>OX419756.1:28584966-29013707 GCA_948567375.1 Lunularia cruciata
TTGAGGAAAGAGTTGAGAAACTCTTGGACCCACAAGCCTTTTTGTTTTGGATTCTTCTATAAGCCAAGGATAACCCATGTGAAGGAATCCTTGACTTAGTCATTTGTTCTAGATAAGACCACGTGTTGAGGAAAATATTCCCATGAGTATGGATATTCCCTTAGACTTTTCATTTTATTTAATTTTTAGCCTATTAACTTGAGTTACTCCAGGTAATTAGTAACTTTGGTGCATAACTATCTCACAAGTATATAAACAAGGAGTGAGGAGATACTCATCATCCTTTCATTTGCAATTATCTCTTTCTCATTGAGTTCTCTAGTGGGCAATGATTTGAGTGTTAGCCTTGGAGGAGTATGATGGAGTTGGGGTTCCTTGTCTTCTTAGTCCATGGTGTGCTACCATAATAGCCATCAAAGGTTCATCTTGAGTGAGAGACAGGCTGGCTCACAAGACATTTGAGCAATAGTCTAGAGAAGCAAGGCCAAGCAACATGACCAAGGTTTTCATTAGCTTAGAACATGCATAAAATCTTACATGCATTCTAGTCTTCACTCCATGTGACTATATTTGCAATAAGAAGGAATTGGCACAAGGGATTTGCATACCTTCTTGTGTTCCTTGTATATTATAAATGTTATGAAAATTTGCTTAAGTATTTATGATAGTTTTCAATACATCACAAACAATTGGCTTGTAGTTGATACAAAGAACCCTAAAAAAGGGAGATTGTAGGGGCTTTGATGAAGAACTTCAAGCCCCCTATAAACCATTTACCTCACAAATTCTCAAGCCATCTTCTTTGAGCACTTTTTCTTTGAAGGACTGATTGATTGGAGCTAGATCTTTCACCAACACATGTAGAAGATGTACAATACCTTTCATGGACCAAGATCTCACTATCTTATACTTATCATTGTGCATTTCTACATTGATTTACTCACCAAAGAAGAGAAGTGCAAATTACCATATATCATAAATACTTGTATGAGGAGAGAGATAAGACAACTAAAATAGTCTCTCTACATCATATGGCACACTTGGCCTATTGGTATCTAGACTTATTACCAATGTCAATAGTCAGAGTTACCAAAAGACCCTACCATCATACATTTGTTTGCTTGGGATGCAAGATTTGGAGAGACATTGTCCCATTCATTTGGTGATTTTTGGATGGCCATGTCAAAATATACCTATACTAGATAAGATTAATGTTTATAAGATCCTTGTTCTGGTGTGTTCTGGGATATGCTACTTATATTAGGATATTTCTTAGTTCATCAAGCAATTTCTTCAACATAAATTTTGGAAAACATCCCTTTGATGGGTAATTCTTGCACATGGGTGATGACAAGTACTCATAAAGTTTGGTCTTGGATTAGACCTATTGTATTATTAGATGTAGACAGAGTTGGATCAAAAGCTGATTGTCCTTGTCTTTGGTTGACAAACCTCTTACTTAGAGAGGTTATATAGTATGTTATGATGGGATTCAACAACTAGCCAACCTTATTTTCAATGATAATTTGGATGTTAGATGTTAATCTCAAATGGTAGGAGTATCTGATAGGTCATTAAAGGCATTGATGAGCCTTGTAGGTTAGCCTAGATTTACTTTAGCCACACTCATGATTGTTCCAACTTCCCATGCTTATAAGGAGGGAAGTCTTGGACTTGTTTGGGTCTCAAGAAATTATAAAAATTGGTGGAGCCCAATGTCTATGAGAGAGAGCAAGTGATGGGTTTCTATATTTGATATTACTACCATTTCAATAGTGTTAGAAGCATCCAATCATCAAGTGTTAGGTCATGCTATGGATCTGAAATTTTTGACTTGGATTGTGAGCTTTGAGGTGGTTGCATAGTGTAGGATGGGCTTGATATGCATCACCATTCAAACTGCTTTGAGCTTTGTGCCTATCTGTAAAACCAATAGCTAGATATATAATCTGGAGGTGAAAATTGGCTTGTTTTGTCTAGATGGATATAATATAGGATGGACTAAGTAAATCAGATAGAGGTGTCACCAAAAGAATACTTCCACTAATATGGCAGGAGCCAAAACACCATGAAAACTTCACGGTTAATTTTGGAGGCCTAAAAAAATGAATTAGGCCTAAAAATTAAAGGATTCCCCTTCCCTTTTAGAGAAAACCTTGCTTAATATGTTATGTGGTTAGACCAAAAGTGATGTTTAGGGATTTTGTAGTCTACAATTTTGGTGAGGAATATTATCAACAACTGATAATCTTTGAGGTCCCAACAGTAGTCCCAATAGTTTGTCCTCTCTCTCAAATGATCATATTAACCCTCTATTGAAGTAGGAATTAGCAATTGAGTGTTTGCCATGTGTATGAATATGGAGCAATAGTTGTAGGATTTGATGCAAAGAATGCGGGGGATGTTAAATGAGTTTCAAGAGATCAAGATGAGAATGGAAGGATTGCAAAGTTAAGTACATGCCTTCAAGAATGATCAGGTAATGCAAGATGGAGAACCATCCCAAGACCCAACACCAATGGTCAAAGGACCTAAAGAGTCACTCATGCCAATGACACCAACCCTGGTCATCAACAAAGCTACATTGTTACTACAAATGCAAAAGACATGCAATATCAAGCCTTACAAGGAAAAACATCCCATGGGAGTAATAGAGAATTGGATTTCAAGAATGAATGATATCTTTGATGACTTACAATTGAGATCATTGATCATTCCGCAAGCATGTTTGCATATGTGTTCTTGACCAATAAAGCCCTCACATGGTATGATACTTAAGAACAATCATTGTTGGTAGAAGGAAAAGAGATCACTTGGACAAAAATGCAAGAAAGGCTTCTCAAGAATTTCCAATATGTGGATTCCATGCAGATGGCCCAAACTTAACTCTGGGGGTTGAAGCAAAAGAATAGCATACAAGAGTATGTAGAGGCATTTCTTGATCTATAGGTTTCAATAACTAATATGAGTCTAGCAAAAGCTCTTGATAATTTCAAATGGAGATTAAAAGAGCAGATTTGCCAAGAGGTAATTGGGCAATATTCAATTCAAAGACCGAGGAGCATGACCTCTTCAAGAAGAAAAAGGAAAGGTCAAAAAAGGAGAGATAGAGTCCCACAAATAAAAGTAGCTTAAGCAAAACAACAACATTATTACAATTGTGGCCGAGTTGGGCACAGTTATCAATCACCATCCTAGAGGCCCTTGGTCTCCATACAAGCAACCTTTGAACCACATGAAGAGACAAATGGAAGAGGAGGATGTAGAAATCAAATTGAAAACAAAGATTGATAGTAAATGTACCTCACAACCTTATTGGCTCAATGGAGTAAAGTAAAGGTAGGACAAGGAAGAGGACAAGTGTGCAAAGGCGGAGGAAAACAAACATACAATTGATTATTGGAAATGAGGTCCTAGAAGGCAATCAAGTGAAAATATTGATAGACTTTAGAGCAACAAAGAATTTCTTGTCTTGCTCTATTGCAATAAGGTTGGGGATAGAACTAGAGAAGGATGAGAATGACAAAGTAGAGTTATCTAATGGTCACATAAAGAGGATTGAGCCATTTCCTAGAAAGTTCTCACTCTCTATAGGAGAGTATCAAGAAGCAATTGAGTGGTGAGTGATATGGTTAGCTTGTTATGATGTAATCTTAGGCATGCCATGGATGGAGCGCTACAACTTCATGGTCGATTGGAAAAGGAAAGTAGTGGAAACTAGCCAATAGAAGATCTTGGGGGTTAAAGAAAGATCACAAAGGCAAGAATTGCCTCTTTATGTCATAATGACCACATTTGTTGGTAAGACATGTAGATGTTTCATGGGTCTAACAAGAGAAATCCAAAATGCACAACTTGATGGATAAATTCTTGAGAAATTGAAAGATGTGGTCATGAGTTTAAAGTTGTGTTTCCATATGATTTATCCTTAGGATTACTACCAAACAAAAAATTAGATCATAAAATTGAGATACTTCTTGGGAAGATACCTCTAGTAAGGCGCATATCAATTATTACCTTATGAGTTGGAGTAGTGTAAGGCTCAAATAAAGGATATGCTATAGAAAGGGTTTATTTCTAAACCCAAGGTATCATCATATGGGGCTTGTGTCTTGTTAGTGAAGAAGAAAGACAGGACAATGAACATTTGCATTGACTTCTGAGGACAAAATCAATAGATGTTGAAGGAAAAGTACTCATTACCTTGCATGGATGACCTATTTGATCAGCTCAATAAGGCAAAGCACTACGGAGTGGTTACAACCAAATCAGAATTGCAAAGGAAGACATACAAAACTACCTTTCAAACAAGGTATGGTCACTTTGAGTATTTGGTGATGCTATTTGGCCTCACCAACACTCTAGCCACTTTCATGAGTTTGATGAATATGGAATATTTTGTCCATACTTGGATAAATTTGTTATCATTTTCCTTAATGACATCTTAGTCTATAGCAAGATGATGATGGAGCACAAGCAACATTTATAAAAATTCCTCTAAATTCTACAACAAAATTAGTTGTATGCTATTATCTCAAACTATGAGTTTGGGAAATTTGAAGTAAACTACTTGGGGCATAGAGCAAGTGCAACAAGTATCCAATTGTTAACAGATAAAATAGAAGTCATTCAAAAATTAGGTGCTCTAGAAGATCAGGTTCAACTCAATAGTTTCTTGGGATTGATAGAGTTCTATTGTTGATTTTACAAGGACTTCTCCAAGGTTGCACAGACTCTAATGGCACTACTTGGCAAGAAGAAGAAGTGGATGTGGTGAATTGCACAAGAATTGAAAGATGCATTCTACATGCACTAATATTAAAATAGTATGACCAAAATGTCCAATCAAGGAGGCTATAGATGGATTAGGTGTTGCAAGTAGAGCAGTCCTTTGAGAAGAATATAATGATTGATAGCACCCAATTGCATATTTCTCTCAAAATTTGTTACCAATAGAATGCAACTATCACACCATCAAACAAGAAGAGTTGGCCATTGTTATTGAAACCAAGAATTGGAAGCACTATCTTGGTGAGAAGGCATTTGTAGTGAAGATAGACCAAAAAACTCTAGTCTACCTCAAGACACAAAAAGATCTATCTCATCATTAGATTTGGTGGGTAGAGGTGGAGACAACGGTTCAACATGACAATCACATATATGGAAAGCAAGAATCCACTTGTAGATGCATTCACTTGGATGCCTATGGCAAATAATATAGTGGTGGAGATCAAGATGAACCTAGAATTCTAGCCAAGGATTCTTGCTATTATGAAAACTGACCCAAAAATTATAAGAGCTTAATCATCCAAGGCCATAACCAATACCCAAGGACTCACATTTTGTGATGGTAAGTTATGGATTTTAGATGCCATAGACAAGAACCACAATCCTATGGAATGTCATGATTCCACCATTGTAGGTCAGATTGGAGTGGACAAGACCTTAAATACAATCAAATGCCACTATTATTGGCTCACGATGAGCAACAATGTGATAGAGTGTAATACCAATAACAAGACATATTATCTAGAGGTGAAAATTGACTTGGTAACATTTGGAAGGATGTTATGTATGATAGGTTAGGTAGATCAGATAGAGGTGTCACTAAAGGAGTACTTCAAATAATAGGACAGGAGCTGAAAAGAACTTGAAAACTTCAAAGCCAATTTCAGAGGCCTAAACAATTGAAAATGAAAATATGTTAACTCAACCTCCCATGAGAGAATAGGCTGACCTTCCCTCTTCCTTGTCTATCTCATTGAGAGCTTTCCAATGGACCCTCATCCTCGTGATTCTAAGATTCCTACATGAAGATTCTCTAAAGATTCCTTTTGGTCAAAGATTGTTGACCAACCAAATAGGATCAAAACCAACATGTCATGTATGCATGCAACTAATCTTAGGATAGAGCTTACTAACATGTCACCTATCCATGTATCTGATCCAAGGGTGGAGCTTCCTTTGAGAGAACACTCTTTGTTATATAATAAAGTCAAGATACTCCTTTGGGGCATCAAAGTATTGAGTGTGAAGCTTGGTATTTCACTTAAGGTCTCCTATTTTCAAAAGATTACACAGAGTATGTTTCAAGCTGCCTATTTTGTCAACAAAATAAAGCTTCAAATCAAGCTCCTGCTAGACTTTTTCAACCACTCCCTACTCCAACATAACATTGGAAACATGCAAACATGGATCTAGTTTGTGAATTGGCCAAGACCATCTTAGGGTTTGACTCCATCATAGTCTTTGTGAACCAACTCATCAAAATGATTCATGTACAACCTACTACCAAGGACATGCCTACTCCACAATTAGCTTAGTTGTACTTAGATGAAGTCTTTTCTCACCATGGCTTGTCTTGAGTGCTCATCACCAATAGAGGTACTCAATTCACTAATTTTTTTGGAGAACACTCTTTGGTATCTTCAAAACCAAACTGGCCATGTCCATAGCTTACTATTCACAAATTGATGGATAAACAAAGCGGGCTAATTGCATTATTGAGAGCATGTTCTAACATTTCAACTTAGATGAGTAAGAGAGGTGGGACATCTTACTTCCACCGGTAGAATTTTCCTACAACAATTCAATGAATGTATCTGCATAGGTCACACCATTCTTCTTCATGTATGGAGAGCATCCTTCCATACCTTTGGGTTTGATGAAGATCCGCCTGGTAGCTACTAAGGTTGATTGTAAAAGACCAAGACCGAGGAGAGAATAGGAGAATTGAAACTCACATTGGGACACTTGAATGAGTGAAAACTCAAAATGCCTAGCATGAGCTTTGGCTTTGGTATTTATAGGTAGCATACAAGGCCTTTGAGAAGCTTCTCAAGAAGCTTCCTCAAAATGCTTTCTCAAAATGCTTAATCCCTAAAGCTTCCTCAAAACGCTTCTTAGAGTGCAAGCCATGTTAATTAGGAAGCTTCTCAAGAAGCTTCCTTCTAGAAGGCGCCTACTTGGCATGCAAGCTAAGCTAGTTGGAAACTTCTAGAAGCTACTTACTTGAGGTGCAAGCTAAGCTATACGGGAAGCTTCCCAAGAAGTTTCCTAGATACTTTTGGAATATTCTAGGCTAATTTGTCTTATGTGCTACTTTGTAAGCCCGACTAACTTCGTTGCTAAACTCCATATTGTTACATATTCCTCTGCCGCTAGTTGGTGACATCCTTGTTGCCAGTGAAGCTTCAAATTCTTGGATGGCCGTTTGTGCATTCTGGAGGTGAGAAAGAGGTTCCCATGTGGTATCATGAAGGGAATACCCTTTCCAAAGGACCTTGTACTCCATATGTTGGCGACGGCCTTGTTGAATATGGCGACGTGCAAGGATACAATCAACTTTGTACTCCTCATGATCATTGATAGGGATAGGAAGAGGGAGAGGTTGGCCTTGAGAGGAAAAGGAAGAGGGGTTAGGAACAAAGGGTTTCAACTTGGAAACATGAAAGACAAGATGGATACGCATGTGACAAGGCAAGGCAAGTCAATAAGCAACAAGAGAGACAATTTGGGTGATATCAAAGGGTCCTATCCGATTAGGGGCAAATTTATGAACTTGGGTATCAAGTGGGAGAGGGAGGTTACTAGAGGATAGCATGACTTTATCATTGACTTCAAAGGTAAGATCACAACAATGGTGGTCCGCATATTGTTTTTGGCAATTCTAAACAACAAGACTTGGCTTGTTGGAGAGATTGGGATATAATGGTCAAGAATGTGGAAGTATGAGGAACCTAAGATGGAGGAGTAGCAAGAAGAGAATTGAGAACAAGCGGATCTTGGCCAAAATTGAGAAAGAAAGGAGAAAATCCAATGCTTGCCTGTTTAGAATTGTTGTAGGAAAATTTTGCAACTATAAGACATTCATCTCAATTGGTATGGTAGACATTGACAAAGGCGCACAACATATCCTCCAATGTATGATTTGCATGTTTGGTTTGTCCATCAGCTTGAGGATGATAGGCCGTGGACAAAGCAAGCTTGGTGCCGAGTTTTTAGAAGAGTGCTTGCCAAAACTTCCAAGTAAATTGGATCACGGTCGGAGATGAGTACATGTGGCATCCCATGATGCTTGAAGACATTGTCAAAGTGGATTTGCGCTAAGGTTAGAGCATCCATGCTATCACAAGTTGGTGCCAAGTAGATTTTCTTACTAAGCTTATCCATAAACACCATGATGGCGGTGTGTCCTTGTTTTTTCTTTGGCAAGGATGTGATGAGATCCAAGCTCACATGCTCCTAGCAAGCAGAGTGAACAATGAGTGGTTGAAGGAGTCCACTCGGCTTCTAGTTGCTAGCCTTGTTATGTTGGCAACTCTCATACGATTTGACAAATTCTCAAACATCTCATGTCATGTTGGGCCATCATCATTGACATTGGAGGGTACCCAAGGTCTTGTCCACGCCCATGTGACCAGCGATGGGTAAATCATGGGCTTCTTGAAGGCGCACAAGTTGAAGATCACCTTTAGCTAGAACATAGATCCGGTCCTCATGGAATAAAAGGCCCTCCTTGATGGAGAAGGTGTTGTACTCCTTATTGCATGCCGTAAAGTGACCATGTACCATTTGGAAGAAGGGATCTTGGTGTAGAGATTGAAACTCATTCTAGACCTTAGAGTCAACTGACACCATTGAAATTGCCGTTGTGATGAGAGGAAGAGACTTTAAATCAGGTTGTCGTGATAAAGCATTAGGGATGACATGGAACCGACCTGGTTTGTACTCAACTTTGATATCATACAGTTGGAGTTGTTCTTCCCATTGATGATGTTGACTCTTCATGTGTTCTAAGTGTAAGGTTTGCAACAATGGTTTGTGATCAGTTTGCATGATCACTTGTTTCCCCAAGAGGTAATGCCTCCATACCTTGGTAGCGTATACCATTGCAAGTTGTTCTCAATCTCAAGCAGAGCAGTTTTGTTCAGCCGTATTGAGTCGGCAAGACACAAAGGCAATGGGATGGAGTCCATCTGGGAATTCTTGTTGCATCATGGCTCCAATTGCAAAGTTAGAAGCACCAAAATCAACCACACAAGGTAGTTGAGGATCATATGGTTGAAGAATGGGTCTTGATGACACCATATGCTTTAACTTCTGGAATGCTTCTTCATGCTTGGTGGTCCACTGGAAGCTCAAGTTTTTTCCTAAGAGGTCAGTCAATGGTGCAGCCACATGAGCATAATAGTGGATGAACCATCGGTAAAAACTGGCCAATCCATTGAATGCCCGTACTTTTGTAGCATCTTTTGGGGTAGGCAAATCAGTAATGGCCTTGATCTTTGCTTCTTCCATCTTGATCCCCTCTGATGAGATCTTATGACCCAAGAAGTAACCTCCTTTTGCCAAAAGGCACACTTTGACTTCTTGCAGTAAAATTTCCATTGTTATAGTCGTCTTAGGACTTTTTGCACATGATTTGCTGTTTTGCCTTTGTCTTGCTAAAGATTAAGATATCATCCAAGAACACCACCATGGACCAATATAATAGTCTATCCAACACCCAATGCATCTGATCCATGAAGACTGCTAGAGCATTAGTGAGTCCGAAAGGTAGAACTCTCCACTCAAAATGCCCATACCTTGTGCAAAAGGTAATCTTTTGCACATCCTCTCAATCAAAAGGAATTTGCCAATAGCCGCTATAAAGATCCAGCTTGGAAAAAAAGCATGCTCCACTTAGTTGATCAAGCAAGTTATCAATCTGAGGCAAGGGATATGCATTCTTCACGGTTTGCTTATTGAGCCCATAATAATCAATACAAAAACAAAATCCTCCATCCTTCTTTGGAACAAATAGTACCGGTGCTCCCCAAGGAGAGGTACTTGTATGACATCCTTCTCCAACAACTCTGTAAGTGTTGTTTGCAACTCCTCCAACTCCTTTGGTGAGAGCCAAGAGATCCGTCTACTCATTGGAGTACTCCTTGGCAATAACTTGATCTTAAAGGGCATACCTCGATCGGAGGGTAATCCCTTTGGCAGATCATCCAGAAACACGTCCACAAACTCCTTAACTATCCGATCAAACATTGCTTGATGAGGCTCTTGGCCCTCCGCAAATTGTTCTTGTGCAATCGGCTTGATCCACACCACAAATACAGACTTATCTTCCTCCAAAGCTTGCTCTATGGCTACTTTACTAACAAACTTCCCTTCTAGGGACTCATCTCTCTTCCAAGCTTGCTCCTTGGTTGCCTTCTTGGCAAACTTCCTATCTTGGGACTCATCTCCCCTCTAGGTTTGCTCTATGGCTACCTTCTTGACAAACTTCCCATCTTGGGACTTACTATTCTTAGGTGTCTTACTCAGAGGTGCCAGACCGCCTAATCAGAAATTCCTACCTTGGTGTTGTACTTGAATTTGGCATCAGGTCCAATCAAATTGAACCTTATGATATTCAAATCAAGGTAGACCCAAAATAATATCATAGTGTAGAGGTGTCACTATAAACCTCATACACTCCAAATACTCCTTCCTTATCTTGAAGGTAACAAGATGCAAGGTGCGGAATGCAGAACCCTTTCTACCATCCGCCATCATCAAACTAATTCTAATCAATGGCTTGATAGGAATACCCAATTCCCTTGCATAGACATGCAATTCTCTAAACTTCCAAAATCAACCAATATCCTACAACCCCGATTAGATATCGTACCTTGCAAGTGAAGAAAAATTGCATAGGTCAAGTTCAATCATATTGGAACTAATCAAGCTCCCAATAGGCGGCTCAAAATCAGCTATTAGGATTCTTTGTTTCCCTGATCATTCCCCTCCACAACCTCCACATGGGCAACTTGTTGAGGTCGTCCATTCTTGAGTGGACATTTGGCAATGCGATGCCTCAATTAGCAATAACAAAAACAACCACCATTTTGTTGTAGTTTCTCTCTATTTGCCAAGCCAAGCGGTCTTTGTTGAATGGCATCAATCTCCATTGGTGTTGGCTCCTCCATTACATTAGTCATGAGCAGCTAAAGTTAGTCATAGCTAAAATAAAGGGGACCTTACTTTAGAGGAAGTGGAAAGAATGAGCACCACTATTTTGGATTCTAATGTGTTGACTCGGTACTATTCCTAGGTGTTTGGCTTTGAGGAAAGAGTTGAGAAATCTTGGGCCCGCAATCCTTTTTGTTTTGGATTCTTCTCCAGTCCAAAGATAGCCCATGTAAAGGAATCCTTGACTTTGTTGTTGGGTTAAGATAAGATCACATGCTTAGTGGAATATGCCCATGTGGATAGATATTCCTTTATACTTTTTGACTTTACTTGACTTTACTTTACTTTTAGCCTAGTTACTTGAGTTACTATGGTAAATTGTAACTATGGTGCATAACTATTTCACAAGTATATAAACAAGAGGTGAAGAAGTATTCATCATCCTTTCATTTGCATCTATCTCTCTCTCATTGAGTTCCCTAGTGAACAATGTCTTGAGTCTTGGAGTGTTAGCCTTGGAGGAGTATGATGGAGTTGGGGTTCCTTGCCTTCTTAGTCCATGGTGCATTACCATAATAGCCATCAGAGGTTCATCCTGGGTGAGAGACAGGCTAGCTCACACTTTTGGTTCCGTTGCCGAGACCTCTCTAGAAGGCAAGATAATGTTCCGCATACAATTCTATATTAGATAGGAGGTTATGAGACCTGACTTGGAAAGAACTTTAGGGGAGGAGAGGTCTGAACTTATGTTAGAGAACTTGGATCCATTTTTATACTCAAGAGTTCATTATGATGTCTTTGAGGTGATTTTGTACATCTTGTACACTTGAAAGGATTTGGAGAGATTGTGTGAGGTGGATTGCAGATTTTGGAGATTAAGGTGATTCTGGGCAAAATCTCAACTTTGAGATCTAGACTTGAAATATATACACATAAAATCTTGGGTTATCTTTCAATTAGAACACTTGAAATTATTATGAGAGCTACTATGTGCACTGGGCTAGAATTTTGAAAGTTGATAGGGTAAATTGCTCTCCCAACTGCATGCTCTATGGAAATTGTACAGAGTCTACCATTTATCCAATTTCAGTTTCTTGTCTTTAACATTTCCAAGAGACTTCATTATATTGTATCCTACCTCTTGACACAAAAATTAGAGAGAGATCATTCTTGAGCATAGAGTTATGAGTTTTTAAAGTGAGAGGTGGTTTTCATACCAAATCTGAAGTATGTGTGCTGAATAGAAAAGTGTCTAGGCCAAATGGCTCAATGAAAAGATCTGAAATTTTGCAACAAGGGACAACCTAGAGTTTTTATCAAGTGTAAAAAATTTCAGAGGATTATGATATACCAGTTGAGAGATTTGAGTGACATTGTGAGGAAGGGTCAATTCTATAGAGTTGAGATCTCATGCATGAGGAGTTTGAGAGCAACAAAAAGCATGTTTGAGTGTTTAGATTCATCTTGGGAACATGGAGTGTCATCAAGAGTAGAAATTGAGACTATAAAAGGTTTCCCAAGGGTTTGAGGTGATTCTAGGGGTGGATTTAAAGGAAAGAGAGTTTAGAATAAAATTTGAAGAGAGTGTTTAGAGGGTCCAAAAACCTACACCACCGGAGGAAAGAGTGAGTCTAAGTTCTTTCTATGTGGAGAGAAGGAACATAAGGCAATTTCATGTCCATTGACCTTTGAGAGCAAGAGATTGAGGGAAAGGAGAGGATAACTTGACTTGGGTTTGCATGTTGGACCTTCTTCACCAAGATTGGGAGGGAGAAGATCTAATTCCAAGGAGTTGTGTGAGGGTTAAGGAGTTGAAGGACTTCCAAAAGGACATGAGTGTAGTGGAGTAAAAGCACTTTCGGAGACTTTGGTGAAGGATCTTGGAGAGAGTCTTAATATAGCTACAAAAATACTACCACCTTCATCAGCTAGTTCTCAAGATTAGAGATGGAGATAATCTTTCAACTTATGGGTAAACTATCTATGAGAGTTTGATTAAAATGCACTCTTGGATTTGATGTTGCTATAGAAATCTTGGAGCAACCTGAACCTTTTGTGTTGCCTAGGGTGGATTATTCTCAAATGGTGTTAGTCATGTACATATTCTATTCAACGAGATGAGTCAGCTCTGAAATGACCGCGTCCGCATTGTCCGTGTAATGTGAATGAAGGTCTAAACAGCCCATATAGTCGGACGCACACTAGAGAAATCACGCCACCGAAGCCTTCTGCACAGTCCACCACAATGACGTGACCATGAGCAGTTTTTAAACAATATGAAGACTGAAGGAAGACAGTTAAGGCAAGCACGTAAGTTCCTCTTAGCTTAACCCTTCCCAGTCTTTCGCATAGAGTGAGAAAAAAGAAAAAAATTGAGAGAAAAGAAAGATAGTGAGGGGTTAAGATGGAGAAACTTCCGGTTTTCTTTGGCAAGGATGGAGAAGATGTGGAGGCCTTTGTGAGAGACTTCAAGAGAGCTTGCATAGGAAAAAATGTGAGGAGGAAGAATGAGTGGGCCTCATTATTACCAGATTTCTTTGAGGATGCAACACTTACATGGTATGAGTTAGAATACCAAAAGAGAGAGAAGAGAGATGGGCAAGAAGAGTCTTGGGAGAGTTTGACTTCAACACTTATTGAGAACTTTCCTCTAGATGAGAGTTACAAGAGATTGATGAGTGAGGTTACCTTTCTCAAGCAAGGAGATGGATAGAAAGTGAGAATCTATGTGGAAAGAGTGGAGAAGTTAGAGTCCAGATTTAGTATAGTGTTGAGGAAGAGTGGAGATGATGTGGAGACTACTATGATTGGCATAGGAGCTTTGCTCACCAAGAATTTTGTGGGAGGGTTGAGACCACAAATTAGAAGCAAGGTGAGATATGAGAAACCTTCTTCCAAGATTGAAGCTATCAAGATCGCAATTCGTATGGAGGAGAGTTTGGAAAGAGATGAGAGTGATTTGGTGGTGAAGGAGGTTGCGCATCCTCTTCAAGGCTACAAGTATGGTGGAACTTCTTGATACTTTGGTGGTGAGGGTTGCACCACAAGTAGTAGTTGCTCCAGTTCTTGCAGCTCCACCAAAAGATCCACTTCAAACCATCACAGAACAACTTGCAGATCTCAAAATCAATGTGGTGCAACTATGGGAGAAGAGAGAGGTGGATCAGAATGTAGGGAGAGGACCTAGGAGTTATGGAAACTATCCATATAGAGGAGGCCAACTAGCCAACAATTTCAATGATAGAAATTGTTTTGGTTGTGGAGGAAGAGGCCATATCCAATGAATACTAGTGAGAGTGGTCCACTTGGGTTACATCCTTGGTCTACTTGGGATGCAACTAGAAGATGTGAGGAGCTTACCCCTATAGTAGATGGAGTTTTTTCTCTAAGGTTGTGGACTCTAGCAGTTGGGAGCATGACAATACCACTCCCTAGGGCCTATTGTACCAACCAATCAGTGCATCTTCCACTTCTACAACAATTACACAAGATACTTGAGAGCCAAACATTGGACCCAAGCTTACAAGAGAGGAAAGACAGAAAATTTGGAGGTTCTTGAGGAGCTACATGAGCTTTTTTTACCTTTAGTATGAAGGATTGGGGTGCTCTTAAGGGACTTTGTATTTAGATTGAGCCAACTAGTGATACACTAGCCTTTTGACATTTGTATAGATATAATGGCATGGCTAGAGCTTTGATTTAAAGCCAACATATAGACCTTTTTGAGGTTGGTTTGGTATAGATTTCACACAAAGAGTATACTTTAGCTATAGTGATGCTAGGCAAGAAGGATATGCTTGGTAAATACATGGATAAATGAATATGTTGAGATAATAATCCTATCAACTAACAAACTAGAGCTAATTAGTATGTTAAACCTACATCAAAGGAGATCTTTGATGTAATTGGGTATGCAAAGGTCTTTAGTACTTTGGATTTTTAACAATGATGATGTTTAATCAAGAAGGAAGACAATTCCAAGATAACATTTTGGGCAATTGATCTTCACAACAAGAATGTATTGTATTATTGGCAGTTCTCACATTTGGGTTAAATATACTCTTGCTAAGTTATTTATATAGTCATAGATAAGATCCTAGTGGGATTGGATTTTTCTTGGTGTTATATTGATGATATTTTGGTCTATAATACTACTATAGAGTAGCATGAAAGACATTTTTTGGAGATGTTTTTGAGAGATTGAGATCTCATGGACTCAAATTACATCTTTAAGAAGTGCAGATTTTTTCAGGAATAGGTTAGTATGGGATAACACTGTCTACTATGGTGGACTTTGTATTCAACAAACCAAGGTGGGAGCTATTGCATCTATCGTTGGCCTAAGGATGTGAGTAGAGTACAAGAATTCCATTGATTGGTGAACTTCTATCACCAATATGTTAGAGGATTTAGTATGATTGCTAAGAACTTGACAAAGCTAACCAAGCTGACCAAGCTTACACAAGCATGATTTTGGGAAGATGAGGAGGAGAGAGCTTTAATAGATTTCAAGGAGAAGTTGACATTTTCCCCTATTCTTAGGAGACTAATCAAAGGATAGCCATTCTAGGTTCATATGATTGGAGTACATTGGGGTTTGGAGCAATGCTCACCCAACATGATGAAGAAGGCTAGGAGTTTGTGGTAGCCTATGCTAGTCATTCCAAAATTTCAGTGGAGGAAAAATTAAGCTCATACAAGGGAGAGTGTTTAGCAACCGTGTGTGCAATATCATATTTTTTTATGCTTCTTATTTGGAACCGTTTCATTCTCATTACTAATCATTAACCACTAAAATGGTTGATGGAGTTTGATAAAATTTCAAGGAAGCTTGCACAATGGGCTTAGATTTTATAAGAATATGATTTTATGGTTATTCATAGATCTAGAGTGGTGAACCATAATGAAGATGGGTTGAGTAAAAATCCATGTACCAGCTCATAGGATCAGATTGGAGCATGTTGACATGGTGAGACGGATGAGGAGCTAATGTTAGGTTGGTATGCATCTATCTTTTTATGTATCTTGAAAAAGGCTAGTGATATCTCTCACTATAAACAAGAGTGGTTGAGGTCTAAGATCAACAAGGTGGAAATATTGGTACAACTTAACAAGACATTCATAATGATGTCTTAGTGATGGATTATCTTTGCTTTGGTGTTATAGGTAGCACTGTTGGTGCAAAGGAAAGAGACCATGTCCTTTAGCAAGCAAAGTGGTTTAGATTGGAGGGTAGGTAATTTCTTTGGACATGAGAAGATGGTAGAGTATGAATAGCACTCCTTCCATCTCAAAGACAATTGGTACAAGATGCTCATAAGTAGCTAGGACATTTTGGAGTAAAGTAGACAATTAGTTTACTTTAGGTTCATTATTGGTGGTATGACATACCAACCAATGTGTAGTAGTTTATTGCCTGATGTGTGGTTTGTGACCAAGTTAGAGCATCATTCAATGCTTCTATACCACAATTACACCCACTACTTATCAGGAAGTGACTTTGTTGGACCTTTTTTGTTGATTGTGAGATATCATTGTATATTTTAAATATGGTTTAGCCTTTCTTTTAGTAGATT
The DNA here is from genome assembly GCA_948567375.1 of Lunularia cruciata. Taxonomy (NCBI): domain Eukaryota; kingdom Viridiplantae; phylum Streptophyta; class Marchantiopsida; order Lunulariales; family Lunulariaceae; genus Lunularia; species Lunularia cruciata. The sequence goes on from OX419756.1 coordinate 28,601,487, forward strand.
GAGTTGGTGGTACTTTTTGACAAGTCCAATCAAAGGATAGCTTACTTGTTCCTATATCAAGTGCTTAGTCATTTTGGTGCACCAACCAAGGTTATGATTGATCAAAGTATAAAATTCTTTGGAGAGTTTTTGATCTTGTATGGCAAGGCCTTAATTAATCACTATACTATCTTTCAAGATCACCTTGAGTTAGATATTTTAGTAGAGGGAGTGATTCAGATGGTGAAGAGAAGATTGCATAAGTATAGTTTGGAAAGAGACCACTTGGGAGATTGAGATCTCTAGTTACCTTGGTTTGCCATGGGCTATCTGTTCAACCAACAACCCTCCTTCTCATTGTTCTTTCTTAACTTTTACTCTATAGAAAAGATCGAAATTTCCCTATAGTCATTCATTGTGATGTTATTGTAGTTTTTGACTTAGATGATCCAAAAGTATGGGTGAGCATATGTTCTCAACATGAAAAGATCTTTTGAAGAATGATGCCAATGGCTCTTGAGAACTTGGTGATTGCTCTGTAAAACCCATTTGTGCATGTGTGTGGTATTGTGATATGTAGCTTGATATTACAAGTACTTGAGAGATATTATTTATATAGAGATAAAGGATGGTTCTACATTAGTCATAATTAGCTAAATTTAGTCATAGCTAAGATAGAGGGGACCTTACTTTAGAGAAAATGGAAAAGATGAGCACCACTATTTTGGATTCTAGTGTGTTGACTTGGTATTATTCCTAGGTGTTTGGCTTTGAGGAAAGAGTTGAGAACTCTTGGGCCCGCAAGCCTTTTTGTTTTGGATTCTCCTATAGCCAAGGAAAGCCAAGGAAAGCCCATGTGAAGGAATCCTTGACTTAGTGGTTGGGTCAAGATAAAATCACATGCTAGTGTAATATGCCTATGTGAATGGATATTCTTTTCTACTTTTTAACTTTACTTGACTTTTAGTCTAGTAACTTGAGTTACAGCAGTAATTAGTAACTTTGGTACGTAAATTTTTCAAAAGTATATAAACAAGGGGTGAGGAGGTACTCATCATCCTTTCATTTGCAACTATCTCTCTCTCATTGAGTTCTCTAGTAAGCAATGTCTTGAGTCTTGGAGTGTTAGCCTTGGAGGAGTATGATGGAGTTGGGATTCCTTGCCTACTTAGTCCATGGTGCACTACCATAAAAGCCATCAGAGGTTCATCCTGAGTGAGACAAGCCGGCTCACACTTTTGGTTATGTTGCCGGGACCTCTCTAGAAGGCAAGATAATGTTCCGTGTTCAATTTTACATTTGATAGAAGGAGGTTATGAGAGCTCACTTGGAGAGAACATTAGGAGAAGAGAGGGCTGAATTTATGTTAGTGAACCAAGATTCATTTATATACCCTGAAGCTCATTATGATGTTTTTGAAATGATTTTGTACATCTTGTACACATGAGAGGATTTGGAGAGATTGTGTGAGGTGGATTGTAGATTTTGGAGATTAAGGTGATTTTAGGCAAAATCTCAAGTTTGAGATTTGGACTTAAAATTTCTACACATGATAGTTTGGGTTATCTTACAGTTAGTACACTTAAAATTATTATGAGAGCTACTCTACGCACTGGGCTAGAAGTTTTGAAAGTTGATAGGGTAAACTGCTCCAACAAATGCATGCTATCTGGAAAATTGTATAGAGTCTACCATTTCTTCAATTTTGAGTGAATTGTCCTAAAAAGTTCTAAGAAAATTCAGTACGTTATATCCTCCTTGCTGACACAGAAATTAGAGAGAGATCAGTCTTGAGTAGGGAGTTATGAGTTTTTGAAGTGAGGGGGATGGTTTTCAGACCCAATCTGAAATATATGTGCTGAATAGAAAGGTGTCTAGGTCAAATGGCTCAATGAAAAGATCTGAAATTTTTCCCAAAGAGATACCTTTGAGTTTTGATCAAGTGTGCAAAATTTCAGAGAACTGTCATATACTAGTTGAGAGATTTGACCAAAGTTGTAAGGAAGGGTCAATTCTATAGAGTTGAGATCTCATGCATGAGGAGTTTGAGAGCAACAAAATGCATGTTTGAGTGTTTAGATTCATCTTGGGAACATGGAGTGTCATCAAGAGTGGAAATTGAGACTATGCAAGGTTCTCTAAGGGTTTGAGGTGATTTTAGGGGTGGATTTGAGGAAAAGAGAGTTTATAATAGAATTTGAAAAGAGTGTTGAGAGGATCCAAAAACCTGCGCCACTCGGAGGAAAGAGTGAGTCTAAGTGCTTTCTATGTGGAGAGAAGGGACATAAGGCAATTTCATGTCCATTGACCTTTGAGAGCAAGAGATTGAGGGAAAAGAGAGGATAACTTGACTTGGGTTTGCATGTTGGACCTTTTTCACCAAGATTGGGAGGGAGAAGATAATACCAAGGAGTTGTGTGAGGTTTGTGGAGTTGAAGGACTTCCAAAAGGACATGAGTGTAATGGAGTAAAAGCACTTTTGGAGACTTTGGTGAAGGATCTTGGAGAGAGTCTTAGAACAGCTACAAAAATACTACCACCTTCATCAGCTAGTTCTCAAGATTAGTGATGGAGATAATCTTGCAACTTATGGATAAACTATCTATGAGGGTTCGATTAATATGCACTCTAGGATTTGATGTTGCTATAGAAATCTTGGAGCAACCTGAACCTTTTGTGTTCCCTAGGGTGGATTATTCTCAAATGGTGTTAGTCATGTACATACTCTTTTAGTAATAGAGTGAGAGAAAGAAAAAAAAAATTGACAGAAAAGAAAGATAGTGAGAGGTTAAGATGGAGAAACTTCCGGTTTTCTTTGGCAAGGATGGAGAAGATGTGGAGGCCTTTATGAAAGACTTCAAGAGAGCTTGCATAGGAAACAATGAGAGGAGGAAGAATAAGTGGGTCTCATTATTACCAGATTTCTTTGAGGATGCAGCACTTACATGGTATGAGTCAAAATACCAAAAGAGAGAGAAGAGAGATGGGCAAGAAGAGTCTTGGGAGCGTTTGACTTCAACACTTATTGAGAACTTTCTCCTAGATGAGAGTTATGAGAGATTGATGAGTGAGGTTACCTTTCTCAAGCAAGGAGATGGAGAGAAAGTGAGGGTCTATGTGGAAAGAGTGGAAAAGTTAGAGTCCATATTTCGGATAATGTTGAGGAAGGGTGGGGATGATATGGAGACTACTATGATTGGCATAGGAGCTATGCTCACCAAAAATTTTGTGGGAGGTTTGAGACCACAAATTACAAGCAAGGTGAGATATGAGAAACCTTCTTCCAAGGTTGAAGCTATCAAGATCGCAATTTGTGTGGAGAAGAGTTTGGAAGAGATGAGAGTGATTTGGTGGTGAAGGAGGTTGTGCATCCTCTTCAAGGCTACAAGTATGGTGGAACTTCTGATACTTTGGTGGCAAGGGTTGTACCAAAAGTAGTAGTTGCTCCAATTCTTGCACCAAAGGATCTATTTCAAACCATCACAAAACAACTTGCAGATCTCAAAATCAATGCGATGCAACTATGGGAGAAGAGAGAGGTGGATCGGAATGTAGGGAGAGGGCCTAGGAATTATGGAAACTATCCATATAGAGGAGGCCAACCAGCCAAAAATTTCAATGATAGAATTGTTTTGGTTGTGGAGGAAGAGGCCATATCCAAAGGAATTGCCCAAATTCCACTTACCATGGAGGAAGGGGTTATGAGGGAGCCAATAGAGGGAAAGAGGGAGGTATTGAAACCCAAGTGGCTCCTAATCCAAACAAAGGTAAGGGATAGCATCCATAGATGTGGTTGAGAGCAAGGATGAGAAGGGAGAGTGCTCAAACTCCATGGGTCTTAATTTGGAGCTTTTGGCACAAGAGAAGAAGAGAGCTCGTTTTGCAGAGGATGTTCACTCTTCTCAAGAATTTACTCCAAGCAAAGATAATCCTATGTCTACTAGGAGCACTTGCACCTCAACACCATCAACAACAAAGACTATAGGGAAGAAGTTGGAGATGGAGGATTTCTTGATTTCAAAGCAAGAGTGGAACTACAATGTGTTGGAGGATGTTGGTAGCCACAAGGCTAACATCACAATGAGCCAATTGATTGCTTTGAACCCTACCTTGAGAAAAGAGCTTAGAGGCGGTTTGAGTTCTACAAGGAACAAGAAGAGGAAGAAGGCAAAAGCTCCAATATCAATGGAGGTGGTGGATTCCAAGCCAGCACCATGGGAGGCTTGTGAACATGCCTCCAAGATTGATGTGAGAGTGAATGGTCACAACATCAAGGATGCATTGGTTGATGGAGGATCAGCTATAAATGTCATGTCAGAAAGGTTGATAAAGAAGTTAGTATGCTACCCTCAAGAACTTCAACATTTTGGTGGTGAGCATGCAAAACAAGCAACAAGTAAGACCAATAGGGGTGATGGATAAGGTGGTAGTTTCAGTTATGGGAGTTCAAAATCTCATGACTTTCCAAGTCTTGAAGGATTCAAGCTATGACTTACTTCTTGGGAGACCATGGTTGAGAGCAGCACACACAACTGATCAATGGCACAAAGGGTACTTGAGGATTGGGCCACCAAACCATAGAGTCACGGTTCCTATGACTAACACCACCAACACTTCACATTCAGATACACCATCTTCTGATTATTGGGAATCAGATTCTGAAGAAGGAGCTTCAAGTGTGGACATAAGCATGGAAGAGGAGACTTCCATGAAGGAGGATGATTCTGAATCTGATTTAGATGTGTATCCCTTGTGTGCTATGGATTTTGCATCTAAGCCAGAGGTTTTGAACGACCTAGATAAATCACCATTGACACTTGAGGAGGTAGAGAGAAGGTTAGCTACCCTCAAGTATAGTCCAAATGTTACCAAGGAGGAGAAGGTGAGATTTGAGGAGATTTTCTACAAGTTCATCCATGTGTTTGCTTTTAGTTACAAGGATTTGAAGGAAGTCACCTTGGAGGAGCACAAGATAGAGGCCGAGTCACATGCAAGACCAATCCGCCAAAATCAATGTTGCATTAGCCCACCAATATCTTTGGTTGTGAAAGAGGAGATTGATAAGCTCAAGGAGCCTTGCAGCAAAATCTAGACCCTTGCAGCAAGATCTAGACCTTACACAATAGTGGAGGATATTCTTTTTCACCAAGGAGCAGATGGTCTACTTCAAAGAGTAGTTGGTAAAGAAGAGTCTATCTTACTTATAAAGGAGTTTCATGAAGGTTTAGTGTATGGAAGAGACTTTGCAGGAAAGGTGAATGCTTTCAAGATTCTAGATGCAGTTTACCATTGGAGAGGGATTTTCAAGGATTATCTTGATTATTGCAAAACTTGTCATGTTTGTCAAGCTTTTGCTAGAAAGTCTACATCCACTTCACCGCTTAGATCAAATCCATTGCTAGGACCTTTTGAGAAGTAGGGAATTGATTTTGTAGGTCCTCTCAATAGAACCCCAAGGAATAATCAATACATTGTTGTAGTTACTTATTACCTTACCAAGTGGGTTGAGGCTAGACCATTGAGGGACAAGAATGAAGATGAAGTTGGTAGATTTCCTTGTAAATGCATTATCACTAGATTTGGATGCCCTTTGGAGTTGGTTTTTGATAGAGGAGGAGAGTTTATAGGAAGCATTACTACAACCATGCTACAACATTTCTCTAACACACATAGAGTAACTACATCCTATAAGCCAAATTCAAATGGCTTGGCAGAGAGAACCAATCAGACCTTGTGCATGATGTTGGCCAAAGATGCAGAAATAGAGGGGGCTAAACATCATTAGTACAAGAGGATTCATGCAGTTTTGTGGGAGTATAGGACAACCATGAAGACTTCAACCAGATATTCTTCATTTCAATTAGTATATGGTATTGAGTTTATCCTACCTATTCACTTTGATCTTCCTACCTTCCAAAGCATTCATAGGAGATTGAAGAAAGCACAAGGAGGTGATGCAAAGAAGTCAAGGAAGGATCAACTCATGGAGTTGGAAGAGGCAAGAGCAATTGCTATGGTTTGAGTGGAGCAAGCCCAAAGGAAACAAAAGGAGAGCTATGACAAGAGGCAAGGCAAGAAGAAGGTGGAGCCTTTCAAAGAAGGTGATTGGGTAATGTTGTTTGATTCTGTTCAATTCAAGAGAGTGCAAAAGAATTTTTTGCCTAAGCACTTTGGACCTTTCATAGTGGAGAAGGTGTGGGGCAATTACACCTATGATCTCAAGGAGTTGGGAGGAAGACACTTTGATAGGATTAACCATGATAATTGAAGATATATCATAGAAGGTAGAGAGACCTTCACGTTGAGGACAAAGTGAAAACTTAGTCCGGGGGTAAAAGTAACACCCATTTGTGCATGTGTGTGGTATTGTGATATGTAGCTTGGTATTACAAGTACTTGAGAGATATTATTTATATAGAGATAAAGGATAGTTCTACATTAGTCATGATTAGCTAAAGTTAGTCATAGCTAAGATAGAGGGGACCTTACTTTAGAGGAAATGGAAAAGATGAGCACCACTATTTTGAATTCTAGTGTGTTGACTTGGTGTTATTCTTAGGTGTTTGGCTTTGAGGAAAGAGTTGAGAACTCTTGGGCCCGCAAGCCTTTTTGTTTTGGATTCTTCTATAGTCCAAGGAAAGCCCATGTGAAGGAATCCTTGACTTAGTGGTTGGATCAAGATAAGATCATATGCTAGTGGAAGATACCCATGTGAATGGATATTCCTTTCTACTTTTTGACTTTATTTGACTTTTAGTCTAGTAACTTGAGTTACCATGGTAATTAGTAAATTTGGTACGTAACTATTTCACAAGTATATAAACAAAGGGTGATGAGGTACTCAGCATCCTTTCATTTGCAACTATCTCTCTCTCATTGAGTTCTCTAGTAAGCAATGTCTTGAGTCTTGGAGTGTTAGCCTTGGAGGAGTATGATGGAGTTGGAGTTCCTTGCCTTCTTAGTCCATGGTGCACTACCATAATAGCCATCAGAGGTTCATTGTGAGTGAGAGACAAGCCGGCTCACAGCTCAACATAGGGATACCTTAGGTTATGCTACTACTCAAGGAGGAGATCATAAACCTTCAATCCATTGATTTGATCTTGGTAATTATGTATATCTACAATAGACTACATAAAAAACACTTGATGTGACTACAAGCCATACTATCTTGAGAGTGCATGAGGTTTTTCCTTCCAAAGGCCTCATGTTGGAAGGACATGACGGATGTTTTTGGAAGGACCATATATGCAATTGTGCACCATAACATCTCCTAAATATTGATGGCACTATAGATCCAAGCTTGAAAATTTTACATGAACGCTTGCAATGTATGTTATGTGGCTCTTTTGGTAGATTTGCTACTATATTGGTGTGCAATAGTTGTTCAAGAGGATGGCATATGGTATGTTTGACTCCTTCCCTCATGGTGGTTCCTCAATGACAATGGTTATGTCCTCAATGTACTTGATCTATAGCTAGTTCATTCCGGATGTGATATAGATTGTAGATATGCAACTAACAATGAGGCTCAACAGTACCCACCCTCTTGATCTTTGCCCACCATAAGGCATATCATATACTTGGAATATTTGGTTATTTGGAGTTAAAGGGACCTAATTACCAACTAAGCAAACAATTGTGGGTCTTTGGAGTTTGTGTGTGACTTTTATATGAGTTGTGCTTCAATAGTGTAAGATGTTGACAACGATGTATATTGGGTAGCAATGTTATACACATAACAAGTTTGATCTAAAGGGACAAGAGATGCATTTTGTTGGATATAGTTTAGAATCCAAAGCCTTTAGATTGTGAGATAAGAAGAAGAATAAGATATATGAAAGTAGTACCATCTTGTTCAAAGAGGAGCAACCTAATCATTCTTTGTTATAGATTCTAAACTTAGACACAAGTTGTCTTCAAGAAAGAGATGAAGATGAAGCCAATGCTAGAATGAGCATTGATGAGATAGAAGTTGATGGAGATTTATCTCAAGCTTTTAAGGAATCTATGGAGCATGCTACAAAAGAATCAACAAGTGAGACTAGCATTTGTTTACTTCAAGAAGAAAGTAAGGGTGATTAGGAAGACAAATGAGCTCAACTTCAACCACTAAATATAGAGAAAATCATAGAAATAGAAGAATGGGAAGTCCACCATAAATACTTGGTGAGTGGGATAATTGTAAGACAACTTATGCTTGAATTGTTGTAGCTAAGATTGAAGCAAGAGATATAGATTTAGATCTTATTCTTTCCAAGATGTAGTGCAATCATATGAGTAGGTGAAGGCCATGGATGAGGAATTCAAATCATTGAAGCAAAACAAGCTCCAACCATTAGTCAAGTCCATGGTTGGATCTAGCCACTCTCCTTCCATACTAGCAATGCATTGCTCTTAATCACCATGATCTTGTTGATGATATCCACCAAGGTGGGTCCTCTAGTGTAAATCTAATTGTTCCATGGTAGGTATTTTGGTAAGGTGCTATTGGCACTATAAAGATTGGTGCTAAGACCCAAAGTACCCAAAAAAATTCTAAAACTTTACCTTGATTTCCCAAGTGATATGTGATGAAAAATGTAGCATTATTCATCTTGTCGAAATGTCCTTGTTTCTATTTTTAGTGGTGATGGGATCATTGTAATTAACTTATGGTAGAATACTCACATCTTCAACTATGAGATGCTTATGTATGTGGAGAAGGGATGCCTAGTTCTTGCTATGACATGACTTGTTTAGAGAAATCAAATCTTTGTTCAGATTTGAACCAAAGAGGAGTTTGTATTGCATTTGAGCCCAATCATTACTTTTTTGGTGCTTCTAGATATGTGCCCATGGGTTATCAGTACCTTCTTTCAAGCAAGCATACACCCAAGACAAGAAAGATTTCAATCTTTGTGTATCAAGGACCCATGTGCTAAATGAGCATCACATTGGTATTTTGAAAGTAAGATGGTATTCTTTACATGAGGACCAAGTGCAATTAAGTAATAGAACTAAGAACACCTATTTGGAAAGGGGTATTTTTTTTTATCTTGTGCAACTTCTAAATTTATCAATCTAATGCATGGGTAGAGAACAAAGATAATATTAGAGAAGTAGATATTAAAGAGAGTACTTGTCTGAATGACCTGTGTTACAAGGAGGAAACCAAAACCCAATTTGAGAAATTTGCCTTGCCTTCATTCACAATCCAAATGGGTTTTGTATGAATGACCATGATAATAAAATATTTTCCAGTCTAGGTATTATTTTCATGAATTACTTATGCATGTTCTATTTTTCTGATTGGGATTGATGGTAAAGTTTGCTTGTGCATTTGGTGGGGTTTGTACTTTGGTTCCCAATTATAGCAAGGTTTTCTCCTTACATAGGTTTCACTCAAATAGAAGGTGGGGTTTACTTTAGTATTGTTTGTCATGAAGGTCTTGCTTGAGAGTAGAGTTTGCTACAATTTAGTTTGGTTGATAGGGAGAGTGATTGCCCTATTGCTTGTTGGCATTAAGAATTATGATGGCTTGTGGAAAGGAATAGACTTGCATTTAAGAGTGCAAGGTATAAATTTGAGGAGGTAAAGTGGAGGGAGAGATAGAAATTTGAACTGAGAGACATAGAGTTTAATGAATTTCTCTTCAAGTAATAGTTTGAGTGGAGGAGGAGGGACAATCAAAATTTGAGCAGAAGAGGAGATAGTGTCAAGTCTATCTCTTTGAGGTGATAGTTCAAGTGAAGGGAGACATAAGAAGTTATTGAGATAAAACTTCAAAAATAGGCACAAAGAGGGTCAAGTGAAAAAAATTTAACATAAGGGAAGGAGAAAGAAGGTGAGGTAGACAACAATCAAGAGAGAGGGGAACAAAAAGAATTGGGAGAGGAGGGAAGGGAAAGAGGGTTTTTGAGAACTTGTCACATTTTTATGAAAACCTAGTAATCAAATGCCATTGATTTGACAATGAATCCTCTTGCATATGAGAAGGTCTATGATCTTCCAAACATGGAAATGATAAATGAAAGCACATGGCTCATTGGGTTTCATCAATTGGGTATGGTTGGACCAAACTCAAGTCAAGGCAATTATGGAGGTAATTTAGGAGGCCAACTTGACTCCCTTGGCCTCAAAGTTACAATTGGCCTTGAATACCCCTACTCCCACATAAGTTTATCTTGAAATTATTCTCAATTTGTGCTTTTCACTTGAAATTTTTGGATTCATTAGGAATTATGATTACAAAATTGTGAAACTCTGAACTCTATGCTAGCAAATCCCACATTTGCAAGCCTAAACAAGTGAATTTCCAAACCCATGTGAGTAAAGCCAACATCTCATAGAAAAAGCAAATGCTCAATGAACAAGTCTAGCTTCTTTGCAAGTAGAGCTCACCTTAAGCAAGAAAGGCTCAAGTTGCTCAAGCAAAAGCTGAGGTCACTGAAGTAGAGCCTAAAGTACATGAGCAATGCCTATCTGCCACAAGCAGATATGACATTTTGTGCAAGTGGAACCAATACTCCATGAGCAAATCCCTTACCACCCAAGCACATCTTAATATTTCCCAAATTTTATCTCTCCATTTGCAACAGAATTTTTAACTTTGAGTGGAGATCAGTGTGATTGAGCAAAGCTTGGGTTTAGTGTTAGGGTGTTTTATTATTTTGTACCATTTCTATTTACTATTTGTTGTTCCTATTGTTTTGGGTTTTGTGATTGTATGTTGTTAGTTTGTAAATTGAGTTTTTGAAGAGTTGGGATTTGGTAGACTCACATTGGGTTGGTAAAGGAGAAGCCTTTCATGTTGACATTGGAAGGCATTAGATTTGCATTTGCTTCGAGCACTTTGAGCACAAGCAAGAGGAAGTATATGCCTAATGGATTGGTGCAAGATTGGTTTCCAATTTGTGAAATTTTCCTTCCAAACTAGAGCTCCAAGGTGTTATACATGGGCATGGTATATTGCATGTGAAGACCAAGGTGGTAGAGGCAAACAAGGATTATGACTAATTTGAGCTGATGTTAACTACCATGGAGTTTGGAGTTTTGGTACTTGCAGAAGTAGGTCAGATGTCCTAATGGTAACCATTTCATGTAGCACTTTGTGGGACAATTTCTCACCTATTCATCAAAAGTGGTCTCATGGGTGAGGAAGAGGTTGCATATGATAGCACATAGGAAGAGAGGATCTATGTCCATGATAAAGCCCATGCAGAAGAGTGGGTTAGCAAGGATGAGCATGAGGATCAAGAAGAGAGTGAATGAGAGATAGAGCAAATCTTTTATGAGAATTGTATGTTTTCATGTGCATAACACTAAAAGCTTGTCAATATAAAGTATTTTTCTTAAGTGTCTTATTATTTATATTGAAAATTGAACTTGCATTTAAAGTGTCAAGTATGGTTTATGTTGGAGAGCTAAAACCTTTGTGAAAAAATGGAGTTTTTTTGACATGTAAAACTCTCACTTAAATTAAATATGTATTTATTTGTGTATATGTATTTTAACCCATGTGTATATGATTGATGACTCCTTATGCAATGTTGTTGTTTTAGATGACTCCTTACTAGATGTTCTGGTTTTTGAGCATCATCTACCCCCTACCCCAGTTGCTCCTATAGAGGTTCAAGAGAGCTAGCAAGAGTGTGACATTTCACTCTTGCAAAGAGTATTAAAGTGGAGAGATTCACCCAAGTTAGAGTGGACTTTAGTAGAGCATTAGGATCATTTCAAACTTACTAAGAGGACAATTGTCAAGAGATTAGCCCAGGTAGAGCACACTCTAGCCAAGATCATTTTAGAGCAACCAAGAGGATGGGTGTCAAGAGATAAGCCTAGGTAGAGCCCACTTTAGCCAAGCACCAAGATAATGTCAAAGCTACCAAGAAGACTATAGTGGAGAGATTAGCTCCACTAGAATGCATTCTAGCAAAGTGTGAGGGTCATTTCAATGCTATTAAGAGGATTGGATTGGAAAGATTAGCCTGGCTAGGGTGCACTCTAGCCAAGCATCAAGACCATGTCAGAGCTACAAAGAGGACTATAGTGGAGAGATTAGCCAAGCTAGAGCACAGTCTAGTGGAGCACAAGGATCATTCAGAGTTACAAATAGGATTGGAGTGGAGAGATTGGCCAAGTTAGATAGGCTTGTGTCTTTCCAAGAGATGGCTACCAAAAAGATGAGGACTATACAGGAGTTTTATGATCAAGAGTTGAGCATTACTATGGAGATGTTAGAGGAGTACAAACAAGCTTATAAGCAATTTTTGGATATGAGATAACGGTCAATATGCATACTCAGATGGACATTGTACCAAGTGATACTCATGAGACTCAAATAGATAATATAGAGAGTACAACTTATGGGACTCAGACAACATGTACAGTGTATTGCTCATGAGCCCAAGGGAAAGCCTTGCATTCTTACATCCAACATGGATATTATATCTTGTACACACAAGGGAATGCCTCATGGCCTTGCTTGATGTAGAGGATGGATTATGGATAGGTATCAAGGTTTCATATATAGACCTTTTGGTGCATTTACGGCTCTAGATACATGTCTTTGAGATATATTGATAGTTGATACTTGTCATCTTTCCCTATTGTAGGAACCATCCACATAGAGCTATTCATCTTCTGGTACTTACTCCTTTCTCATGAAATCTTAAGATTTATGTACCTCATATTAAGACCTTTTCAGAGCTCCCTTAAATAGATTCTACTTTGATACTTTTTCTCCTATAGAATTCCTTAGCTCAAACTGGAGTTTAGCTTGTCTTAGAGAGTATAGTGTGGATCCATATACTAGCTTGGTTATATCTTTTTAGAATCCCCTCATGCATCGGGTTGAGTGGGATTGGATATGGAAATATAGTCCAATATGGGTCCATAGACAAATATTTATATAGATGCCTTGATGATAAAATCCATTTACTTAACATGGACATGTTTCTTTAGACATGCCTTCTCATGCACTAGAGTGTATTAGAGTAGAGTACTGCTACATTTTTTCATCACATTTGCACTTACTTTTTTTTATATATAGGGCAAATTTGAAAAATATCCCTATGTTTTTCACTAATTTGAACTGTATCCTTACAATTTTGTATCATTGGAAATGTACCCCTTGTCCCTATAAAATGATATCCTCTCCTTGTACAACACATTTGGCATCCCATCTTGTATGTGTTAACAAGACTATGGATTGTATTTACAAGGGAAGAGCAATGAAATTGGCTCACTAAAAATGGTGATGATTACACATTCAACTCCTTAGCATTGGTTGTCAGCATCAGTGAAGTTGTCAAATACATAAATTACTCTTGCTCTACCCACTTTTGTTCAATTTGGAGCAAGTCCACTATCAAGGAGTCTTCAAGCACCATGATACTCCTAAAAATATTCAAATTGATCTCTAAAAGGCAACTTCAGGTCACTCAAAGTTAAACACTCCATGCAAAATGCAAACAATGATAATGGAGCTAGTTCATGACTGTTTGGAGCTGGTCCAAAATTTTCTTTGATACATATAAGAATGTTTGACTTAGAGGTGTGTCCTACAAGAAGGAAGGTGCATTTTACAAGAACCAAGGGTATATCTACAATTATGCCAACTTTCATGGACATGTCTCAAAATAGCACAACTATAGGAGTGTTTATCAAATTTTCTCCTATCGATATATATATATATATATATATATATATATATATATGGGTATTTGTTCACTCAATGTGTCATATTGGCCACCCATTACTCTTAAAGTGCATAGACTATGTTGTTTTGGTTTAGTCTTGTATCAATGTGCAATTTGGTGAATATGTTTAGTATACAATATTGTTTTGGGTTAAGTTTGGTGTTAATGTACAATTTGGTGAATATTGTTATGAGAAATCAGAAGAACTCTACTTAAAGCAAATTAATTTTTTTGTGTTAACTTGAGGAAATGTAAGAAAATTTATTTCTATTGTTAACTTTTACCACTTTACTTCTATTGTTAACTTATGCACCAAAAAAAACAATTTGTTTGTTTAATTTTGTTTGCTAAACCTTAAATCATTTTTCCAAACATGAATTCTCACAAAAAAATATCAATTCACTCCAAAATGTGAGAGCAAAGTTCCAAAGATGTGAGTGAAGTCCCAAAAAATACAAGCAAAATCTTGAAGACCAAATTGAAGCTCCAAAGACAAGAGAGCAACCTAGAAGTAGCAAAAAAAGCCCAAAAGTAATGAGTGGATCCCCTACGACACAAGCATACCCCAATTGTAGGGCAAGCATGACCAACCTACAAGAATCAGAGCCAAAAGGACCCAAGAAGAGCCTACTAGTAGATGAGCAAGGCCTGAAACAAGAGAAGACTATAAGGGAAGCAAACTTCCAATATAATCAACAAATCCATTGGACAGTCTTTCCATGGCAACCACAAGTAAAACCTTGTAAAGGAACAATACCATGACTAAACCATCTCTAAGCAAGAAATATTAAATAAACTTTTATATAATAGGAGATTTGGGGAACAATATGCCTAGTGCTAACATGCCATAACTTGAATTTGAATTTGTAGTGACTATTCATATGCACTAGAACTACAATAAAATATCACCATCATCTGCACTTGATCTACAATCAAGATCACTACTCTACAAGTTTGTGCAAGATTTACATCCATTTTTTATAACATAGTCATTATGCTCTTTATTTCATGAGGTGTTTTCCCTTGTTTGGATAATTCCAAACTCATAACATAAGCCCATTTTCCTTTAGCATGTCTTTCTTTGAACTTCCATTTATCTTTTTTGGATATGCAGTTGAATTCAATTTTTACTCTCAATTTCTCAATCTTGGTCACTTTTTCAGTGATGATCTTTGCTAATTTACGTCTTTCCTTAGCCTCTCTATCTTAAGTTTTGTATGGCTAGCATGTCTTGCACAAACAATGGATTCATCTTTGGATTTTCTTTTGATGATTTTCTCCTCTTTTGCAATGTTTTTTATCACTCTCCTTCTTATTCTTTTGCTCCTTTATCTACTCTACCTCTGGCTAGAATTTCCTTAGATGGAATTTTTTTACCTCTTGCTCTTGGAATTTTGCTTTGTACTCCTCTTATTGAAATTTCTTGTTGAGCCATTGGACTTTCTTCTTGGCTCTTGGAGTCAAAAAATTGTCCTTGAACTTTTTAACACCATCAAACCTCTTTTGGGTGATGTAAATTGAAAATAGAAATGCATAGGTTGTATTGAATGGGACTCCTTGTGAGGACCATGAAGACTATGAATAGGATGGGTTTAAGAGAAACACTTGTGAAACTTGTTAAATCCACTACAAAGGTGTACCTTCTTTTATAATTTCCTCTTCCTATTTAATGGTATCTTTGCTTCTAATTTCATCCTCTTTGCTTGCACATTTAGATATTTTTAATTCACTCTTGATCCCCATTCTACAAGCATAGGAGGGAGCATAAGAGAGAAGGAATGTTTGCTCTACCCCCAAACAATGTTTCTATTTGATGAAAATGAGTGCAAAGGTGATTCAATTTATGATCTATAGTTGTCTATCCTTGCCTAATTGTGTTCTCTATATGAGACCTTCACAAGTATATTTATCTTTCCAATCTTGTGCCTCCTTATAAAATTTCATATAATGGACCAATTTTTCTGCAATCTCTCACCATTCATGAAACTATGAAACCCCTTTTTAAATCTCATAACAAATGTAACCATGTAGCTAAATGTGGCACTCTTTTCAATGGGTTCCTTGCAAATGCCTCTATGTATTTGCTTGAAATGCTCAAGGTTCTCCAAATAATCAAAAAAATTTTAATGATGATGGGGTACCATCTTTTAAAATCTTTATTGCATTTTTCCTTGCTATGCAAAGAAGGAACAGATTGAGAAAAATGAGAAACTTGTGGCAACACATGGAAAGAACAACTAACACCATTTGCAAGAGATCTTGAAATCCAATACTCTCAATTGGAGAGGAAGTACTACAAATAGTTGAAGTGTGATTCATTGCTAAGAGAAGGAGAGGATTCATATGCCACGTGAGAGAGGGAAAGGGAATGGGAGGATAAGCATGACTTGCTCCAAGATTTTATATCCTCTATGATTCACTAAACTCAATTCTATTTTATAATCTCCAAGGTGCTTATGAATCCTTCAAGTTTCAAGTTTGGTGTATTGTGCGTAAATCTAGTCAAGTTGGTAGAATATCAATGAGGAGGTTTAGTGGTAATTTTGGCTCCCATATGTCTTGGAATAAACAAAGTTCATGACAGCAATGATTACCACCTATTCTACTTGCATGACTAAGTTGTTATTGCCTCTCAAGTTTCTTTGCCAATACAAGGTACACCCAAATTCTAAATATAATTAAGCTCAAAAATTTAGCGCCTAAATAAGTTTGGTTAATGATTTTTGCTAGTGATGTTTATGCCCATATTTCAATCTAAAGGTTCTAGGTACTTTGAACCAATAACCTCCATCAACAACACACCTTGCATAATTGTTCCCACCAATTTTTTTGCACCAAAATATGTTGGCCATCCAAGGTCTCTCTATTTCTACCTTTGAGTACCATGAAGTCACTTGCCATTGGATCTTGCATTTCAATTTTGAATCCTTAGCCCTTGACACAAGGCCATCCTTTGTGTGAAACCATGACAATGTTCATTAAACCTCTGTCCTCAAAATGCCTACTTAATTCTTCATGTAATCCTCCCATAACCAAGTATACTTGGCCCCTCTTATAAAATTGAAATAGCTTGACACCCCATAAATTATTTTAATCTAATGTTCATTAATTCTTTGGATCTTTTGTATGGGATCCCATAAAAATCTTTATGGGAATTTCTCATCACAAGTGTGACCACCCGGCAAATATCACTTTTGCAGTAATCGGGTATTTAAAGTTCATTCCCGTGGAGATACAAGTCAGAAATATCCAAATACAAAGTCAAATAATAACAATGTAGTTCTTCTTGGTTGTGTCTTTAATCTCTTAGGTAGAAACCACACCCAGAAGAGAGTAACAAGCACTGATTCTTGGTCTTGTCACAAATTCACACTCCTTAATCACAACTCCATCAATTCTTTCCAAACAATCTTGATTGTGATGATTTAGGCTCTCCCAAAAATGGCACTTCACTACAAAACAACTTTGCCTCAGAATTGTGTTCCACCCCTCCACTGAAGGCACAACTTCCTCGATCAAAATTGCTTCACATCAACTTTGCACTGCACTCACAAATGCAGAATACTACCAACACTACAATTCCTCTCAAATTTGTCAAGGCATTGCTTTGATTGCACTTCACTCAGGATCAAATACACAAAATGAAGATCAAGGCTGTGGAATCCAACATCCAACAAACACATTGACTTGCACTTCAAATTTCTCCACATACTCACAAACACAAACACAAAGTTGATACCGAGAATCAAGCTCAAGTGACGAGCACTACTTCACAACACTTTGCTTTATCTATTCTCAAAATTATGAGCATTGAACAATGTAAGACTGCAAATGTCACTCTTAAATAGTGAAGCAATCAATAGTTATCTTCCTAATGTACCTCTTCCTTATGACTCTACAAAATTGTAGATCCGAAATGACAATGCACCTCTTCATATCTGCCTATTCAAATCTCAAATTTGTTTCTAATCCAATCCAATGCCTACTTCTTCCTCAACTTTCAAACCCGATCTTGAAGTAACTTTACTTCCTAATATTCTATCTTCGGGTTTCATAACTCCTAATTCCTCCACTAATTCTAACACTTCTCCTTCCTGATCTGCAATTCCTATCATAGTTAAGCCTTCTAAATCTATATCTCCCGACCCACTCTTCTCTAAAGTGTCAAATGTCAAATCCAAAGACACCTGCACTCCTATCTCTCTTACTTTGGGTTTAACTACTATCAATTAGTTTACTAATTCTATTGTGTCATCATCAAGAATTGTAATTGAAAGCATGGGTATACTATCTACACCTTCAATTTGCAATCCACTTTCTCCTAATCACTCATGTAACTAACCCGAAGACACTTACAGTCTGATCTTGCACTTTTAGGTTTATTCACTACTACTATTTCTCTTCTAATTCTCTCCTATCTTCAATCAGAACTGAAATTGAAGTCATGGATATCCTAACTATCTTCTTTCCTTACTCTAACTTCCTCTAATACCTCTAGCAAGATTCCCTAAGTCACTTTCACTGCACTCCTAGGTCCAACTTCCTCGGATTTAGTCATCTTCATCTTGAGGTGAAGTCTTTAGACCAGAAGTCATATAAACCCAAAGTCCGAAGTACGAAGTCCAAAGTCACATTGACCCGAAGACACCAAACTACTTTATACATCTACTCCCAAAACTTCAAATTCTTATAACTTCTTCTACATACCTCCAAACTTTGTGGTTTTGGTGGCAACGGAAAGCCCTGAACATGACGCTTCCAACGAGATATAGTAAGTTTGATTTGGACTTGTGTGCATTGAGATATGGCCCCCGCAGTATTCTTGACTTGTAACATTCATTCTGATGCGAAGAACCCTCCTTCGGTGTCTGGTCCGAGTTTTTCCCTCCTCTAACACGAAGTAAGCTTCTTCGGGTTTGATCCAGTCTACGTCCTTTTTCCTCTAACACAAAGTAGACTCTCTTGAGCTTGATCAAAACACACATTTCCACTCATTTCTTCTCCATTTGGTTTCAATTTGGTTTCAAAAAGGCACTTCTTCTTCAAAACTTGTCCAAAATGAAAAATGTGTGTACCACAACAAGAAAGGTCATGTAAAAAGCATTCTTGAAACCACCTTATACTCCTATTAATTTCTCATCAATAATCTAGGTTATCAGCATAATCACTCCTTAATCAAATGCCCTTCTTGCCTTGAGAAATAATTCTCACACTCACTTTGCTCAAATCTTGACACTTAGAACCACTTTAATTCTAAGCCTCAACTTAATCATACATCATTCTTATTTCAGATTAAATTGCATTTCTCATTAAAACTCAAATGGAAGCACTTGAACCAGCTGAAACACACACTCATCACTCTGGCTATTAAATAACTTAATCCTTTTTCCATTTTAGCTAATCAAGGAGAGTTGTGAGACTTTATCATACTAGATGCTAAGGGGTAGCACTCTCACTCTCATACTTTTTAGCATACTTTAAACAGCATATGTCTATTGCTCCATAGTAAGCATTTGTTGGTGAAATGCATAGGAGAGCAATCACTCTAGGTGATGCTTCTTTGGATGCTCTAGTAGTTTGTAGATCTTACAACTTGCACAACTTGGATATCTTAGGTGTGGTAGGGAAGATTCCTAGCCTAGCCCCATTCTACCTCTATTTTTTCTCCCTCATAAGGTTTGATGGGGTCTTCCCATCCTTCTTGTGTTCTATGTGGTCACCTTTTTCTCATTAATCCTCTTGTAAATGTATGCTCTCAAACCAACTCAATCACACACATCAAGTTAATTGCCCATAAACACAACTTAATAGTACATTATTGTCCTTGTTTACCTCCACTCAGCTTGACTGGCATAGCTCAATTTCAAGGAGCACTTTGAGCAGCGTGTGGTTGTGTATCTCAAAAAATCATTTCTTGCAAGTTTTTCATATGCAAGGAAACTAAAACTTTTATGTGCTGCCTACTAATTGTATTGGCACCTACTAAGAGCTCTTTTTCTCTCTTTCAAGTTGGTTGACAAACTTAGTTAGACACATTATAGAAGAACAAGAAATTGTAAGCAAGAAGGAGAGACCACCCAAATTAAAGAAAATGTAGTTATAGCTATAAAGTATCTCATATTTTTTAAGATAGCCAAGAAATGATTGAATATTTATATGGTTGTTCCCAAATCAACTCAATTATGTGCTTTCAAGAATCAAGAATATACAATATACTACTTTTGGGTTAAAAAAGTGAGATATTGCTTTCCATTGCATGTTGCAAATAACTTGAGTGTAATTTCCTTCACATGTTATGGAATCCATCCCATTTGGTCACATACTTTTAGGCATTTGGAAATTCACGCTATGTTCATTAGTCTATGATGTGGAAACCATAGACTAATCATAGTAGTCAACTTTCTTCAACTAATCATAATAGGCAACTATTAGGGGTTTAAGTAGCCTAACCATAAAAAAGAGTTAGGTGATTTTGTGAGAGTTTACTATTCAATAAATGATCCATCAAATTTCATGGGAGCTTGTCTAGTTCCATACATCTCTTCATTTGTGGATATTTATTTTGTACAATTTCTCTCAAAATTTCTATACACAAATTTACAAGTGCGGTCAATCTCAAAACAAATTATTTGTTTGGGATGTAATATCAATATTTTAGATCTATATTTGAAACCCCTATTGTGCTTCCCAATAACTTTCTAGAGGGTTGTTGAGGACAACAAACAACACCTCACAATCTCCACGAAGAACAAAGTAAGTGAGAAAAGGTGCAATGATTTGTACAATTCATCCACATAGGCACATAAAAACAAAGCCATGATACAATTCTTTGCATTATCAACCTCTAGAAAGGGTAGCTTGTGCAATTTCTAATCCTACAGAGGTAACAAATGGGAGTTGCACACTACTTGCATTGAGATTCAGCATGTCAACTTTAATTAGCCTCTACAATAAATTATAGAGATATTCCAGGGTTTTGAGATCTACCTATAAAACATAAGAGTTATTATCTCATGGATTGGATGTGTTTAACTCTTTTAAGCAACATCAAGGCCTTGTGTTACATGGACAACTAGCAGATTCAAAATTAATATTGATTATCAGAATATGTTTGGATTACAATTCCAATCAATCTTCACATAGTTTCATTACTTTGAAAAGGAAATATTGCAAACAAGTTCCCAATATGAAGAACTGCACAAATAACACTAAGAAATAATAAGCCTCCTGATTTCATTCCTATCATACTTGTTATTTCTAACCATTCTTGAAGTATAGGTTTTCTTTTAATGAGAATGGACTAAAATTGAATTTTGACAAGGATTGGACATCATAGATTGATTTAAATTTGAAAGACAAGATCAAGGCTATCACTCATCTTAGGCTCCCATATCTTGGTGCAAGAAAAATATAGTTTTTGTCAAGTAAGGAGCTAAAATGATGGGATATTTCATCTAAATGCTCTAAAGGAAAAATTGGATTTTGCTATATTTTATGTAGCGATAAAAGCACTTGTTATCCTTAATCTTGACTTTTCATCAAATGATTTGGACACTCATTTTGAGAGGCATTCATGCTAATAATAAGCAACTTCAAAGTCAAAAGAAAAAAAACCTAAAAGTACTTGACACTTATTTTCACACTAACTAGATCAACTTTGATCTTTTAGAAATGTTATTAGTTTTTGAGTTAGATAGGTTGTCATGTAAACTTTGTAAATAAAATTTTTTACTTAAATAAGTAGATTCAAATGCAAAAATTACTCTTGGTTAGTTGTTCAAGTGCATAATAGTTTAATTTGGAATGTACTTTTAAGGTTAGGTGAACTATTTCTATTCAATTAAATTCTATATTGAGATATTATGCACTCCTTAAGAACTTTCTTTTCAGAATTTTTTAATTTGTAAATTGATAGTGACCTTTGGAGCCTCTTTTATATATACAGAAATTTGAGTAGGAATATCCATCAAATTCACAAAACATTACCTTATCTTACATTAAACTCTATTGTACCTCTCTAGCAAAAGCTTTGGATGTCTGAAATTTGTGATAGTGGGGTACATATAATGAGTTCAATCCTTGTCTTCATTTTTTCAAATCAAGTGTTTTTGGTTTCATTTGAAATGTCTTGAAGAGCTCTTCCAATTGGTACCAAGCTCTCATCCTTTGTTGATGTGTGGTGGAAGCTATGCATACATAACATCTATCACATTTGGCACATATAAGGGTTGGAGTTCCACATTTTGGAAGGTTAAACTCTCGATTCACATGCTCAAATGCTGTCCTTCTTCCATCATTAAAAGCATCTTTGCAAGCACTTTCTATAAACACCAATATTGTGCATGTTGGAGCTATGTGGCTAAATTTTTTATCTTTTGAATTATATGATCTTTAACATCTTCTTAGGTTTATTAGAGCAACTTTTGAAGATTGTAACTTTGCACTCAAGTCTTCAAATGAGTGGATTCTTGTTTCATTAGAAGAAAATTTCTAAGTGCTATTTATTGAGAATAGAATTTTTAAGTTTGGAGCTGTGTGGTGAAAGCTATGAGTATTCTAGTTATGTAATGCAACACAAATTAATGTGTGATAAGAAGCATATCTAGAATTTCATATCTTAATAAATAGAGTTTTGTTTCAATACATCAAAAAAATTTAGAGCTCCTAATTGATGCCAAGATTATTGAGTTTAGACCTTTGTAGAAGAAACGTAGTACTCACATTTTTCAATTTGGAAAAGTTTTGAAGAAGAAGTGCCTTGTTGAAACCAAATTGAAACCAAATGGAGAAGAAATGACGGAAAACTTGTGTTTTGATCAAGCTCAAGAAGTCAACTTTGTGTTAGAGGAAGAAGGGCTTGGATTGGATCAAAACCCAAAGAAGTTTAATTCATGTTAGAGGAAGAGGAAGAAGGAGGTCAAACGCCGAAGGGGGGTTTCTTCGCATCAAAATGAAGGTTACAAGTCAGGAATACTGTGGGGGTCACATCTCAATGACCACAAGTCCAAATAAAGCGTGCTATATCTTGTTGGAAGCATCCCGTTCAGTGCTTTGTGTTGCCACCAAAATTGCAGAGTTTAAAGGTTTTTACAACAAGTTACAAGCATTTGAAGTTTTGGGAGTAGATGTACAGAGTACTTTAATGTCTTCAGGTCAAAGTGACTTCGGACTTGAGACTTTGGACTTTGGACTTTGGACTTTGGACTTTGGACTTTGGACTTTGGACTTGCAACTTTGGACTTGAGACTTGAGACTTTGGACTTTAGGTTTACACAACTTTGGGTTAGAAGCTTCTTTGCCTCAACACAAAGATGACTAGATCTGAGATAGTCAGACCTCAGAGTGCAGTGAAAGTGACTTTGGGAATCTTGCTTGAGACATTAGAGAGAGTTAAGATAGAGAAAAAATAGATAGTTAGGATACTTATGACTTCAATTCCAATTTTGATTGAAGATAGGATAGAATTAAAGGAGAAATAACAGTAGTGAATAAACCCAAACTGCAAGATCAAACAATAAGTGTGTCTTTGGGTTAGTTGCATGAGAAATTAGGGGAAAGTGGGTTACAAATTGAAGGTGTAGATAGTGTACCCACGCTTTCAATTACAATTCTTGATGAGGATATAGTAGAATTAGCAAAGGAATTGATAGTAGTTAGATCCGATGTTGTAGAAGTAGGAATTCAGATGTCTTCGGACTTGTCATTAGACACATTAGAGAAGAGTGGGTCGGGAGATAAGGAAGTAGATAGATTACCCATGAGCTAAATTGTAGTTTGTAGTGAAGAAATAGTGAAAGACTTGGTAGAATCAGATATACCCAAAGAAGGAGAAGTAGTAGGAAGATCATCGGGTTTGGAAGCCTATGAATAGATTGACATTGGATCAGGGTAGAAACAAATGTGAGATTTGAAGAGGGAGATATGAAGGGTTGCATTGTCAGTTCGGCTCTGTAGGTAGGAAGAGTTGTTGTAGAATGGTATTTTTGTTAGAATTATTGTTTGCTTCACTATTAAAGTGTGGCATTCATAGGAAAATGTTGTTCAGTGCTCATTATTTCCGAGAATAGATAAAGCAAAGTGCAATGAAGCAATGCTTGTTGCTTGAGCTTAATTCCGAGTATCAACTTTTTGTGTGTGTTTGTGAGTGTGTGGAGAATTTCAAAGTGCAAGTCAATGTGTCAAGCTTGTTGGATGTTGTATTCCGTAGCCTTGATCTTCATTCTGTGTGTTTGATCTTGAGTGAAGTGCAATCGGAGCAATGCCTTGACAGATCTAAGAGGAATTGTAGCGTTGGTAGTATTCTACATTTGTGAGTGCAGTGCAAAGTTGATGTGAAGCAATTTTGATCAAGGAAGTTGTGCCTTCAGTGGAAGGGTGGAATACAATTCTGAGGTGAAGTCATTTTGTAGTGAAGTGCTATTTTTGGGAGAGCCTGAATCATCACAATCAAGATTTTTTGGAAAGATTTGATGGAGTTGTGATTAAGGAGTGTTAATCTATGACAAGACTGCAAGTTAGTGCTTGTTACTCTCTTTTGGGTGTAGTTTCTACTTGAGAGACTAAAGACACAACCAAGAAGAACTGAAGATTGTTACTTTGCTTTGTATTTGGAAATTTCTGACTCGTATCTCTGTAGGAACAAACTTAACTTACCCAATTACCGCAAAAGTGATATTTGCTGGGTTGTCACAAGAAACCATATGATTCTCTAATCTGTGAATTCTCATGAACTTTGAAATTAAAAAATATACATTTTGAGGTAGTTCATCTAGCCTTCTAACTTCAAATGAGTTGTTTGGGGACTGATATTCTATGATTTTGATTGAGGCTAAAATCACCCAATTTGAAAGTGTGAAATAGTATTTAAGTGTATTTGGAACCTCTAAATTTGTAAACCAAGTTCTCAAGAGTTGTCAACCAAGTTTTTTGTTCTTGAGTTAGAGTAGAGCACACATTTGGAGAGTAGAAATTAAGAAGTTGCACAATGAAGGCTTCCAAGATGGTGCAAGATATTTTTGATAAAGCCATGAAACAACAATAGCGGGCTGAAATGCATTGAAAAATCAGTGATTGTCATGAAGAGCTCAAAAGCTTCTTTGCACCTATATCCCAATGCATGAGTACTTTCATGGTTGACATGGAAATTGTAAGAGTCGAGGTCACAATTATGAAAGAGTCAATGATCTTGCTCACCCAAAAGATCCAATAACTCAAGAAGAGCATTGGTTTGCTACTAGAGTCCATCAAGAAGATGATTAATGGTACAAAGAAATTTGTTTCTTTGGGAGCACAAGCCACCAACATTGCTATACAAATTGTGGTGCTCCAAGAGATTGTGAACCCATTAGATGTAAGATGAAGTCATATATTAAGCTATTAAGGTGGCTCAGATTTCTTACTTGCAAGAGCATGAGGTTGAGAAGGAGAATAAACTTACTTCAATGATGAACTTGAGGATTTTAATCTAATTGAGATTAAGAAGTAGGATACCAAGACTACGGTGTTTGAGTTTATCATTGATTCTTTGAGAGTCCATGATCCTCATATTGTACAAGCATACAAGTTGGGGAAACAATGTTCACAACCAAGAAGCATTCTAGTGACTTTTGTCTTACAAACTTAGAGAGAATAAATGATGGCAAACAAGGTTACACTCAAGGTGAAGTGCATCTAGTTGGAGCCTAATCTCACCCTTCCCAATTGCAAGCAAAGAAGAGAGAATTAGCTGAGGTGAAGGAAGCTCAACAAGCAAGTTTTGTTGCCTTTTGAGAGATAGTAGGATTGTGATCACTTAAAGGAGATAATCAATTACTAAATAGAAATTCTAGACCCTTAAAGTATTGTTTTGGAATGTCCATGGGCTTCCAAACATCAAGTACTCAAGTGCTAAGCCTTTGTGGGATGATGTTTCTTTGAAAAATATGAGAACATGAGGGGAATGATACTAAACACATTCATGGATTCATTCTTGTTGGTTTGACTTGGAACAAGTGGAGGTAACATGGACAAATGACTATTGTTACCTACTTCAAAGTCTAGTCTTTTGGATAGGTCAAGTCTCCAATGGACAATACCAATGGCTGAAGATCGTACAAGAATTGTTCCACTTTGCTTCCTTGCTATTTGTTACTTTTCTCTACTGAAATCAGCTATTTACTTAAGTGTATCTCTCAACATCATGCAACATTTCCACTCCTTGACAAAGGATGTGCTAGAGTTTTAAAGTAAAGGTATGTTAATTTTTCTTGGTGATTTCAGTGTTAGGATCCAAACCTCCCAATTTTTTGAGTTTAGTGATCTTGAGAACAACTTTATTCCTATTGTGATAGATGATTCTATCCTGCTAAGTCCCACTCTTCCTTGGATTTGATATGCAATCCCATGAGTGAGCACTTTCTAAGTTTTGGTATCACTTGTAGCTGGAAGATCTTGAATGACCTCCCTCAATTTATTGAAACTTGCAAGAGCACATGCTTTGCTTTTAGAGGATCTAGCACTATAGATTACATGTTGAACTCACTTAGTGCTCTACATCATTTTTATTTCCTTTTTTAGATCCTCAACTTGAATCTGACCAAGCATCTCTATCAATTACCTCCCTTCCTCCTTGCTCCATTAGAACTATATCACCTTTTTAGCATGCCTCTAGAGAGAACTCCATCTAGATTATAACAAGAGAGACCTATACCAACAAGCTCTCTAGAAGAAGTTGAGCACTATAGAGTGGAACTCTGATTTTCAGCAATAGAGTGATCAATTAATAGGACTTTTTCAATCTACATTAGCTCCTTTGTTTCTAAGAGCATCTCATAGTAAGAGACTTATTCTGCCATGCAATATATAGTTTGATGTAGATTGCAAAATTGCAAGGATAAAATTTTTAGATAGATCTCTTGATTAGATTGCAAAAAGACTTGCTAATTTTTCTTATAGAAAGTTGGTGAAGTGTAAGAAGATCCCTTATGCCTTTTCTAAGGCTTAAGGGATTTGAGTTGAGCACTAAATTGAGGTTCAATCCTAAGTCTTTTTGGAAGAAGGTTTTTGTTAGATCCACATCCTCATCTTTGAATTTGAAGGAGCTCTATAACTATGTGAAAATTTTGTATTCTTTCTTGATGCTCCATGCATTGGATCTCCTTTAACCATCATTGAAGTTGATATCAAATATCAACAAAATAATTTAGTCAATGGTGAGGCTGAAGATCTTGATGAAATGTTTGTTGAACTTTTGAAATGGAGTGGCAATCATTTGATTGCCATACTCATTTCTCTCTTGAATGAAACAATTGGTTGTGGTTTTCTTGATAGATGGCTCTTGAAGAAGGTGGTCCCTATTCACAAGTCTTGCCAAAGGGATGTTCTTACCAACCATTGTTAAGATGTAGAGCTTGATCCTTATTTATTACTTTTTGATTAATCTCATCTGTGACGTTGAGATCTATTGCTCAGATTATCTATGGCATAAATTGTCTAAGGTAGGAATAAGAGAAAGATCAACAAAAATAGAAAATTTGTGTGGCTCTTTGAAGTGTTCATTCTTGGCAAATATTGTAGTCCTTTGATTTGCTATAGTTGTTCATGAAAGGGCTGATCAAGTTAGATGTGGGAAAGATTGGTAGGGAAAGAGATAATCTAGAAAGAGCCTCCTAGAAATCTATATAATGTCTATTGATCTAAAAGTTTGAATCCATTGGTGCGTGCAGCCATAGACGTAGTAGAAAGTGACTCTAACCACATTAAATCTTGTGTATTCTTTTATGTGTGGGCCTCCATTGTGTAGGCCAAGGTTTTTTCATGTGACTATTAAAGGAAATATAAGATTTTAAGTGCATGCACATGATTACAAATATTGACCCTCCCAAGCTAGCAAAGTAGTGCTGGAATGGGATGTTTGTGAGTGATAAAGAGCTAATAAGGTAAAAAAAAATCTAGTTGTGAGTTGATCCTTAGCAATAGGTTTGAAGGGAAGAGAGGGAGCAATGGCAAGAGAAGAAGGAAATGTCAAGATAGACAGATTTGATGGCAAATAATTTGGTTTTTGGAAGATACATATTGAGAATTACATGTATTAAAAGAAGCTCCAAGTACCTCTTGGAGGTGTAAAACCAAAATTCATGTTGCAAGAAGATTAAGATTTGATAGATTGACAAGCTTTGGGAGTTGTACATCCTAACTTTAGCTAGAAATGTTGCATTTAATATTTTAGAAGAGAAGAAAATAGTGGGTCTATTAAAAGCTTTATTGCATATGTATGAGAACCCTCGGCTTCCAATAAGGTGTACTTGATGTGTTGTTTATTCAACCTAAAGATGAGCAAAGATCATGTGGTCAAGAATCAAATCAATGTGTTCAAGTTGATCTCAAGCCAATTAAGTTTAGTGAAAATTAGTGTTGAGGATGAAGTGTGGACCCTAGTTCCCCTATCATCTTTGCTTGAAAGTTGGAGTGCAAAAGTGACAACAATAAGCAATTCTTGCTGCTCAAACAAATTGAAGTTTGAGGATATTAGAAGATAGATACTCAATGAAAATATTAGAAGGAAAGAGTCCAAAATTTACTCTAAATTGGCCCTAAATAGATTTGAAAACAAAGGAAGAAGTATGCAGCATAGCTAAAATCATAATAGATCAAAGCTAAGAGGAGAAGCAATTCTAGATCAAAAGGTAATGGATGTTGGAATGTTGGCATTATGGAAAGACAAGGTACACAAGAAAGAAATGTTGGTGCATAAATAAGAATCCAAGCAAGGGATAGAACAAGGATTATGTGAATGCAACAGCAAAGGTAGTCTTGATCCTTAGTGCAGATGTGTCTTGTGGAGTCATGGATTCTTTGAGTCATAACTTCTTCATGGATAACTGTGGAGTCATAACTTCTTCACAGTTAAATGATGTGGTTCAATTTTCAATGCACAGTCATATCTTCAATGCACTGTGGAGTCATAACTTCTTCACTCTACCTCACAAAAGGAGTGTATGTTGAAGGACATTACCAATGATTTTGGAACAATTTATCTTGCTCATGATGAACCCTTTGACATTGTTGGAAGAAGGTGAAGTTCATATCAAAAAACCAAATCAATCGGTGCGGAAACTGAAAGATGTTAGGTATGTTTGAGGATTGAACAAAAATTAAATCTCAATTGTGCAACTTGATAGTGAAGTATATGTTACAACCTTTGTAAGTGGTTCATGGAAAATCACCATATGAGTTACGGTGATTGCATGAGACAAGTTGGGATTACTCTACATGACCAACAACACCAAGGACGTTGTGGCACTTGTAGATATAATATCAGATTGTAATCTTTGGCATTGCAGACTTGGGTATATGAAAGGGCATGAAGGTGATGATGAAAAGGGATAAGCTACCAAATTTAAAAATTATTGATGTAGGTCTTTGAGAAGATTGCATATTTGGGAAGCAAAAATGAGTGAGTTTCTCAGAGGATGGAAGAGTACTCAAGAGAAGGAAAGCTAGAGCTTGTACACAAAAACATGTGTGGTCCTTTTATAGTTGCATTTCTTGGGGGTTATAGTATTATATCACTTTTATAGGTGACTCTACCAAGAAGGTTTGGGTATATTTCTTGAAGCACAAATAAGACATGTTTACTTGAAAGTCTAAAAGAGAACAAGTTTGGTTCAAAGCTTAAATGACTTAAATGACTAAGATATGACAATAATATGGTGGTGGATATGACAATAGTGAGTCAAAGGAATTTTCTACAATAATTGGAATCAGAATGGAGAAAACCTTGCTGAGCATACCAAAGCAAAATAGAGTGGCTAAGTGCATAAAGCAAACTCCAAATGAAAGAGCTAATAGCATGAGGATCCATGTTGGTTTGCCAAAGGTGTTTGGGGCTGAAGTAATCAACACTATAACATACTTGGGCAAACAAAGGTCCATTGGTTCACTTAGACCATAAGTTGCTTGGAGAGGAATGGATAGAAAAAAATGATCTTGCGACCCTTGAGAGTCTTTTGGTGTATCTCTTATATGCAAGTCAATGCAAATTGGTGAAAAAAAGGAAAAAAAACAAGTGAGATGTAAAGTCTAGGAAGTGTTTCTTTATTGGATATAGTGCTTATGACTTTGTTTACAAGTTGTCTGATATAGAGAGTAAGAAAATCATCCAAAGCAAAGATATGATTATTCATGACCATCTCTTTTATAAGGATAAAGACACTCTAGATTCTGGTGGTGTAGATGAGTAGAGCAAAATCAAGTTGAGCTGTAGTTAATAATAGAAGAAGATGTTATCATAAGGTTCATGGACCCTAAAATCTCAAACTACTCTACTACAATCTCAACCATGTGCACCATACCATAGTTGAGGAGATCTACAAGAATTACAAGACCATCAACAAGGTATTCATTCTTTCTACATTACTTGTTATTGATAGAGGGAGGTCAACTTGAATATTATAAAGAAGCTATGCAAGGGGAAGATTCGATGAAGAGAGCTTACTATGAAGGACTAGATGAGGTCTTTGGACAAAAAATAAACTTGGGAGCTCAATTTACTATAAAAGGCAAGAAAGCTCTAAAACAAGAGGGGTTTACAAGGTAAAAGAAGAATACAATGGTGATAAAGGTACAGTGTAAGTTAGTTGTGAAAGTCTTCCAATAGAAGAAAAGGATTGATTACTCTGATATTTTCTTGCCATAGTCAAGCATTCAACAACTAGAATTGTTCTCAATAAAGTGACAAAGAAAAACTTGTATTTGGAGCAGATAGAAATTACTATTGCATTTTTACATTCTAAGATTTGTGAAGACATATATACATAACAACCTTTTGGCTTTGCATTCTTTAGCAAGGAACTTTCATGAAAACTTGGTCTTCATGTTGAAGAAAAGCCTATACATTTTGAAACAAATTTTAAGATTATAGTACAAGCAATTTGAGAGATTCATGATCAATAACCAATTTACAAGGTGTCAAGAGGATCATTATTGTTATCTCAAGACTCTTTATAATGATTTTATCATCTTACTTTTGTTTGTTGATGACATGCTAATAGTTGGACCAAAATTATTAGAGGTTGAAGGTGGAAGAAAGAATTATTAAGAGATTTTGCAATGGAAGTCATGTGTGGAACAAAATATATACATGTGCTTAAGATTAAAAGATTAGAGTGGCTAGAACATGGAAGCTCTATCAAGGTAGCTATAATGGAAAGGAACAAGAAAGGTTCAACTTGATAGATGCAAGTTTTGTGAAGACACCTTTTGCAAGTCACTTTAAGTTATCAATAGAATAGTCCTCCAAAGATGATGAAGAGCTGAAGGATATGTCAAAGGTATTTTTTGCTTCAAAGTAGGCAACCTAATGTATGCAATGATATGTAATAGACCAAACATTGCACATGTAGTGAGAGTTGTGAGTAGGCACAGGGCCAATCCGAGAAGACCACCTTGGGAAACTATCAAATGGATTTTTAGATATCTAAGAAGTATCAAAGATATGGGTTATAAAAGAGGCAATCAAATGCTACAAGGGTTTGTGGATGCATATATGGGAGGTGATATAGACACCAAAAGAAGCACAACATGGTATTTATATACCATGGGTGGAACAATATTGAATTTGTTGTCATAGTTGGAAAAGATTATTGCTTTCTTGACAATTGAGGTAGAATATGTTGCAATCACAAAAGCTGGCAAGGAGATGATTTGGATTTAGAATCTTTTAAAGGAGCTAAAAAGAGAGCAAGATTGTTGTGTTTAGGTTTTTGATAATCAAATTCACTTAGCAAAGAATTCATTAACAAAGAATGTTCCATGCAAGTATGAAATACATCCAATTGAGATATCACTTCATCTGAAAGTTGCTTGAAGATGGCAGTTTGTCATTTGAAGGGATTCAAGGTGCCAAGAATTCAGCTGATATTTTGACAAGGATAGTCATTACAAAAAAGTTAAGGCTATGCATAATTTCAACTGGCCTCCAAGTGTAGCAAGAAGGGAGTACCGCATACAGTATGTAGATCAAGCTCTAGAAGTTTATTATCTTTTCTTGAAAGATGCATAGTCAAAAGTATCATCTCCAACTTGGAGAGTAGCAAGGATGTAGAGCCTGATCCTTACTTGTTATTTTTTGATTAATCTCATTTGTGATGTTGAGATTTATGACTTAAATTGTCTACGGCATAAATTTTCTAGGGTAGAGATAAGAGATCAACAAATAAAAAAACATGTGAGCTCTTTGAAGCATTGCTTCTTGGCAAATTTTTTGGAAAATTTTGTAGTTCTTTGGCTTGCTATACCAAGTCAGGATAGGGCTATCAAGTTAGACTTTGGAAAAACTGGAAGTAGAAGAGCTAGTCAAGAGTGAGCTTCCTAGAATCTACGTCACTACTATTGGTTTGATAGTGCAAATCATTTGATGTGTGCGGCTGTGGATGTAGGAGTAGGGGACTCAAACCCATCTCAAATATTTTGTATTTATTTATGTGCATCTCTTTGTTGTTTAGGCTAGGGTTTTATCATGTGATTGTCAAAGGAAATCCAAGATTGTAAAGGCATACACATGATTACAAAAGTAGAGTTGGATGATGGTGTTTGTGAGTAATGAAGAGCTAATAAAATCAGAAAATTCTTCTTGTGAGTTGATCACTAACACTTGGATTATCACTAGAGATAGATAGATTACAAAAGATGTCTAAAAACTACCATACCATTCTAGTAGGTAGCATGTTTGCTAAGCTATGTAGAAGTATTTTGGAATCCAAGTTGAGTACTTGGGCTATGAAGTTGTAATGTAGTGATGACATGTAGAATACCAAGAGAAACACAAGAGAAACATAAGGTTTCTTTTCTCAATACTCTAATGCCCTAAAGGAGCACCTTGTCTTTATTATATAGCAAAGAGTATCCACTCAAAGGCAGCTACACCTTTGAATCAAATAAATGGATGGGTGACATATCAACAAGCGCCACCCTTAGATTAGTTGTATGGATTGCTGACGTATCAATCCTTGTCCTATTTGGTTGGTCAAACAAGTTTGATAAAAGAGAATATTTTAGGAATCTACTTGTAGGAAACTCAAAATAGCATGGGTAAGGTAACATTGGAAATATTTCAATGAGACAAACAAGGGGGAGAAAAATCAATGCCTCTTTCCCTAAAGGGAGAGGAATATTTCATGTTTTGAGGCTTACTTCATTTGGTCAAGCGTTTAAAATTGGCTCTAAATTTTTCAAGGTGTTTTTGGCCTCTGCCCTATTAGTAGAAATACGTGGTGATACCTTGATCTGATCTACTTAGACCATTGTATATAACATCCATAAAGATATTACCAAGCTAACTCTACCTCTAAATAATCTGTCTAGCTAATGGTATTACAAACCTCTCCCGTATTTAAGACTCAACATCCTCATTGCAAAGCTATTTCTCAAAAGATTGCACTAACACCGGTGTATTGGTCGAGTTAGCTACAAGCTTTGATGTTGCCTCATACAATGTACAAGATATTCTACACGTAGTTGGTGGGTATTAGATACATTTCTAGAGAATTTGTTTGACTTTGTATTCCTCCATGTCATCAATGAGTGTTTGACAAGGTAGACCTACTCATATGGAAGGAAAGTGGGGTGGTTGGGATGCATATTTATGTAGTAAGGAAACATGGAACACTAGATGGATCTTCATGTGTGGCGATAGCAAGGTAATTGGCCACTTCACCAATTCAATGGATGATGGAAAAAGAACCAACAAAATGAAGTTTGAGCTTATGAGGCCAACTTATATGAGTTTGGTTGTAAACAACCACACTTGATCTGGGATGCTAAAGCCCATGTGACTTTGTTGTACATCTGCATATTGATTTTGTCAATTTTGGGCTATTTGCAACTTGTGCTTTGCATTCTCCACACCTTGTTGGATTCTAAGAACAAATGTGTTGACAACATCAACTTTTTTAGCTATTGGGTGGATCTTTACCAAGCTCAAAGTTGTAAAAAGGTGTTCTTTTTATATGAGGAAGAATAGTATGACTTCTATAGATGCATTCATTGAATCGCTATATGCAAATTCCACCAATGGAAATAAGATGTCCCACCTTTCTTGCTTCTCTAAGAGGAAGCCTTGGAACATATCTATGATAGTGCAGTTCACTTGCTCTATTTGTCTTACAATTTGTAGATGGTATGTTATGTACATGGCAAGTTTAGTTTTGTAGAAGCCAAAGAGTGTTCTCCAAAACAAACTAGGGAATTGAGTGCCCCAATATGTGATGAGCACTCAAAACAATCCATGATGAGAAAAGACCATAGTTAACTACAATTGAGATAATTGTGGAGCAATCATGTCCTTGGTTGTAGGACACACATGAATCATTTTGCTAAGTTGGTCTATAAAGATATAATGGAGTCAAAACTTGAGTTGGTCTTGGGCAATTGACAAACCAAATCTATGTTGATATGCTCTCAAAAATGTTTAGGAGTAGGAAGTGGTTGAAGAAGTCATGTGGGAACCTAATTAGAGGCTTCATTTCTTTTAACAAAGTAGGTAGCTTTCAATGTACTCCATCATATTGTTTCTCATCTTGCACCAATATTAATAGTGTTTGACTTCATCTAAGGTCTTGTCTATGCTAACATGATATGCAATAGAAAAATCATGATATTTTGCTAAGATGGTGGTTCTTAGGTCTGGAGCATCTTGGATCCATAAGTTGCCATCAAGAAAGGTGAGTCCTTGATAATAGGTTACACCTTTGGATGATTGAGCTCCTACAATTGGTGGGTGAGGCTTTGTAGCAATAAGAGTCCTTGGCCAAAAATTTAGATTCATCTTGACCTCTACAACTAGATTTTTCAACATAGGCATTTGGGTGAATGCATCTACAACTTGCTTCTTGCCTTCCACATATATGATTTTGATGTTGGATCATTGTCTTTACTCCACCCAAAAAATTTATTGATGGGATAGATCTTTCTATGTCTCAAGGTAGACTAGTGGTTTGTGGTCTATCTCTCACTATAAATGCCCTCTTGCCAACATAGTGCTTCTAATGCTTGGTCACAAGGACAATAGCCAACTCTTCTTATTTGGTGGTGTGATAGTTGTACTCTATCAATAACAACCTTCAAGATAAATATGCAATTGAGTGCCATCTATCACTCCATTCTTGTTGTAGGATTGCTTCTATTGCAACACCTGATGCATCTATGACCAACTTGATTGGACATGTTGGGTCATACCATTTCAAGTTTTGTGCATATCGTAATGCATCTTTCAATTTATAAAAAGCCAATTCATATGTGGTTCTCCACATCCACTTCTTTCCCTTGCCAAGTAGTGCCATTAAGGGTTGTGCAACCTTGGAGAAGTCCTTAACAAATTGATGATAGAACCAAGTCCCAAGAACTCTTGAGTTGAGTTTGATCTTCTAGAACACCCATTTTTAAATGATAAATTTTTTATTTATTAAAACTTGGATACCTTCTATACTTACTCTATGCCCTACGTAATCTACATCAGGCTTGCCAAA
Organism: Lunularia cruciata; assembly: GCA_948567375.1. NCBI lineage: Eukaryota > Viridiplantae > Streptophyta > Marchantiopsida > Lunulariales > Lunulariaceae > Lunularia > Lunularia cruciata. The sequence continues at coordinate 28,636,655 of OX419756.1, forward strand.
CATGCACTTTTAGAATTTAAGATGCAATTGGTTCTATCACAAAACTTTGGAAGACTTCTTGTAGATGTTGCTTGTGCTCTTTCATTATCCTATTGTAGACTAAGATATCATCAAAGAAAATTATAACAACCTTATCCAAGTGTGGACAAAGTATATCATTCATCAAACTCATGAAAGTGGTTGGTGTATTGGTGAGGCCAAACAACATCACTAGGTACTCTAAATGAGCATACCTTGTTTGAAAGGCAATTTTGTGTATGTCTTCCTCCATGATCATGATTTGGTTATAATTGCTTTGCAATTCAAGTTTGGTGAATTGTTTTGTCCCATTGAGTTAATCAAATAGGTCATCCATGTAAGGTTATGGGTATTTTTTTCACTATTTGTTGATTTAGGCCCTAAATGTCAATGCATATTTTCATTGTAGCATCCTTCTTCTTCACAAAAAAAACATGAGCCTCATATGTGTGGTACCCACATTTTTCATTTTGGACGAGTTTAGAAGAAGAAATGCACTGCTGAAACCATATTGAAAGCAAATGGAGAAGAAATGAATGCAAACTTGTGATTTGATCAGACCCAAGGAAGTCGACTTCATGTAAGAGGAAGAAGGGCTCGGTTTGGATCAGACCCGAAGAAGCTTACTTCGTGTCAGAGGAGGGAAAAACTCGGATCAGACGGTAAGGAGGGCAAACCCGAAGGAGAAATAGAAGTTGCAGGTCAAGATTCTTGCGGGGGCCATATCTCAAGGCACACAAGTCTAAATCAAGCGTGTTATATCTTGTTGGAAGCATCTCGTTCAGGGCTTTCCATTGCCTCCAAAATCGCAAAGTTTAGAGGTTTGTAGAACAAGTTACAAGGATTTGAAGTTTCTGGAGTAGATGTACTTCGGGTCAAAGTGTCTTCGGGTCAATGTGACTTCGGATTTCATACTTCGGACTTCGGGTTTACATGACTTTGGGTCTAAAGACTTTGCCTCAAGATGAAGATGACTAAATCCAAGGTAACCAAACCTTGGAGTGCAGTGAAGGTGCCTTTGGGAATCTTGCGGGAAGCATCAGAGGAAGTTAGAGTAGGGAAAGAAGATAGTTAGGATACCCATGACTTCAATTTCAGTTCAGATTGAAGATGGAATAGAAATTGAAGGAGAAGTAATAGTAGTGAATAAATCCGAAGTGCAGGATCAAACAGTAAGCATCTTCGGGTTAGTAACATGAGTGATTAGGGGAAAGTGGGTTACAAATTGAAGGTGTAGATAGTGTACCCATGCTTTCAATTACAATTGTTGACGATGACACAGTAGAATTAGCAAAAGAATTGATAGTAGTTAGACCCAAAGTAAGAGAGATAGGAGTGCAGGTGTCTCCGGATTTGACATTTGACACTTTAGAGAAGAGTGGGTCGGGAGATAAAGATTTAGAAGGCTTAACTATGATAGGAATTTCATATCAGGAAGGAGAAATGTTAGAATTAGTGGAGGAATTAGGAGTTGTGAAACCCAAGGACAGAGTAGTAAGAAGTAAAGTTACTTCGGGTTCGGGTTTGAAAGCCGAGGAAGAAGTAGACATCGGATCGGAGTAGTAACCAATTTGAGATTTGAATATACAGATATGAAAGGTTGCATTGTCATTTTGGATCTGCAGGTTAGAACAGTTGTTGTAGAACAGTATAGTTGTTAGAACTATCGATTTGTTTACTACTTAAGAGTAGTATTTGTAGAGAATTGTTGTTCAGTGCTCATTATTTCTAAGAATAGATAAAGCAAAGTGCTGTGAAGCAGTGCTCGTCGCTTGAGCTTGATTCCGAGTATCAGCTTTGTACTTGTGTTTGTGAGTATTTGGAGAAATTCAAAGTGCAAGACAGAGTGCTTGTTGGATGTTGGATTCCACAGCCTTGATCTTCATTCTATGTGTTTGATCCTGAGTGAAGTGCAATCAAAGCAATGCCTTGACAGATCTGAGAGGAATTGTAGTGTTGGTAGTATTCTGCATTTGTGAGTGCAGTGCAAAGTTGATGTGAAGCAATTTCGATCGAGGAAGTTGTGCCTTCAATGGAGGGGTGGAACACAATTCTGAGGCGAAGACGTTTTGCAGTGAAGTGCCATTTTTGGGAGAGCTTGAATCATCACAATCAAGATTGTTTGGAAAGATTTGATGGATTTGTGATTAAGGAGTGTTAATTTGTGACAAGACTGCAAGTCAGTGCTTGTTACTCTCTTCTGGGTGTGGTTTCTACCTGAGAGACTAAAGAAGAACTCAAGAAGAACTAAAATTGTTACTTTGCTTTGTATTTGGACATTTTTGACTTGTATCTCTACGGGAACAAACTGTACTTACTCGATTACCGCAAAAGTGATATTTGCCGAGTTGTCACAATATGGTAATACATTGGGGTGGATCAACGTTTTTGCAACATATCCTTGATTTGAGATTCTCACTCCTCTAATTCATGAGTTGATTGTAGATATGGGGCCTTACAAAGAGATGTCTCCCAAGAAGTATCTTAATTTTATGACCTTGAGGGTAAATCATCTTTGTCATGACATTTGTAGTACCAAAGCTAGTTAATTTAGATGCTAGAATGGTAAGTGTTGGAAGTCATAGTTATTTTGGTAGTTACTCATGGACTACTTGTTAGTGGCCATATTTCATATTAAGGCTATTGATCATATGGAGACCCACCATCACTTGCATTTTTAGATGTGCCATCAATGGCACCGTTAGGGCTAGAGACTTTAGTAAGTAGAGTTTAGTTTCAAAGTGCAACTCTAAAGAGCTCACTTCTTTGATGTTGCACTTTCAACTTCTTGGCTATAGTGGACAAAGTTTGGTGAGTGTTACTTGGAGTCTCTTAGCTAGAGTGGGTGTGGTTTGATTATAATCAATGTTTGATTGATGGCAGATTGTTGAGTAAAGGATTGAGTATAGATTTGATTTGAATGTGATTCAAGAAGAAAAATAAACTTATTACATCAAAGAAGGATTGAGTAGAGATTGATTTGAGTGTGATTCAAGAGGAAGAAAAAACTTAGTACATCAAAGAAGTGAGAGTTAGGGGGAAATTTGGTGTTTGAACTTAGGGCATTGATAGTATTCCCAAGCCTTATTGATCAATAATATACTTCATCATGGCCTTAGATTTCCTTGAGAGTGATCATGTGTGGAAGCCCTATTTGAGTTGATGCAAATTTGACAATGGAGTAAATGTTTTGTGGAAGCATTGGCCAAATTTTTGAGAATTGAGTCAATTTGAGACCGTGATGGATTTGAGCCCAAGAAGGTGAAATCAAGGTTGACTTGGTGCAAATTGTGCCCAAAGTGTAAAATTGGTGGTGGATTTAGCAACCCATCCCTATCAAATTAGGGATTTGGAGATTTCCATCCTCTAAATTTTTCCCAAGTTGAAAGTTAGTAGAGGATTATAGAAGAGGCATGTTAGATTGGCAAAGGTTATCTAGATTTGGAGGTCAAGGTGGAGAAGGTGATCCAAAGTTGGAGGTTGCTCGAATTACCCTAGCTAGTGCTCAAGTTGGTAAAGCTTGACCACATTTGGAGAAGATGTCTAGAAGAAAAGCCTCATTTGGGCTAAAGATAGTACAAAAGCCTAGAAGTGCAACTTCTTGGCATGAGGGTAGAAAATTTAGAGGAGCTTTTTGTAGTTTTGGTCAAAGATAGTACAAAAGCCTAGAAGTGCAACTTCTTGGCATGAGGGTAGAAAATTTAGAGGAGCTTTTTGTAGTTTTGGTCATTTTTTGGAAAAGTCTGCCCACTTTTCTAGATTGTGTGCAATATGATTTGAACCCTAGATCTTTGGTTCCTAAACTGATGCCTTAGCCAATTAGCATGCCTTCATTTTTTGTTTTAGTGATTGGTCAACTAATACTTATACACATGTAGCTTTGGTTATAAGACACAATTAAATACTATCCTTAGTGATCTTGGTAGCTTAAGAGGAGATAGACATTCTTATCATATCAAATGCCAAATGGTGGTAAAGTCAATATGTCAATGCCAATGGTGGTAATGCCAAAAGGTGGTAATGCCAAATGGTGGTAAAGTCAATCTGGTGTTAATTTATGAGATGGAAGGTCTTTTTAGGATTTCTTATGATTAAACTCCTTTTATTCTCTATTTCCTATTTTTGCACCATGTTTGTGTGAGGTTAGAGAGTTTGTGCTTTGGTGTGCTTTTGGTAGTGAGGTTGGAATGATGACCTATCAAACTACCTATGTTTCCCTTTGGTGAGGCAAGAAGTGATAACTTGTAGACCTATGGAGGTGTGTATTATGATAACAAATTATCAGTTTCTTGTTCTATTAATGTAGTGATCACATTAGCAAGTGGTGTTCAATTGGTGGTAGCACTTGGTGGTGATCCTTGGTGGGCCACTTGTGGTAGTTATAGTTGCAATTTGAGTTACATTGTCACAATTGAGTTCTTTGGGGATTCTAGAAAAGATATTACTAAAGTACACAATAGGTTTACATAGAGTGGCACTTGGTAGTAGTATGTACCTCTAGTTCTAGTGAGAGAGTAGATTGACTCCAATTTGGAGTTTGATACAAGAGCTAATTTGATTGAGTGGACTTGGGGTGTTTGCACTATTGTTCTAGGATGTGGAAAAGATTTTTAGGGCTTTCAAAAGTCCCAAGTGCTACTCTAGTATAGTGGGTACCATTGAGATTGATGACTTCGTCCAAGAGTTTGATAGTTTGTGTAATTTGCAATAAATTCAGAACTTGACTTTGTTCATACATTTCATGGGATTTATTTCATGGGATTATGTTATAGTTGCAATTTGAGTTACATTGTCACAATTGAGTTCTTTGGGGATTCTAGAAAAGATATTACTAAAGTACACAATAGGTTTACATAGAGTGGCACTTGGTAGTAGTATGTACCTCTAGTTCTAGTGAGAGAGTAGATTGACTCCAATTTGGAGTTTGATACAAGAGCTAATTTGATTGAGTGGACTTGGGGTGTTTGCACTATTGTTCTAGGATGTGGAAAAGATTTTTAGGGCTTTCAAAAGTCCCAAGTGCTACTCTAGTATAGTGGGTACCATTGAGATTGATGACTTCATCCAAGAGTTTGATAGTTTGTGTAATTTGCAATAGATTCAGAACTTGACTTTGTTCATACATTTCATGGGATAGAAAGGGTTATTCTACCACTTGGAGGTCCACCAATCGATGATTACCATGAGTTTAGGAGATCTCACTTAGAGGACCTATGGAGATAATATTGGTCTCTACATTACATCACCATCACTTGTGGCTCAATTTCTAGGGGATAGATAATACCTACAAGTTCCAGCTCTAATACCATTAGTGTATCCAATAGAGGTGCATTAGTTGGAGATGGTGCTACTACAAGTAGAGGTACCACTATAAGAGATGGTGCAATACCAAGGCTTAACCCCATGGTAGAGTTCTTCTAATGTTTGAGGCAAAACTACTAGGAAGTGCGGACATACAAGTTGAGGAGCTTGAAGGAGTTTCAATGGAGGGCTAAAGAGAGCCTATTCAAGGCATACACTTGCATGAGATGGTTGATCAATTTCACTCAAAGAGTTACTAAGGCTCAAGCATTCTAGTTTTGGTATAGGATCTTGGATAGAGAGTTGTGACATAGAGTACATGATGCACATTGTAACAAGCTACTTCACCCACTTTGGTGGTGGTCTTTAGTTTGGCTAAGCGCCTTGAGCTCAACATGGTGGTGGACAGAGTAGTGACATCTAGATTAAGTAGGGAGACCTCATTCACAATTGTTACTTCTTCTAGAGTGCAATAAAGTGCACCACACCATGTTGGCTTCCAAGGGTAGAGTGGATAGCCTAGATCTTATGGAGTGAGTGGAGTGCTTAATGCAATTATTTTTGGGCCAATAGTAGCCAATGAGTGGTGGTGTTGCTTGTTAGACTTGTGGTGGACATCACCACAAGAAGAAGTGTACTCAAGGCAATTGATATGATATTTTGGTGAATCACAACCAGCACAAAGACAGTGTGACCTGTGAGCCGGCATGTCTCTCACTCAGGATGAACCTCTGATGGCTTGTGAGCCGGCCTGTCTCTCACTCAGGATGAACCTCTGATGGCTATTATGGTAGTGCACCATGGACTAAGAAGCCAAGGAACCCCAACTCCATCATACTCCTCCAAGGCTAACACTCCAAGACTCAAGACATTGCTCACTAGAGAACTCAATGAGAGAGAGATAGTTGCAAATGAAAGGATGATGAGTACCTCCTCACCCCTTGTTTATATACTTGTGAAATAGTTATGTACCAAAGTTACTAATTACCATAGTAACTCAAGTTACTAGACTAAAAGTCAAGTAAAGTCAAAATGTAGAAAGGAATATCCATTGACATGGGCATATTCCCATAAGCCTATGGTCTTATCTTGACCCAAGAACTAAGTCAAGGATTCCTTCACATGGGCTATCTTTGGACTAAAGAAGAATCCAAAACAAAAAGGCTTGCGGGCCCAAGAGTTCTCAACTCTTTCCTCAAAGCCAAACACCTAGGAATAATACCAAGTCAACATACTAAAATCCAAAATAGTTGTGCTCATCTTTTCTACATCCTCAAAAGTAAGGTCCCCTCTATCTTAGTTATGACTAAATTTAGCTAACCATGACTAATATAGAACCATCATTTATCTCTATATAAATAATTTCTCTTAAGTACTTGTAATACCAAGCTAAATATCACAATACCACACACATGCACAAATGGGTGTTACATTTACCCCCGGACTAAGTTTTCACTTTGTCCTCAAAGTGAAGGTCTCTCTACCTTCTATGGTACATCTTCAACTTATCATGGTTAATCCTATCAAAGTGTCTACCTCCCAACTCCTTGAGATCATAGGTGTAATTGCCCCACACCTTCTCCACTATGAAAGATCCAAAGTACATAGGCAAAAACTTCTTTTGCAGTCTCTTGAATTGAATGGAATCAGACAACATTACCCAATCACCTTCTTTGAAAGGCTCCACCTTCTTCTTGACTTGCCTCTTGTCATAGCTCTCCTTTTGTTTCCTTTGGGCTTGCTCCACTCAAACCATAGCAACAGCTTTTGCCTCTTCCAACTCCATGAGTTGATCCTTCCTTGACTTCTCTGCATCACTTCCTTGTGCTTTCTTCAATCTCCTATGAATGCTTTGGAAGGTAGGAAGATCAAAGTGAGTAGGTAAGGTAGACTCAATACCATATACCAATTGAAATGTAGAATACCCAGTGGAAGTCTTCATGGTTGTCTTATACTCCCACAAAATTGCATGAATCCTCTTGTCCCAATGATGTTTAGCCCCCTCCATTTCTGTATCTTTGGCCAACATCATGCACAAGGTCTGATTGGTTCTCTTTGCCAAGCCATTTGAATTTGGCTTATAGGATGTAGTTACTCTATGTGTGATAGAGAAATGTCATAGCATGGCTGTAGTAATGCTTCCTGTAAACTCTTCTCCTCTATCAAAAACCAACTCCAAAGGGCATCCAAACCTAGTGATAATGCATTCATAAAGAAACCTACCCACTTCATCTTCATTCTTGTCCCTCAATAGTCTAGCCTCAACCCGCTTGGTAAGGTAATCAATAACTAACACAATGTACCAATTGTTCCTCGGGGTTCTATTGAGAGGACCTACAAAATCAATTCTCCACTTCTCAAAAGGTCCTAGCAATGGAATTGATCTAAGTGGTGAAGTGGATGTAGACTTTCTAGCAAAAGCTTGAAAAACATGACAAGTTTTGCAATAATCAAGACAATCCTTGAAAATCCCTCTCCAATGGTAACCTGCATCTAGTATCTTGAAAGCAATCACCTTTCTTGCAAAGTGTCCTCCACACACTAAACCTTCATGAAACTCCTTTATGAGTCAGATAGACTCTTCCTTACCCACTGCTCTTCAAAGTAGACCATCTGGTCCTTGGTGAAAAAGAATATCCTCCACCATTGTGTTAGGTTTAGATCTTGCTGCAAGGGCCTTCATTTCCCTAGCATGCATGCCTTCTAGATAGTTACCTCTTGTCACAAAATCCACAATCTCCTTGTACTCCATTGGAACCTCTTGAGTGATTCAAATTGTCATGAGCTCCTCATCCGGAAAGGAATCATCCATTGGCTCATCTCCATCATGATCATAGGCCCTAGATAACAAATCAGCATTTGCATGTTTCTTTCTTGGCCTATCCTCAATGATGTAGTCATACTCAGACAAGAGTATCATCCACCTTGCTAATCTCCCTTCAACATTAGGCTTGTTGAAGATGTACTTCAAAGCCTTGTGATCTGTGACAATGGTGGGTTTCCCTCCAATCAAGTAGTGTCAAAAATTCTTGAGACTAAAGATCACTACCAACCCTTCTCTTTCCGTGAGAGAGTAGTTCTTCTCTACTGAAACCATCTACCTACTAGCATAATCTATTGGATGATCATGCCCATCTTGGTCTAATTGCCTAAGAGTGCATCCTATAGCTACATTAGAAGCATCAATGTAGAGGATGAAAGATTTACTCCAATCAGGTTTAGCAAGAATTGGAGCTACAACAAGGGATTGCTTGAGCTCCTCAAAAGCTTTGAGAGCCTCCTTGTCCTCCAAAATCACCATTTTATCTACACTCTTCTTCATGTAGATGGTCAATGCATAAGCCTTGTTGGAAAATGAGAAGATGAATTTCCTATAGTATCCAACCATCCCCAAGAATTGGCGTAACTTTATCAAGCTTGAAGGGAATGGAAGGTCTGAGATTTTCCTCACCTTCTCAGAGTGTCACCTTCTCAGTCTATTCCATCCTTGGAGATGATGTGCCCCAAAAGTAGACCTTCTTCACATCCAAAAATGCACTTCTCTAGGTTGAGTGATGCATTTGCCTCATCCAAGCGTTGCAAGACCTTGATTAGGTGCTCAAAGTGCTCCTCCTTGCTCCCATAGACACAAAAGTCATCAATGAAGTCTCTCACAAATTTCCCAATGAAAGGTTCAAATACCTTATTCATGAACCATTGGAATGTGGCTGGAGCATTGCAAAGCCCAAAAGGCATGACCTTGAAAGTGTAAGTTCCCCAAGGTGTGGTGAATGTGGTGAGTTGTTAATGCTCTGGTGCAATCTTGAATTGGTTATATCCACAATAACCATCTCCAAAATTGTACCTCTCATGACTTGCAGCCTCCTCCAAGATCTCATCAATGAATGGCAATGGATAGTAGTCTTTCTTGGTAATAGCATTGAGTTTCTTGTAAACCACACATACCTGAAGCTTGCTATTCTTTTTCTTCACAATGACAATTGGAGACACCCATTCTGAATTCTCTACCTCAAAGATAAATCCAGCCTCCTTGAGCTTATCAATCTCCTCCTTCACAACCAAAGAGATTGGTGGGATAATGCAACATTGCTTTTGGCGGATTGGTCTTGCATGTGACTCCGCCTCTATCTTGTGCTCCTCCAAGGTGACTTCCTTCAAATCGTTGTAACTAAAAGCAAACACATGGATAAACTTGCGGAAAATCTCCTCAAATCTCACTTTCTCCTCCTTGGTAACATTTGGACCATACTTGAGGGTAGATAACCTTCTCTTTACCTCCTCAAGTGTCAATGGTGATTTATCTGGGTCCTTCAAAACCTCTAGCTAAGGTGAAAAATCCATAGCACACAAAGGATACACATTTGAATCAGATTTAGATTCATCCTCCTCCATGGAAGTCTCCTCTTCCATGCTTGTGTCCACACCCAAAGCTCCTTCTTTAAAATCTAATTCCCAATAATCAGAAGATAGTGTATCTGAATGTGAAGTATTGGTGGTGTAAGTCATAGGAATTGTGACTCTATGGTTTGATGACCCAATCCTCAAGTACCCTTTATGTCATCGATCAGTTGTGCGTGCAACTCTCAACCATGGCCTCCCAAGAAGTAAGTCATAGCTTGAATACTTCAAGACTTGGAAAGCCATGAGATTTTGAACTCCCATAACTGAAACTACCACTTTATCTATGGTACCTACATTTTTCTTCTTTGTTTATTAGTGTTTAAGAGAAGAAGTAAGCACTGGAAGCCAAATTGCGGATGAAGAATGGACGGAAGTAACTTTGGAGGACATCCAAAGAAGACGACATAGGATCCAATGATGGAGGTACTCAGAAGAAGGGTATGACAGAAAAAGTCCGAAGAGCACCATCTTCGGGTCGGAAGGCGCAGGAGATATGAAGACCGTTTAACAACCTTGGTATGTGGCAAGAAAGTACACTTCTTGCAAGAAATAGCGGAGGCAGAAGAAGCATGTCTTGACAGTGACTGGACATCAACATGCAAAAGAGAGGAGGTTGAATTTGAAATCGACTGAAGAATGACTGCAATTCAGGGTAATATAAGATTGCGATTGCGCATGGACAAGTTGAATATGCCAAGTAAATCCCCAATTCCTTTGAGTAGTTGTCCTGCAGTAATGAGTGTCCAGAAGCCAATTGAGAGTGAAATTTTCCAAAATTCTGAAGGGTTAGAGTGTCTCGTCCAAGAGAGGGTATCATCTTTTAGCATTGTAGAACGCGAGAGCAGATTATGGCAAAGAAGGTGGCCAATGCACTGGCGGTGCAAAGTTTTGCAATTTGTAGGTTAGATGTAGTAGCCAGAATTGAAGTCTTGACTAGACTTTGTATTACCTTCTTAGCATGGAAATGGAATTTCAATTTCCTGGGAGTAATGGTAGAAATAGCTGCCAGTAATTGTGAGGAGGGTCTTGAGGTTGAAGGGAAGAGAGGAAATCCGGCTCGATGGACTGAGTTGGATTGGAGGTTAGTATTGGGGAAGGAAGCAAGAGAGCCGACGGGGATCACCTTCTATCGGAAGTGTGATGCTGTAGAAGAAATGACTCATTCTTTGCTCTGAGAACTACAAATGGCTACAAGGTGGACTCCTATCGGGATCCGATTAGGAGAAATATCATGGGGGCAATGATGGCCATGTTCAAGCCAAAACAAATGACGTATGTGAACATGCAGCAAGCAGTCTTCTTCCACCAGATGTTTACAAGGATTCTGGTGAATTGGGCAAAGTGTTTTCACCACCGAATGAGGCAGATGATGATCAATTGGCAAACAAGTTCTCCGCCGCATTATTTTGCACCGTTTGTAGCGCACTTCTACTTCAAGTTGAACCTGCTGATAGTAGAGGAGCATCATCGCATGGTGTCCCATTTCCATCCTGACTTAAGACGGCAAGCGGATGAAGAAGAGCGGCAGTATATGATACACCTGCAAGCCAATGATGATCATTTCTTGAAGACCGGACAGTGGAAAGTCAAAGAAGTCACAAGTCTAAAGACAAAGAAGCGCGATAAACCCAAAGAAGCCAAGTCGCCTCCCGCTCAAAGAAAGACTCAAAGACTGGTTATGCAGAATACAAAGAGGGTGAGAGAAGCATCATCGGAATCAGAGTCTGAAGAAGAAACCAAGTCGCAAGAGGAGGAATCCAAAGAAGAGGAGCTCACCTTAAAAAGTGAGGAATCCGGAAGTGATAGCAAGGGGGAACCTGAAGTTCAGCAATCGGTGGCGGTCAGTGAAGCTTGTCAAGCGATGGTTGACAGAGAACAACGAGTCATTGCGTAGCTATGGTGGTGAATAAGCCAAGACTAGAGGAGAAGGAAGAGTATCTAGTGGGGCCGAGTTCAATATGTAAAGAAGAAGAAAGTGCACATACGGGGTCTCTGAAGATACAAAGATCACTACTTTGGATGAAGGAGCTGATGAAGGAGGTGAAGACTCAAGACGAAGACGGCGACAAAGATGAAGAAAGCTTCGGTGGGATATCCTATCTAACGAAGGTGGTCACTCCGTTGTTGGAGCTACTGAAGGAGCATCAAAAAGAAATTCCCCAAGATCGTAGGAAAGGGATGAATGAGTTGCAGGTGGTGATGCATTTGTTGAGTGAAGTGAAGGGGTTGCAGGAGCAACAAGTCCAAAGAAACAAAGAAATGGAAGAACTTTGGAGAGAGGAAGTCTTGAAGAAGAAGACTTTCAAAATGTTACAAGAGAGTTGCGAAGTAAAAGAAAAAAAACTATAGAGGCAAGCCGGAGAATTCAAAGAACAGGCAATATGGCTGAGCAAGATGAAGGAAGAAGTGAGTGATGTGCGCATCAAGAATGTTCATTTGAAGGCAATGAAAATTGTAATGGAGCAGGAGTTGGACAGCTTGAAGAAGAGTGTTGTGGGGAAGGATCAAGCATGGCAGAGGGAGTTAGCAGCCATGCAGGAAGAAGAGGAACGATTACAAGAGCTAGTCAGAAGTGTTGAGTTATAGAGCACACAGTTTGCGGAGGAGAAGAAGATGCTCACTACGGAGTACGAAGACAAGCTGAAGATGTATCGTGAAGAACTGAAGGTAGAGCGCTCTTGAGGATATGCATCGGAATCAGTGGGAGAAGTTGCGGGGAAGTTGAGAGCAATCTTAAGCACGGAAGCTGAAGGGAGATTGGAAGAAGCCCGCCTACATGAGTTGAAGTTGCTTGTGCAAGAAACTTGGAAGAGGAAAGCCAAAGATGTGGACATGAACACGTTCTTGATTTGATTGAGGGAGCGTGTAGACCGGAAGATCTTAGAAGAAGAAGACAATGTTAGTCTTAGATTAGATTTAGTCAATTCGGAGTTAGAGAAAATTTGGAATAGTGTGACAGTGGAGAGGAAACCCGATGTTACAGAAGTAGGAATTCAACTGTCGTTGGATTTGTTATTTGATACATTAGAGAAGAGTGGGTTAGGAGATAAAGAGTTAGATAAGTCACTCCTTAGTGCAATTGTAGTTCCTAGTGTAGAAGTAGTAGAATAAGTGAGGGAATTGGTAGAATTAGTTATACCCGAAGAAGGAGAAGTACTAGGAAGATCATCGGGTCTAGAAGCCGATGATGAGGTAGACATCAGATCGGGATAAGTGTCAATTTTGAGATAGGAAGAGGCAGATATGAAGAGATAGATTGTTTGTTTGGATCTGCAGGTAGGAAGAGATGTTAGGAAGCGGTGCATAGGTAGGAAGAATTGCCGTTTGCTTCAGTATTTAAGGAGAGCATTCACATTCTTATGTTGTTCAGTATTCATATTTCTGAAGATAGATAAAGCAAAGTGTTGTGTTCAGTGCTTGTTGCTTGAGCTTAATTCTGATTGTCAATTCCGTGTTTGTGTTTGTGAGTGTGTGGAGAATTCCAAAGTGCAAGTCAGTGTGTCTGTGGATGTTGGATTCTGTAGCCTTGATCTTCATTCTGTGTGTTTGATCTTGAGTGAAGTGCATAGGAGCAATGCCTTGATAGATCCGAGAAGAATTGTAGTGTTGGTAGTATTTTGCATTTGTGAGTGCAGCACAAAGTTGATGTGAAGCAATTTCAATTGAGGAAGTTGTGCCTTCAGTGGAGGGGTGGAACACAATTCTAAGGTGAAATTGTTTTTTGCAGTGAAGTGCCATCTTTGGGAGAATCTGAATCATCACAATCAAGAGTTGTTTGGATAGGATTTGCTATGTTGTGATTATGTGTGTGTGTATTTGTGACAAGTGGTCAAGATTGTGAGCTTGTTACTCTCTTCTGGGTGTAGTTTCTACCTGAGAGATTAAAGAAGAAATCAAGAAGAACTACATTGTGACCTTTGACTTTGTATTTGACCAATTCTGACTCGTATCTCTATGGGAACAAACTTTACTTACCCGATTACCGCAAAAGTGATATTTGTTGGGTTGTCACATTATCCATCACCCCTACTGGTTGAACTTGTTGCTTGTTTGCCATGCTCACCACAAATGTTGAATGTCTTGAGGGTATCATACTTCTTCATCAACCTTTCTGACATGGCATTTACTGCTGATCCTCCATCAACCAATGCATCCTTGATGTTGTGACCATTCACTCTCACATCAATCTTGGAGGCAAATTCACAAGCCTCCCATGGTGTTGGCTTGGCATCCACCACCCCCATTGATACTGGAGCTTTTGCCTTCTTCTTCCTCTTGCTCCTTGTAGAACTCAAACCACCTCTAAGTTCCTTTCTCAAGGTAGGGTTCAAAGCAATTAATTGGCCCATTGTGATGTTAGCTTTGTGACTACCAACATCCTCCAACACGTTGTAGTTCCATTGTTGCTTTGAGATCAAGAAGTCCTCCATCCCCAACTTCTTCCTTGGAGTCTTTGTTGTTGATGGTGTTGAGGTGCAAGTGCTCCTAGTAGACATAGGAGTATCCTTGCTTGAAGTAAATCTTTGAGAAGAGTGAACATCCTTTGCAAAATAAGCTCTCTTCTTCTCTTGTGCCAAAAGCTCCAAATTAAGACCCTTGGAGTTTGAGCACCCTTCCTTCTCATAATTGCTCTCAACCACATCTATGGATGTTATCCCCTTACTTTTGTTTGGATTAGGAGCCACTTGGGTTTCACTACCTCCCTCTTTCCTTCTATTGGCTCCCTCATAACTCCTTCCTCCATGGTAAGTGGAATTTTAGCAATTCCTTTGGATATGGCCTCTTCCTCCACAACCAAAACAATTTCTATCATTGAAATTTTTGGCTAGTTAGCCTCCTCTATATGGATAGTTTTCATAACTCCTAGGCCCTCTCCCAACATTCTGATCCACCTCTCTCTTCTCCCATAGTTGCACCACATTGATCTTGAGATCCACAAGTTGTTATGTGATGGTTTGAAGTGGATCCTTTGGTAGAGGTGCAAGAACTAGAGCAACTACTACTTGTGGTGAAACCCTTACCACCAAAGTATTAGAAGTTCCACCATACTTGTAGCCTTGAGGGGGATGCACATCCTCCTTCACCACCAAATCACTCTTATCTCCTTCCAAACTCTCCTCCATACGAATTGCAATCTTGATAGCTTCAACCTTGGAAGAAGGTTTCTCATATCTCACCTTGCTTCTAATTTGTGGTCTCAACCCTCCCATAAAATTCTTGGTGAGCATAGCCCCTATGCCAATCATAGTAGTCTCCACATCATCCCCACCCTTCCTCAATACTATGCAAAATCTGGACTCTAACTTTTCCACTCTTTCCACATAGACCCTCACTTTCTCTCCATCTCCTTGCTTGAGAAAGGTAACCTCACTCATTAATCTCTCATAACTCTTATTTGGAAGAAAAATCTCAATGAGTGTTGAAGTCAAAGTCTCCCAAGACTCTTCTTGCCCATCTCTCCTCTCTCTCTTTTGGTATTCTGACCATACCATGTAAGTGTTGCATCTTCAAAGAAATCTGGTAATAATGAGGCCCACTCATTCTTCCTCCTCTCATTTTTTCCTATGAAATCTCTCTTGAAGTCTCTAACACAGGCCTCCACATCTTCTCCATCCTTACTAAAGAAATGGGAAGTTTCCCCATCTTAACCTCTCACTATCTCTCTTTTCTCTCAAATTTTCTTTTTCTCTTTTCTTTTCTGTCACTCTATTACTAATAGAGTATGTACATGACTAACACCATTTGAGATTAATCCACCCTAGGGAACACAAAAGGCTCAGGTTGCTCCAAGATTTCTATAACAACATCAAATCCTAGAGTGCATATGAATCAAACTCTCATGGATAGTTTATCCATAAGTTGAAAGATTATCCCCATCACTAATCTTGAGAACTAGCTAATGAAGGTGGTAGTATTTTTGTAGCTATACTAAGACTCTCTCCAAGATCCTTCACCAAAGTCTCCAAAAGTGATTTTACTCCACTACACTCATGTCCTTTTGGAAGTCCTTCAACTCCACAAACCTCACACAACTCCTTGGTTTTAGATCTTCTCCCTGCCAATCTTGGTGAAGAAGGTCCAACATGCTAACCCAAGTCAAGTAAGCCTCTCCTTTCCCCCAATCTCTTGCTCTCAAAGGTCAATGGACATGAACTTGACTTATGTCCCTTCTCCCTACATAGAAAGCACATAGACTCACTCTTTCTTCTAAGTGGTGTAGGTTTTTGGATCCTCTCAACACTCTCTTCAACTTCTATTGTAAACTCTCTTTTCCTCAAATCCACCCCTACAATCACCTCAAAACCTTGGGGAACCTTGCGTAGTCTCAATTTCCACTCTTGATGACCCTCCATGCTCCCAAGATAGATCTAAACACTCAAACATGCTTTTTGTTGCTCTCAAACTCCTCATGCATGAGATCTCCACTCTGCAGAATTGACCCTTCCTCACAATGTCACTAAAATCTCCCAACCAGTATGTCACAGTCCTCTGAAATTTCTCACACTTGATCTCAACTCCCAGGTGTTCCTTCGTGCAAAATTTCAGATCTTTTCATCAAGCCATTTGTCCTAGACACCTTTCTATTTATCACACATATTTCAGATTTGGTCTGAAAACCACCCCCTCACTTCAAAACCTCATACCTCCTTGCTCAAGAATGATCTCTCTCCAATTTTTGTGTTCATTGGTAGGCTACAAAGTACTAAAATGTTTTGGAGAGTTTAAAAGAAATCCACTAAAAATTGAAGAAATGGCAGACTCTGTTCAATTTTCTAGAGAGCATGTAGTTACGGGAGCAGTTTACCCTATCAACTTTCAAAACTTCTAACCTAGTGCGCATAGTAGCTCTTACAATAATTTTAAGTATACTAACTGTAGAACAACCCAAGCTATCATATGTAGAAATTTCAAGTCCAGATCTCAAACTTGAGATTTTGCCCAAAATCACCTTAATCCCCAAAATTTGCAATCTCCTTCACACAATCTCTCCAAATCCTCTCATGTAAAAAAGATGTACAAAATCACTTTGTACAAGATGTTAAAAATGAACTAGAGTGTATACAAATGGATCTTGGTTCTCTAACATAAGTTCATCACTCTCCTCTCCTAATGTTCTCTCCAAGTGAGCTCTCATAGCCTCCTTCTGCCTAATCTAGAATTGAACACAAAAATTATCTTACCTCCTAGAGAGGTCCCGGCAACGGAACCAAAAATGGGAGCCGGCCTGTCTCTCACTCAAGATGAACCTCTGATGGCTATTATGGTAGCGCACCATGGACAAAGAAGGCAAGGAACCCCAACTCTATCATACTCCTCCAAGGCTAACACTCCAAGACTCAAGACATTGCTCACTAGAGAACTCAATGAGAGAGAGACAGTTGCAAATGAAAGGATGATGAGTACCTCCTCACCCCTTGTTTATGTACTTGTGAAATAGTTACGTACCAAAGTTACTAATTACCGCAGTAACTCAAGTTACTAGACTAAAAGTCAAGTAAAGTCAAAATGTAAAAAGAAATATCAATTCACATGGGCATATTCCCATAAGCATATGGTCTTATCTTGAACCAACCACTAAGTCAATGATTCCTTCACATGGGCTATCCTTGGACTAAAGAAGAATCCAAAACAAAAAGGCTTGTGGGCCCAAGAGTTCTCAACTCTTTCCTCAAAGCCAAACACCTAAGAATAATACCAAGTCAACACACTAAAATCCAAAATAGTGGTGCTCATCTTTTCTACTTCCTCTAAAGTAAGGTCCCCTCTATCTTAGTTATGACTAACTTTAGCTAACCATGACTAATATAGAACCATCATTTATCTCTATATAAATAATATCTCTCAAGTACTTGTAATACCAAGCTAAATATCACAATACCACACACATGAACAAATGGGTGTTACAGAGCATTGCTATAGATTTGGTCACATTGGTGACCAATGCTTAGACCTTCATGCAGAATTTTAGAGTGGTAGGTTTGCCATGGCAAGTGGTAGAGGAGCTCCAAGTCATGGAAGATGAGGTGGTAGAGGTGGTGGTAGATGACCCACACTTGGTAGGAGCAAAGTACTTGCCCTTGCTTTTGATACAACCATAGCTACTTGAACTGAGCAGTTGGAGCAGAGATTGGTTTACGTGGGCATAGCTCCGAGGAGATCAAATTTGGGTACCAAGGCTTCTACCTCTTATGTTTGTGATAAAGACATCTTGGATTTTATATGCAAAGCAATACAAGTAGATGCATCTATTGTAGTGACTAGGAGTGCAATACACGCTCTAGGCCTAGAGGAGCATCAATGAAGTTGGACCCACAAAGAAGAGAGGCTAGTAGATAGGTCAAACTTCCCTAGTCTTTCATCTCTTTGAGACACTACAAACAATATCCATGGCTCCTAGTGCAAGTGTGGTAGGTGGTGATGGAGTGCATGATAGACAAGGTGTTATTCAGCCATGTGGTACCCATATTTTTTGGTCTTTTTAGTTTTTGTTCTATTTTGAAGAGAAGTGTATAGACAAAGTTGTATTGAACCCAAATGGCATTAGAAGGAGAAGAACTTTGTCTTTGGTTTGTAACCCAATGAAAAGTGCCTTTGTGTCAAACACAAAGTACTTGGATTGGATCTGTCAGAGTTCAACCTGAAGTAAGGAGACTTTGCCTCAAGGTGATCAACCCAATGCAAAGATAGAGTAACATATTTCCTTAAGTTTGGAAAATCAAGAATTGTACCGCACACAAAAATGGCTAAGGCACAAGCGGGAGAAATGGAAAGTGACAAGAGAAGTGCATGCAAAAGGTATGATTTCTTGGTAGACAATCCTTCAAAGAATGATTGAAAAACATTGGACTATAAAGTCCAATTTCAAAGCAAGAACAAGACAAATGACATGTGAATTTCCTTTGCCTTTGCAGAGTTGTCTTGAGGGAGACTAGGGAAGAGGAGTGGTAGTGACTGAAGTTTTGAAGAATTCAGAAGAATTGAGAGTTGCACGTCTAGGGGATGGGAGAATTTTCTTGCAGAAGCACATCACAAAGGTGAGTAGAATGATGGGAATCAAGAAGTGCCCTACACTAGCATTGAGAAATCTAGTAACTAGGAGGTTAGATGTGATGGCTTGCATAGAAATTCTCAAAAGACTTTGCATCTTTTTCCTTGCATGGAATTGGAACTTGAGTTTTCCTAATATCATGGTAGAAATTATGGCCAGTAAGTGTGTAGATGGGCCAGCAACAGTGGGGAAGAGAGGCAATCCGGCTTGCTGGAAAAAGTTGGATTGGAGACTAGTGTTAGGCAGAGAGAGTGGAGAAGAGCATGGAGCCACGTTCTTGGGGAAGGGAGAAGTTATAGAAGAAACCCAAGAAATCAAGGAGTTGTTCACCTTGAAGTGCACAAAGAATGGGTACAAGGTGGAGATGTATCAAGACCCGATGAGAAGAAGCATTGTAGGTGCAATGAT
Source organism: Lunularia cruciata (assembly GCA_948567375.1). Classification (NCBI taxonomy): domain Eukaryota; kingdom Viridiplantae; phylum Streptophyta; class Marchantiopsida; order Lunulariales; family Lunulariaceae; genus Lunularia; species Lunularia cruciata. The sequence goes on from OX419756.1 coordinate 28,655,832, forward strand.
TGCACTATTCAAATTTGAGTGCACCACTTACATGACAAAGTAGCAGGTGGTGTTTTTCCACACGATGTTTGCAAGTGAGCCAATCAATTGGGCAAAGTGTTTTTATTAGCAAATGAGGCTGATGGTGTTAAATTGGAGGACGTTGATACCACCACACTACTTTGTGCCTTTTGTAGCACACTTCTACCTTGGGGTTGAATCTATTAAGCAATGATGAGAAGAAGAAGATTGTTTTGCATTCCCATCCCCATTTGAGTCAAGAAGCTGACAACTAGGAGAGACAACACATTTGGCAATTGAGGAGCAATGACAATCATTATGCAAGAACGGGATAGGATTGGAAGATGGTTGTGCCCCTAACAAGCAAGAAGATGAGAAGTCAAACCAAGGTGGAGAGCTCACTAGTGCAGCCCCAAAAATTACAAAGAATTGGGTAGAGAGAAGGGAAGCAAGTCCAAAGGATGGCACTTGCAGAGGAGGAATCGGAAGAAGAAGCAGAGTCTGCATCGGAGGGATCGAAGGTAGAAGAGGTAGAATTAACCCTACAAAGAGAAGAGTCCAATGAGGAGAGTGAGGTTGAACCCAAGGTGCACAAAGGACAAGAGAAGGAGTTGTCTTTGCAAGAAGAAATTGAGTGGTAGGATGCAGAAGAAGAAATTATGGCCGAGTTAGCAATTGAGGCATAAGAAGGATTGGTGGCAGAGGTGAGGCAGTACACGCCAGAAGGAGAAGGTATGAGAGTGACCCAGCAGATCATCAATCTTGATGATGAAGAGAGTTTGGAGGATGAGGTATCACTGACAATACAAAGATCTCAACTTTGTAGTAAGGCATCAGACTCGGAAGGGAAGAATCAGATTGTTGCAGTTCCTAAAGAGAAGGTAGAAGAAGAAGTAGGATACGAGGGAGTAGAGTACCTTTGGGATGTTAAATGTCCATTACTATTGCAGATGGAGAAGAAGGAGGAAATGCAAAGTAGACATCCCAACATACAAATGGTGTTGTAGGTGTTGGAACGGTTAGAGTCTGAAAAATTGGAAGTTGTAGGAAAGCCTGAGCAGAGGAGAAGAAGAAAGGGAAATCTTGCAAGTAGATGCAGCACTGCAGAAGAAGATCAACAAGAATCTGCAAGAGAAGTTTGAGAAGCAGGGGAGAGAGTTGGCAATGAAAGTGAGGGAGGTAACGCAAGAAAGACTTTGGGTGGAGAAGTTGCAAGCTAGAGTAAAAGCAGAACAAGAAAATGGCAAGGAATTGGTGGATGCTAAGGAGGAAGAGCTTGATGCATTCTGATGAAGGAGAAGACAGCAGCCTGGCAGCAGGAATTGGCAAAGCACCATCAAGAAGAAGGAAGCCTAAGAGATCTGGTGCAAATATTAGAGGCAAAGATTGACTAGTATGTAAAGGAGTTGGAGGATAGTGCCATGAAATATGAGGAGGACTTGAAGCTCAATAAAGCTATAATGGAGGAAGAAAGATAAAGGAAGCAATCAAAGGAATCACTTGAAGAAGTGATCGTGGAACTAAAGGTAAGGTTAACCACAGAAGCTAAAGTAAGAATGGAAGAACCATGTTTACACAAGTTAAGATTGTTGGTGCAAGAGACACAGAGTAAGAATGCAAAGAACAAGGACTTGAATGCCTTGTTAATCAGTCTTAGAACTCGGATTGATAGAAAGATGTTAGATGTAGAGGATAACATCTCTATCAGACTCGGGTTAATTAAGTTAGAGTTAGAAAGTCTTTGGAATATTGTACATGTCAGACCTAATAGAGATGGGAGTGCAGGTGTCTTTGGATTTGATACTTGACACTTTAAAGAAGAGTGGGTTGCAAGATAGTGAGGTAGAAAGATTACCTATAAGGTTAATTGTAGATCAAAGTGAAGATAGGTTAGAATTGGTAGAAGAGTTGGAAGTTGTAGAACTTGAAGTACAAGAGATGAAGAGACTTTCTTCAAGTTTTGAAGTTGAAGTAGACATAGACATTGGATCGGATTAGGATAATTTTGAGATAGGAAGAGGCAGATATGAAGAGGTGGTTTGCCATTTTGGATCTACAAGTTGGTAAAGTTGTTAGAAAATAGTTTAAGGATTTAGATAATTGTCAAGAGTTGAGCCTATCTAAAGGAGGCATTTGCAGTCTTATGTTGTTTAGTATTCATTTTCTTGAGAATAGATAAAGCAAAGTGTTGTGAAGTAGTGCTTGTTGCTTGAGCTTAATTCCAAGTATTTACTCTATGTTTGTGTTTGTGAGTGTTGAGAGAATTTTAAAGTGCAAGTCAATGTGTTTGTTGGATGTTGGATTCTAGAGCCTTGATCTTCATTTTGTGTGTTTGATCTTGAGTGAAGTGCAATCAGAGCAATGCCTTGATAGATCTGAGAGAAATTGTAGTGTTGGTAGTATTTTGCATTTGTAAATGCAATGTTGAGTTGATGTGAAGCAATTTTGATTGAAGAAGTTGAAGTCGTTTTGCAGTGAAGTAGCCATTTTTAAGAGAGACTGAATCATCCAAATCAAGATTGTTTGGAAAGATTTGAGTGAGGTGTGATTAAGGAGTGTTTATTTGTGATGAGACTGTGAGTCAGTGCTTGTTACTCTCTTTTGAGTGTAGTTGCTACCTAAGAGACTAAAGATGCAATCAAGAAGAACTACATTATTACTTTGCTTCATATTTGGAAATTTTTTACTCGTATCTTTGTGGGAACAAAATTTACTTACCTATTACCAAAAAATTGATATTTGTCACAAGCCACTTGCTACTACACAAATTGACTCTAGCACAATGTTGAAGGTTGCTCAATTGTCTATGTGTTTCTCTTTGTTCTCAACCAATGATATTTTACATTGGGAATTGACCCAACTTTAGTGTTCCAATTGGTTCCAATTGTTCCAATTGGTTGCTATAATGTTCCAAGGATAGGAGAATCCCAAGAGAAAACCCAAAAGAAGAAACCCAAAGCTTCACATTCAAAATTCCAATGCCCTAAAGAGCACCTTGTCTTTATTATATAGCAAAGAGGATTCTCTCAAAAGAAGCTCCATCCTTGGATCAAATACATGGATTGGTGATATTTCAATGAGCTCTACCCTTATATTAGTTGCATGCATGTGTGCCTAGTCAATTTTGGTCCTATCGGGTTGGTTAAACAAGCTTTGACTAGAGAGAATATTTAGGGAATCTTTTTGTAGGAATCTCAAAATTGCATGGATGAGGTACCATTAGAAAGATCTTGCCAAGACAAATAGGAGGGAGTAAAGGCCAGCCTTTTCCTTCCTTGGAGGAGAAATCTACACACTTTTTAGGCCTAATTTGTTTGTTTAGGCCTCCAAAATTGGCTTTAAATTTTTCCCTTTTTTTGGCTTTTTCCCTATTAGTAAAAGTACTCTTTTGGTGATATCTCTTTCTGATCTACTTACTCCATCATATATAACATACTTCTAGATGTTACCAAGCTAATTTTCACCTCTGGATAATATATCTAGTTGTTGGTATTAGAGTTGCTAACTTTGTGAGAGTAGGGATGATATAGTTCTAGCTTCTAGTGTAGAGGTGGTTGATAGTGGAGCTGACTTTGTTCATAAGCATGGGATCCACTAAAAAAACTAGTAGTTTATGGTAGGCAATAACAGCTATGTTGGAGAAGTTATCAACTAGGCCTACCTTTGAGCAAGCTTGGTTCACACTTGGAGTTGTACTATTGGACAACCAAAGTGAGATTTTTTGTTTGGTGGGACCTTTAAGGAAGGTGTATACACCATAAAAGGCCTTATTAGACTTTGTTGCATAGCCATTCATGTTGGAGTAGGTTACAATTGTTGGTATTGAGCTATAGAAGATCAATGTAGAGAGGTGTCTATTTCATATCCAAACATCTCTAGGAGTTGGTTCTACATATTACATCACATGTGGAGAGCTCATTGTTTGGATTTAGCCTGGTCATTTGAATAATAGCTCTATGGTGAGAGCTCGGGTCATTGCATTAATAGTAGAGACATATGATGTACTAGTTGGTGGAGTAGTGCTATATCCCATAGGTTCCAATATTGACTATTGCGAGAGACAACCTCTTATAGGCCAGGTTGGCAATCAAGTGAGGGACATGTATGTTGCTTACTTGTATGCTTTAGTAGTGGTAGTCTTGGCTCACTATAGTCAAGGACCATGCTATCAATTTTAGTTTTTAGTGGTTCCATTACTTGGCTTGGTGACTTACTGGAAGGGAATGCTCATGCAGAGGATACCTTTGTACCAAAGGAGATCACTCAAATTTAGAGTAGGAATATGATTGTTCTATCCACCTTGGATGTTCCATTGTGGAGTTCTAAGGAGGCATTGCAACAACATGCGGATCAATTGGTGCAATAGGCTTGGAGTGGATCCTTTGTAACATTAGGAGACTAGTGTGAGGATGAGCATTTGGAGTCTTTTATCTTGTCACCTTTAGATATCACACTGATTGCTTGTAAGTATTCAATAGAGAGAGTATCTCTATTGGAGTTATTTGGTAGGATCAGCATTGACTAGGACTAGCTATGATACTACATGTAGGTATACAAGTACAAAGGTATTTGTATAAAGAGAGACATGAGATTGCTAGGCAAGTCTCTCTATGCCATGTGGCACACTTAGCCTATTGATATCTTGAATTATTACTAATGTAACAATATGGAGCTCATTGATGAGTTAGTTGAGACTAACAAAGTAGAAAATAGGCCAAATTGGCTAGGAATATTCTAGAAATATCTAGGAAGCTTCTTGGCATCTTCCAAGTGTTGGGTAATGTGCATGCTAAGGAGGAAGCTTCTTTGCTAGCTTAGCTTAGCTCGCATGCCAAGTAGGCAACTTCTAGAAGGAAGCTTCTTGAGAAACTTCTTGGTTAACTTGGCTTGCACTCCAAGGAAGCAACTTTTGAGAAGCTTCTCAAGATCCTTGTATATTTCCCTTTAAATACCAAAGCCTATGCTAAGGTCAGGCATTTGGATTTTCCCTTATTCAAGAGTCCCAATGTGATCTTTCACTTTAATCTTCCATTCTCCTATTTCTCTCCTTTGTCTTGGTCTTTTATATTTGCATCAAAGTAGGAATGGGATGGATGGAATTTATAGACCACCAAACCCATTTCTGCCAAATCATTAGAATTTTCATGTCCATGTACTACCCAAGCATAATTTCACTTAGTTCATCATTTCACGCTTTGGATAAAATGTTTTGAATGCAATCACCTTGTCAGATGAACCCTTGGTACTTCCAATTGTAACTTATGGAGAATGGTGGGCATATTTGCATCTATGTGTTAAATTAGATCAACTATAGGGAGTTTGATAGAGTAGTAGTCATGGTAGCAAAATTTATCATTGTCATGCAACAAAAAATTAAGCACCTTACTTGGTTGTTGGAAGAACAAGATCATCAACAACAAGAGCATAAAGAGAGAGTACCATTTTGAGAAGGAGCAAAGTGAATCCAATTTCTAAAGCCCAAGGTATTTGAAGACAAAAATCTCCTAGGTGTAGTGGAGAATTTTGTGTTTAATTTTGAATATTATTTTGAAGCCACAAATCTTCAAGAGGAACAAAAACATATTCTCTTGGATGGAATAATTGTTGGATGGAGTAAAAAAGCTATGGTGGAAGTTTTGAGTAGAGCAAGCTAAATGGAAATTTGTTGCACAAATCTTCACATGTAAAAAATTCAAGAATGTTATATTGGGTTAATTCCAAGTTATAAATGCCACACATGCTACACAAGATAGGTTGGCAACATTGAAGCAGATTGGCTCTATAAGAAGTTACATCACGCAAATCCCAAATACCATCATGGAAATTCCAAATATATTAGAAGGTGAAGCTCTAGATTGATTTGTGAAAGGCTTGAAATCATGAACTAAACTAGAGGTGACTATGCAAGGGCCAAAACACTCAGAGGAAGCCATGTAGTTGGTTGAATGCTTTGATTCCTTAGTTGCAACAACTTGGTCTCAACCTTGACCTCCATAGAACCTACCAATACACTATAGTTAGGTGGAAGAGCCAACACCAATGGAGATTGATGCCATCCAATCTAGTCTTCTTGGCACTATAGATAGATAAATATTGCAGAAAAATAGTGGTTGCTTTTATTGTCACCAAATTGGCATCGCATTGCTGAATGTCCACTCAAGAATGTGTTACCTTGAAAAATTGCCCAAATGGAATTTATGTAACAAAATCATCATGGAAATAAGGAATCCTAATAATAGATTTTGAGCTGCCTATTGGAAACTTTATTGGTTCCAATGGGATTATAGGTTCTACCTATGAAAGTTTCGGTCACTTGCAAGGTATGATATCTGATCATGGTTGTAGAATTTTGGTGCATTCTAGTAGTTCAAAAAATTGTAGGTCTATGCAATTAGCAAAGGAATTAAGCATTCCTATTAAGCTAGTATTTGGAAATAGATTGATGATGGTGGATGGTAGAAAGAGTTTTCCATTCCATATACCACATCTTGTTACATTCAAGATTGGGAAGGAGTATGTGGAGTGTATGAGGTTTGTAGTGGTACCTCTACACTATGATATCATTCTAGGTTTACCTTGGCTTGAACGTCCCAAGGTTCAGTTTGAATGGACCCAATGAAAAATTCAAGTACAACACCAAGGTAAAAATTTCTAATTAGATTGCCTAGCACCTTTGAATAAGACACCTAAGAATAATTAATCTCAAGATCAGAATTTTGTCAAGAAAGTAGCCATAGAGCAAGCTTTGAAGGAAAATAAGTCCCAAGATGGGAAGTTTACCAATAAAGCAGCCATAGAGCAAGCTTTGGAGAAAAATAAATCTGTTTTTACGGCGTAGATCAAGTTGATTACGCATGGAGAATCTGAGAAAGGCTAGAAGTCTCATCAAGCAATGGTTGATCAATAATTTAGGAGTTTTAAATAATTTAGGAGTCCCAAGACATGTTTCTAGATGATCTGCCAAAGGGATTACCCTCCAATTGTGGCATGCCCTTCAAGATTGAGTTATTGCCATGAAGTACTCTAGTGAGTAGAACAATCTATTGGCTCTAACCAAAGGAGTTGAACAAGCTTTGAACAACATTGATGGAGTTGTTGGAGAAGGATTTCATATAACATAGTACATCTTCTTGGGGAGCACCGGTACTATTTGTTCCAAAGAAGGATGGAAGACTTCACTTTTGTATTGATTATCATGGCCTCAATAAGCAAACAATGAAGAATGCATATCCCTTGCCTCAAATTGATTACTTGCTTGACCAATTGAGTGGAGCACAATACTTCTCCAAGTTGATCTCCAAAGCAGCTATTGGCAGATTCATATTGATAGAGAGGATGTGCAAAAGACTACCTTTTACACAAGATATGGGTATTTTGAATAGAGAGTTCTATCTTTTGGGCTCACTAATGCTCTAGTAATCTTCATGGATTAGATGTTTTAAGTGTTGGATGGGCTATTGGTTGATATGAGGTGGTATTTTTGCATAATATCATAATCTATAGCAAGATAGAGGGAGAACACATCAATCATGTGCGAGAGGTCCTAAGACAACTATGTCAATGGAAGTTTTAATACACAAAGTCAAAGTGAACCTTTTAGCAAAAGGAAGTTTTGTTCTTGGGTCATAAGATCTCATCAGAGGGAATCAAGATGGAAGAGGAGAAAATCAAGGCCATTATAGATTGGCCTATCCTAAAAGATGCCACAAAGTGAGACATTTAATGGATTGGCAAGCTTTTACCAATGGTTCATCCATTATTATGCTCATGTGACCACACCATTGATTGACCTCTTGTGGAAGACTATAAGCTTTTAGCGGATCACCAAGCACAAAAGAAGCATTCCAACAGTTAAAGCATATGGTGTCTTTAAAACCTATTCTTCAACCACATGATCCTCAACTACCTTGTGTGGTTCATTTTGATGCTTCTAACTTTGCTTTTGTAGCCATGTTGCCACAAGAATTTCTAGATGGGTTAAATCTCATTGCCTTTGTGTCACACTAACTAAACACTGCAAAAAGAAATTACTTTGCCAAAGATCAAGAACAACTAGCAATTGTATATACCACAAGGTATGGAGGTATTATCTCTTGAGAAAGCAAATGACCATAAGGACCGATCACAAACCCTTGTTGTAGACATTACATTTGGAGCACATAAAGAGTTGACATCATCAATGGGAGGAGCAACTACAATTTTTTGACAATAAACTTGAGTACAAACCCGGTCAGTTCCATGTCATTCCTAATACCCTATCACAGCAGCCTGATTTGAAGTCTCTTCCTCTCATCATGGTAGTAATTACCATAGTCTCAATCAATTCTAAAGTTCAAATTGAGTGTAGGTTAGCTTTACAACAAGATACCTTCTTTCAGATGGTACAAGGTCTTCTTGCAAGGAGTACAGCACCTTCTCTTTCAAGGAATGCCTTCTCTTTTATGAGAATCAAATCTATTTTATGAGAATCAGATCTATGTTCCAACCAAGGGTGATCTCCAACTTGTACGCTTTCAAGAAGCCCATGTCTTACCAATTGTTGGTCACATTGGTGTGGACAAGACCCCAGGTACCCTCCAATGCCAATGGCGGTGACCCAACATGGCATGAGATGTTTGAGAGTTTGTCAAATCTTGTGGGAGCTACCAACACAACAAGGCCAAACAACCAAAAACCAAGTGGACTCTTTCAACCACTCCCCATTCCATCTGCTCAATAGGAACATGTGAGCTTAGATCTCATCACATCCTTGTCCAAGATAAAGAAAGGTCACACAAAAATTGTGGTGGTAGCGGATAAGCTTTGTAAGTAAATCCATTTGGCACCAACCTTTGATACCATGGAAGCTCCAACATTGGTGCATATCTACTTTGACAATGTCTTCAAGTATCATGGGATGCCTTGTGTACTCATTTTTGACCATGATCCTTTATTCACTAGAAAATTTTGACAAGCACTCTTCTATATACTTGGCATTAAGCTTGCTTTATCCATGGCCTATCATCCTCAAACTGATGGACAAACCAACAAGAAAATTGCACCTTGGAGTATATGCTTCATGCCTCCCATCAATGTTCACCATACCAACTAGGATGACTGTCTTGCAACTCTTGAGTTTGTATACAATAATTCCAAACATGCAAGCATTGGATTCTCTTCTTTCTTCCTTAATTTTGACCAAGACCCACTTGTTCCAAATTCCCTTCTTGCTCCTCCTCCATCTCATGTCCCTCATACTTCCACCTTCTTGACCACCATCTCTCAATCTCTCCAACAAGCCAAATCTCATCTCCTTGTTGCTCAAAATTATCAGAAGCAATATGCAGACCACCATCATTATGATCTCACCTTTCAAATTGATAATAAGATCATGCTCTCCTCTAGTAACCTACCCCTCTCACTTGATACCCAAGTCCATAAACTTGCTTCAAATTGGAATAAGACACTTTGATGTCACCCAAATCATTACTCTTGTTGCTTATTGACTTGCCTTGCCTTGTCATACACAAATCCCACCATATATTTCATATTTCCAAGTTGAAACCTTTTTTTCCTAATCCATCTTCTTTTTCCTCTTTTGTCCCACCTCCTCCTCTTCCCATCCCTATCAATGATCATGAGGAGTATGAAGTTAATCATATCCTTACGCATTGCCACATTTAACAAGGCCGCCAACAACATATACAAAGTCCTCTAGAAAAGGTATCCTCTTCATGATGCCACTTGGGAACATCTTTCTCATCTCCAAAATGCACAAATGGCTATCCAAGAGTTTGAAGTTTCTATGGTGATGAAGACATCACCAACTAGTGGTGGGAGAATATGTAACAATATGGAACTTACCAATGAGTTAGTTGAGATTAATGGAATAGCAAATAGGCCAAATTAGCTAAGAATATTGTAGAAGCATCTAAGAAGCCATTTGGCATCTTCCAAGTGTTGGGTAATATGCATGCCAAGGAGGAAGCTTCTTGGGAAGCTTCTTGGCTAGCTTAGCTTGCATGCCAAGTAGGTAGCTTTTAGAAGGAAGCTTCTTGGTTAGTTTAGCTTGTATGCCAAGTAGGCAGTTTCTATTGAGAAACTTCTTAAGAAGCTTCCTGGTTAACTTGGCTTGCACTCCAAGGAGGTGGCTTTTAGGAAGCTTCTTGAGAAGCTTATCAAGAGTTTTGTATATTTTCTTGTAAATACCAAAGCCTACATTCATGTTAGACATTTGGAGTTTCCCTCATTCAAGAGCCTCAATGTGATTTTTCACTTTGATTTTCCATTCTCTTATTTCTCTCCTTGGTTTTGGTCTTTTATAACTAATGTCAACAATCAATGGTTATTAGAAGATCCTAAAAATAGACATTTCCTTCTTGTGGATATTTGAGTAGACATTGTCTTATTCATTTGGTGATTTTAAGATAGCCATGTTAGGGACATACTTGTGTTGGTTGAGGTCAAGGTCTATAAGATCCTTATTTTGATGTCTTTTGGGAGATGTTACATATACTATGACATCTCAAACTTCATCAATCCATTTCTCTAGCCTAGATTTTGGAGAATATCCTTTTTATGGGTGATTCTTGTACATAGGTGGTGGCAAGTACACATCATGTCCATTCTTGGATAGGACCTACCATGTTGTTAGATGCAGCTAGAGTGGGATCATGGGCTCATCATCTATGTCTTTGGCAGACAAACCTCTTACCCTAAACCTCTTGAGAGGTTCTATGGAGTGCTTTTGATGGGATTCAACAACTAGACCACCTTAATATTGATGATATTTTGGATGTTTGATTCTAGTCTCAAATGGTGGTAGTGACTAATAGGTCATCTAAGGTAGTGGTGAACCTTGTTGGTCAACTTAGAGCCACTTTACCCATACTTATGAGTTTCCCAAGCTCCTATGATTTTTTAGAGGGAAATGTTGGACTTATTTGAGACTCACAAATATAACAATTAGTGGAGCCCAACACAATGAGAGGAAGCAGGTGATGGGTTTTTGTACTGATATTACCACTATTACAATAGTATCATAGGAATCCAAGCATTAGGTGTTAGGTCAAGTTATGGATATGAATTTTTTGACCTGGATTGTAAGCCTTGGCTTGGTAGAGCAACATAGCATACACTTGATACACATCACTATTAAGACACTTGTGTGCTCTATGCCTATCAAGACAATTCAAGCATAGGTTGGGGCAATCAACCGAGTAGCCATGGTATGCTTGGGACACAACTAGTGGCTACTAGTGAGAGTGGTCTACTTGGAGTCCATCCAAGTGAGCATGGTCTACTTGGGATGCAACTGAAGGACATATGGAGTTTGCAACCGGAGCAAAGGGAGATTTCCACACTAAGTTTGGGGACTTTAGTGATTGGAAGCATGACATTATTGCTCCCAAGGGCTTGGTGTGGTTGCCAATTGGTGCATTTTTCATTCCTACATTAGTTACAAAGGATACTTGGGAGCTAAACATTAGACCCAAGCTTACATGAGAGAAAAGACAAAGAGTTTGGAAGTTCTTGAGTAGCTATATGAGTTGTTTGCCTTTTGATAGACTAGGGCTGATTGGTGTGCCATGACTACACCTGAGGAGAACTTTGATGCAATTGCTCATGCAAAAATCTTTAGTACTTTGGATCTTTGAGCATTATAATATCAATTTCCGGATAGGGAGGAGTACAAGCCCAAGATAGCATTTTGGGCTATTGATCCTCACAACAAGGATGCATTATATCAATCAAGGTTCTAACCATTTAGGTTAAAAAAACAAGTTCTAGAGGATCATGGATATGATGCTAGAAGGATTGGGTTTTTCTCAATGCTATATTTATGACATTTTGGTCTATAGCACTACTATGGAGTAGCATGAGAGACATTTGTTGGAGAGGTTGTGATCTCATGGACTCAAATTACATCTTGAGAAGTGTTGATTCTACTATGAGCAAGTTGAGTATTTGGATCACACTATCTACCCTGGAGGATTTGGTGTTATACAGACCAAGGTGGAGACTATTGCATGTATTCCTTAGTCTATAGACGTGAGCAAAGTGTAAGCATTCCTTCATGATTATGCATATCTATAATAGACTATACCATACAGTAACACTTGATGTTACCATAGGCTGCACTATTTTGAGAGTGCATGAGGTTTTGCTTTCTAGAGTCATAAGGTTAGAAGGACATGATGATATTGTTTGGAAGGATCATGTCTGCAATTGTATGCCATGCGACTTTCCAAACATCGATGGCACTACGGACATACTTTATATAGTGCCATCAATTTTTTGCAATAAAAATAACACTTGGCACTTTTGTATGAATTGTGCTTCTATAGTGTATGATGTTGATAGTAATATATATTGTGTAGCATTCTACGTATGCATGATAATTGTCATGATATTTGTAACATTGATGCTAGTTTGTTTGAACACTAGAATGGTAGTGTTGGTAGTCATAGTTATTTTGGTAGTTACTCATGGACTAGTTGTTGGCGGTTGGATTTAATGTTATTGATCACCTGGTGAGACCAACTATCACTTGCACTATTTTTACCATGAGATGTCACACTTTTCTAATGTTGAACTTTTGAGTCTTTTGCTTTGGTGGACAGAGGCTGATGAATATCACCCAAAGTCTTTTAGCTATAGTGGGTGTGGCTTGATTGTAATCAATGTCTAATTGTTGGTAGATTGTTGAGTGAAGGATTGAGTACAGATCTAATTTGAATGTGATTTGAGTGGAAGAATGAACTAATTATTGTGGCATTTTAAAGTTCATGTATGACTTATGTGTGAGTTGTGCTTCTATAATGTATGATGTTGAAAATGATATATGTTTTGTTGCAATGTATATATGCACAACATCAAGAAATACATCTTGAAACTCCTTGACCACATCTTTCAAATTTTTAGGAATTTTTCCATTGAGTTATGCACTCTAGAATTTTCATGAAACATCTATTTGTCTTACCAATAGTTATTGTCTCTATGACATAGAGAGGCAATTCTTGCCTTTGAGATCTTTCCTTATCTCCAATTATCCTCTTTGGCTAGTTCTCAATATTTCCTTCTCCAATCTACCATGGGATTGTAGTGCTCCATCCACAACATGCTTAAGATCACATCATAATGAGCCAATTGTATCATTTGCCACTCAATTTCTTCTTGATACTCTCCTCTAGGGATTGTTACTTTTCCAGGTAATGACTGAATCCTCTCTGTCAAACCATAAACTATTAGGTAACTCTACTTCTTCATTCTCATCCTTTGCTAGTTCCATCCCCAACCTTATTGCAAGACAAGAAACTCTCTATTGCTCCAAGGTCTATCAAGGCCTAAGAAGGCGTGCATGAAAATTGATTGCTATGGTCCCAACTTGGCCACAATTGTAACAATGATTTTTTTTGAGCTCCTTCTCCTTATGGGACTCCATCTCTTCTTTCTTTGACCCATTCTGATTCTCCTTGGAGCAATCGTGCTCTTTGATCTAAAAAATGAATGTTCCTCAATTCCATAGGAATTGGTCCACCAAAGTGTGGTGTTTAAGCCTAATAGTGTTGTGTTAGGACTACCTCTTCACCTCCTCTAACCACTCTTGGTATTCTTTGAGCATACGTAATGGTCTCAAAAATGGTGTGAGGATTTTGTATCATTACCTCTTGGAAAATTTGCTCTTTTAACTATGTTTGAAATTATCATGCACTTTTGTTAGGCTCATATTGGTTATTGCAACTTGTAGATCAAGAAATGTCTCCATGTATTCTTGTATGATGTTCTTTTGCTTCAACCTCTATAGTCAAGTTTGAGCCATCTAAACCAAATCTATGAATTGGAAATTCTTCAACACCCCTTCTTGCATTGCCATCCAAGTGATCTCCCTTCCTTTTTCCAACATTGATTGTTCCCAAGCATCATACCATGTGAGTGATTTATTGGTTAGGTATTCACATGAAAACATGCCTATAGAATGATCAATGATCTTGGTTGCAAATAATCAAAAGTATTGATTCATTCTTGAAATCCAATTTTCCACTACTCCCATGGAGTATTGTTCCTTGTAAGGCTTTACACTGCATATCTTCTTCATTGATAATAACAATGTTGCTTTATTGATGATCAAGGTCAGTGTCATTAGCATGAATGACTCTCAAGGTACTTTGACTATTGTTATTGGATTTTAGGATGATTCCCTTCTTTCCTTACATGATTTTTCTTGAAAGTATGGACTTAATTTTATAATGTCTCCATTGTCATCTTGTCTCCCAAAACTTGTTCAACTCCCTTTTTCATTCCTTGCATCAGATATTGCAATTGTGGCTCCATGATTTATATACACAATAGATGCTCAATCAATATTATCTACTTTCTACTTTCTACTTTCAATAGATGGATAATATGATCACTCAAGAGGAGGCATTGACTATTGGGACTACCATTGGGACCGTAGACGCTATTACTTTGATAATATTCCTCACTAAAATTATGGATTACAAAATCCCTAAATATCATTTTTGGTCTAACTACATAATGGATTTCTACTTGAGTGTTGGAATGGAGAGGATTTGTTATATTTAAATTGATTGCGTCACCATAGGTAGAGTCATAGGGTTTGGTAAATTCATTACTACATCCAAGAACTCCACTCCAAAATGGTAAACAAGATATACTCTCACTTGCTCATGTTGGATATATATATGTTGCTAATGTTGCTCATGTTGATGTGGAATAAATTCACGAAAGGAAAGTGTGATGCAAGAAATTATTGTTCAAGAGCATCCATCCCATCGTCTCTCTCAAACCCCCATTCTATTGAAGCAATGCAAAAGTAATGCAAAAGTAGAAAAAGTAGTGAAAAATTTTCTTTTTCTCCTTTTTCTCCCCTCAAAATTATGCAATCTCAATAGCCCATGTTCTTCCAAGAGGGGTCATCCACTCACTTGGATTAAAATACTTGCTCTAATACCATTGTAATATGTTAAGGATAGGAGAAACACAAGGTTTCTTTACTCAATATTCCAATGCCCAAAATGACCATCTTATCTTTATTATATAGCACAAAATATCCACTCAGAAGGAGCTATACCCTTGGATCAAATACATGGATTGGTGACATGTTGGTCTTAGTCCTATTTGGTTGGTCAAACAAGTTTGACCAAAGGGAATATATGGGGGATATTCCTATAAGAAGCTCAAAAAAGTATGGGTAAAGTACCTTTGGAAAGATCTTGATGAGATAAACAAGGGGGGAAGGCAACACCACATCCCTATATGGAATGATAAATTTTATTTTTTGAAGCCTAATTCATTTGTTTAGGCATCCAAAATTAGCTTTGAAGTTTTAGAGTGTTTTCAACGTCTGCCCTATAAGTGGAATTACTCTTTTGGTGACACCTCTATTTGATCCACTTAGACTATAACATCCCTAAAGATATTACCAAGCTGATTCCACCTCTAGATAATCTGCCTAGCTAATGGTATTACATAAGTCCAACATCTGTGATAGATGCCAAGCTAGTTTTAGATCAAGCTACAGTACTTTGGACCATGTACTAGTGCTCCATGTGTTGTGGTGGAATTCCAAGGGTGTTGAGAGAGCTCTCTATGCTACTTTTATTGATTTTAGGAAGACCTTGGACAAGATGCTCAGGCAAACTCTAGGTGAGAGGCTTAGTGAAGTTGGAGTTTCATTAGGACTTGATTTGTGCTATCTCCAAACTCTATGAGAAGATGGTTGTGAAATTGTTCTCTTTGAGCTCTAAAGATGTCCTTAGCACAATAGGTGTGATTCATGGCCGCTCTTTATCTCCAAATTTGTTTGGAATCTTCATTGATGACTTGACGTACTCTTGGAAGCAAGAGCTACAAGTGTGCAAGTTGGTTCTTTGATTATACATGCACTCCTTTATGCAAATGATGTATTGCTAATTTCTACCGACCTAGAGAGTTTACAAAAGTTGTTGGACTTTTTCCTTGTGTTTTTCAATCAAACAAAATGGAAGTGAACCTTGACAATTCTAAGGTTATTGTGGTGGGTTCTAAAGGTGTCATACCTTTCTTTTATGATAGAAAGCACCCTTTGGAGCAATTTTCTTACTACAAGTACTTGGAGATTGAGTTTCTCATGACTATAACTAGTCTACTTGTGTCAAGAAAAAAATTAGTGTAGGGTTTAGAGCTTTGTATTCACTCATGAATTACTCCAGACTTGCTCATCTTACCACATGGTAGTTGAAGAAGGTGTGAGAGAATCCCTTACTATGCTCTTTGTGCTACACAATCTCTTGGTTGGTATAAAATCTAGTTGATTGGATTACAATGTAGAATTTCTTTTAGTGACCTTGGAAGTTGGAACATATTGTGTTATGAGAGGTGATCAAGGAACAATTCTTATGCTATCTATGGCATAAGTACGTGCTACCAAGATGGCGTTCTATCAGTAGTTTGTGAATCCTATGTTGTTATATTATGAGCAAGATTATTTTTTAGCTAAGGTATCTACTTCACTTGAACATATCATTTCTTGGCATAAGACTAGCTCTAATAGACTTGTTGTAGAAGAAGTGTGTTGGAAGCATGTAGATCATCACTCCATGCAGTTTTGCACATTATGGGCAAAGTTGAAGATGAGCACCATGTATTTCTTGAGTGCCCTTGTTATGAGAGAATCAGAGTTAGACATCAAATTAGTTGTAGAGTTAGACATCAAATTACTTCTCCACTCTCTTGCAGATTGAGTCCTTAGCTTTATGAAAGTACATGGTAAAGATCAGTTCAAATTGGATTAGTATAGTACATACTGGTCAGGTGACCTAGGATTTTTCCTAGACTCACATTGCCTATCATTTGTAATGTATTTTCAACATTTTGACTCATTGGATCTTCCATGCTTTATATTCAATTTTTCATTATATAAAACTATTCTCCATCCAATCTTATTCTTAGCCTTATTAAGCTACTCTCAACCTCTTGCAAGTTTTTCAATATTTGGTATTGGAACATTACATCCAAACTCAATGAGTCCAACTAAACCTATTGTCATATAAAATATTCAAGTTACATAATTATTTGAAAGCTTGACAACCCTTATTGAAAGTCTTTCACATTTTGAATCATGACTTTAAGTATATTTATAGGCTTATTCAATGGCTTAAACCTCTTGTTTATTTTATAAATTTCAGCTATAAAGTAGAAAATCTTGATGAGCTCCTCTTGATTTCAACATCAAATTTTGAACTTTATCTAGAAGTTCGAATTCCCATCTAAAGGTCTATAATATAAAATAAAATTTGGATTATGACAGTATCTTTGGAGCATAAGCTCTTCATATCTAGTATAGTTAAGAAACCAAACTTTAATCTTAGTGTTTAACCAATCCCACTAAACCTCTTGTAATTTACAATATTCCAAGTTAAAACATCTCTTTAGGCTCATGCTCTTTGAACCTATTCCATATTGACAATCTAAATTAAAATTTCATAATTATATGTTGGATTAGCAAGTCTAGTTAAAAGTTTTGAATATTTGGAAAATTACATTGAAATATGATAAGTAGCTCAACAGGATGTGTTTGACCTCTTATATATGACAGACTACCTCTTGGGTATTATGAGCTCCATTGGACCTCTTGCATATATAATAATTTCATGTTTAAATTTTACTTGTACTCTTAATAAAACAGTTTGATACATGACCATGATAAATGATAGATTTTTCATATTTATAACATTGGAAAATTTATTTAAGATATTTAAAATGTGCAATATTGAGAAGGTATTCAAGAATCTTTCTATGTATTGATAGTCTAATAAGATATACAAAAGAAAATTGTTATAGACTTGGGCTATAAGGACATGTTACGTAAATTGGCTAAAAGGTTAAAGACTACCTATTAGAAGTAAGCATTTTATCCAATTCAGATGATCAAATCCATTTTTTAGATTTAGATAATATTTTATTTAGTTTCTTCTTCAAGATCTATTTTCTCTTTTTCTTGTACTTTCAGATTCTGATCTTTTTGCACTTGACTACCCTTGCCATGGATTTTTATGGTTTGGAAACCAATCAGAATATTTAACCTAGTCTCAACAATGCTCTTCATAGATAAGAATTTGATGTAAATTCTTATGATTTTTAGCCTAAATTTGGATCTTGGATTCTAAAGATAGAGGATTAGGTCTAATATTTTTTGCTAGCCTTAACTAGTATCATTGGATAGTGTAAAATTATATGTTGTATCATGTGAGAATAATGCTCAAAATACATTAATTCATACTGAGAATTTGCATGCATAATATGATATATATCAGTGTGTTACCTTATGCTTGCATAATGCACCAAGTAAGTATTTTTGAACTACACATTTAGTATGTATGATTAATTGTATATTGGCATGTTACCTTATATGTATATAAAGCTTAATATGCACTAGGTATTCTATGCTATCTTGTGTTAGGGGATGTCCCAAATTTTGCTCTTATAGCACTGACTACTTTAGATGCATAATTAATATGCTAACTTTTGTGCGCATAATGCATACCGTGCATTAATATGTTGAGTATTATCTGCACATCATCAAGCAAACTATATCTACTACTTTATGCATGAAGAATGCTCCAAGTGTATTCAAGATTCTGCATGTGTAGTATAATGCCTTACTAGATTTGCATAATTATCAATATACACTAACCTGTATTGAGCACTTCATGCATATAATCTCGTGCACTCTAGTGTGCCAACGTGTGCATTTAAAAGGCTCAATATGCAATACTATACATCGAGCATTTTCTATGCATAGTACATTGTACATTAGCATGTTGCAACATGTGAGTACAATGCAAACGTGCACAAAGATTGAAAGCCTAGAATATGAATATAGCCGAGGTAGTTGATACCATACTTTATTCTGTTAGTTTGTTATGCAACTTATAGAAACGGGATGGAAAGGACTTGGATGGGAAAAAGAAGGATGAGAAAGTAAAGGATACATTAGAATCCATAGTAGATAGTATAGAGAGATTTTATATACCGTGTAGGGTAGTGTCATACAATGTGAAGAGGAAGAGAGTGGATACACAAAACTTACTATACACTTTCACGGCAGTGAAGAGAATGTAACATATTCTCTTCAGTTATTTGTATTATATGTATCATATATTAAGAGCTTATTTATTTTGATGAACTAGAAAAAATCATTATATTAAAATTTTATTAATCATTCATTTCGATAAATCTTCTTGATAGCTTCTATTCAGAAATAAAATATAAATTAACATGTTGTAAATACTTCAAAAGAATATGATAATTATGTCATAGTTTTGAATTTCTTAGCACGATGGCTCAAACAAGAACTTCTCCGACTGCACGCGGTTTAACCCGTCGGCCGGGTTTAGTATAAAGCTTCTTTGTTCGAGTTCAATATGTCTATGGATTTATAAATATTTTTAATGATTGTGGTCAAATAGATTTCTCATCATGAGAATGTCTTAACACGTTACATCCGCCTCAGCACACTTCTTTTGCTTTACCTACATCATTAGAAAGTGTTTTCTACGCGGTCGCCCTTTCCTTCCTTTATAAAGGTTTGTCAAATGTGAAATGCTGCTCACTTGTCAGTTTTAGAAAATAAACTCAGGACATTTCCCAATTCCTTCCTTTTAAAGATATTTCCGCTGAAAATAGTTAACAAAACGATTTCACTAAATATAAAATGGGACCTTAAGTATTCTATGATCAGAACAAATAATTCAAGCCCACATAGAGCCGAACTTTAAGGGATGTGCTAGAAGGTGCCCCAGTAGCGCTTCCAGGGAGGGCTAGTAACGCTTATGCGGCCAAGCCACAAAAGCTGGAGCGGCAAATTGCCATAGACGAGCCACATGCAGGGAATCGTGCCACCGTGTGGTTCTGACCCGGGGAAAGAACCCTAGTTCACATGACCTCCTTCCGGGCCGGAGCCAGCAAGAGCCCCTCCAAGAAACATAGGCGATGGGAATCAAATATAAATATAAATGGTATCCCGAAATTTTCCCACCCGAAAGAATAAGGGAAAGAGTACAAAGCACATATAAATGCGAGAGGAAAACAATCACGAGGTATCAATTTCAAGTGGCCATGAGCCGGACCCGGCCCTAAATACAAGGAAGGAACCTCTTCCTTCGATGCCTTTTACAACTTAAATTTGTAAGGGTTTCTATCCACTGACGGCAATTTTTACTATTAACTTTAGATTTGTTACTCGGTCTCACTTGCGTGGATGTCTTTTATAATCTTTTTTGACTGGCAGTTCATTATTTTTATTGCCAAACAGTCTTACAAGGTGTCCTTAAGATATAAATTTTACTGGTCTCTATGTCCTTGCATAACCATGTCATCAAAGAGAGAACTGAAACCCCTGATATGTATTGTCTTGGAAGAACCATGTAGAACACATGAAGAATGGGAAGACCCCATCAAGCCGTACAAGGGAGAAACATAAGAGGTAAAATGGGGCTAGGCCCCAACAACATCAATATGAGAAATCTGCCCTATTGCACCTAAGCAATCCAAGCTATGCAAGTCGTAAGGTCTACAAAGTACTAGAGCATCCGAAGAAGCATCACCTAGCGTGATTGCTCTCCTATGGATTGCACCGGCCAATGCTCTTTTTAGAGCAATGGAACACACATTGCCTAAAGTATACTACAAAGTATGAGAGTGAGAATTGTACCCCTAACATCTAATATGATAAGCTCTCATGCACAAGGGAACCAGCAGCCAACTTACCCATGTACTGGTGTTAGTGCAATCTTTTGAGTAACAACTTTGCAACAAGGACGTTGTATCTTAAAAAGAGGAGGTTTGTAATACCAAAAGCTAGACATATTATCTAGAGGTGGAAATTGGCTTGGTAATATCTGGAAGGATGTTATATATGATGAACTAAGTAAAATCAGATAGAGGTGTTACCAAAAGAGTACTTCAACTAATAGTGCAAGAGCCAAAAACACCCTGAAAACTTCAAAGTCAATTTTGAAGGCCTAAACAGATGAATTAAGCCTCAAAAGTGGAGAAAATTTCTCCTCCTTTTAGGGATAGAAGGATTGCTTCCCTCTCTCCCCCTCCTCTAGAAGTTTTTTGTCTCATTCAGAGCTTTTTAACAATACCTCACCCATGCAATTTTGAGCTTCCTATAGGAAGATTTCTTGAAGATTCTCTTTGATCAAACTTGTTTGACTTACCAGATAAGACAAGGACCAACATGTCACCCATCTATACAACTAATCTAAGGGTAGAGATCACTAACATGTCACCAATCTATGTAGAGCCTTTTTTGAAGGGATCCTCTTTGCTATATAATAAAGACAAGGTGCTCCTTTGGTGCACCGGAGTATTGAATGTTGAAGCTTTATGTCTCCTCTCTTGTACTTCTCTTGGGGTTTCTCTTGTCCTTAGGACATTACAATGGTATCAAAGTAGGTGTTTTAATCCAAGAAAGTGGATCATTCCTCTTGGAGGAACACAAGCTAAGATTGAGTAATTTTGAGGAGA
This sequence comes from Lunularia cruciata, assembly GCA_948567375.1. Lineage (NCBI taxonomy): Eukaryota > Viridiplantae > Streptophyta > Marchantiopsida > Lunulariales > Lunulariaceae > Lunularia > Lunularia cruciata. The sequence goes on from OX419756.1 coordinate 28,677,348, forward strand.
GGAAACATCATGCAATTGATAGACTAGGGGTGTTTTAGAGAGAGGATGGATGGAGGTGCTTGGAAGAAAATTTCAAACACCTTTCTTTCTATTCTTGAATGCATTTCATATCAAGATTATGTACACCAAACCTGGTCATCCTACCCTATAATGATATATGATACAGAGTGGGATTTGACAGTCTACATTCTATTATGATGCAATGGACTTGAATATATCAAATCCTTTCCCTTTTAACATACAAATAGAAATCTATTATGTGGTTAGATCAAAAGTGACGTTTAGGGATTTATTAATCCATAATTTTGTAGAGGAATATTATCAACAAGTGATAGCCTTTGAGGTCCAATGGTAGTCCCAATAGTATCTTCTCCTCTGGGGTGATCATATGAACCCTCTATTGAAGTAGTAAGTAGCGATTGAGTGTTTGCCATGTGTATGAATCATGGAGCTGTAGTTGCAAGGTCTGATGCAAGGAATGTAGACAATGTTGAAGAAGTTTTGGGAGATCAAGATGACCATGGAGGGATTGCAAATTCAAGTATATATGTTCAAGAACAATCAAGCAATGCAAGAAGGAGAACCATCCCAAAACCCAATACCAACAGCCAAAGTACTTGGAGAGTCACTCATGCCAATAACATTGACACCCCAATCAACAATGAACCACATTGTTACTATGGATGAAGAAGATGTGCAACATCAAGCCTTAGAAGAGAGAGCATTCCATGGGAGTAGTGGAAAACTAGATTTCAAGAATGAATCAATAATTTTGATTCTTCACAACCAAGATCACCAATTGTTCTTTAGGTGTATTTACATGTGGATACTTGACCAATAAAGCCATTGCATGGTATGTTGCTTTGGAACAATCAATGTTGGTAGAAGGAAGAGAGATCACTTGGATGGCAATGCGAGAAGGGCTGCTAAAGAATTTCCAATTTGTGGATTCCGTGCAGATGGCACAAACTTGACTGTGGAGGTTGAAGCAAAAGAACAACATATGTGTGGAGGCATTTCTTGATTTGTAGGTCACAATAACTAATATGAGTCCAATAGAAGCTCTTGATAATTTCAAAGTGGAGTTAAAAGAGCAAATTTTCCAAGAGGTAATAGGACAAAATCCTCACACTATTTTTGAAGCCATTACTTACACTCAAAGAATAGCAACGGCACTTGGAGGAAGTGAAGAGATAATCCCAGCTCAACATTTTCAAGCTAAAATAATGCACTTTGGTAGACCAATTCTTATGGAATTGTGCAACATTTGGTTTAAAGACCAAGGAGCAAGACCATAAGGAGAACAGGGATGGGTTGAAGAAATGATAGATTGAGCCCCACAAGGAGAAGAGGCTCAAGCAGAACAGCAATGTTGTTACAATTAGGGCCAAGTTGGGCATACAGCCATCAATTGTGGGGCTTGTCTTTCTAAAGGCTCTCATCCTCTATACAAATGACCTTTGAACAACACAGAGAGACAAATTGAAGAAAAGGATGTTGAAATCACAATGGAAAATGAAGATCACCAATAAATCTACCTCGTGGTCTTATTGGCTTAAGAGTAAAAGTAGGAGGAGGAAGAGGACAAGTGTACAAAGATGGAAGAAGAAAAATGCACAATTGATTGTCATAAATGGAGTTTTAGAAGGCAATCAAGTGAGAGTAATGATAGACCTTGGAGCAATAGAGAATTTCTTGTCTTGCTATATTGTAATAAGGTTGGGGATAGAACTAGAGAAGGATGAGAATGATGAAGTAGAGATACCTTATGGTCAAATAGAGAGGATTGAATTATTAACTAAAAATTATAACACTCTTTATAGGAGAATATCATGAAGCAATTGAATGGCAAGTGATACAATTAGCTCATTATGATACGATCTTAAGCATACCAAGGATGGGGCACTACAATCCCACAATCAGTTGGAGAAAGAAAGTAGTGAGAACTAGCCAATGGAAGATCTTTGAGGTTAAAGAAAGATCACAAAGGCAAGAGCTACCATCTCTATGTCATAGGGACAACATCTATCCATCAGACAAATAAATGTTTCATGGGTCTAATAAGAGAAATCCAAAGTGCACAACTCAATGGAAAAATTTGTGAGAGATTAAAAAAATGTGATCAATGAGTTTCAAGATGTCTTTCTGGATGATTTACTCTCTGAATTATCACCAAAAAGGAGAGTAGATCATAAAATAAAGATACTTCTTGGGAATACATTTCTTTGTAAGGCCCCATATCAACTATTACCTCATGAGTTGTAGGAGTGTAAGGCTCAAATTGTAGATATGCTGCAGAAATGACCCTTTATGCAGCATATCTACAATTCTACAATCCAACCCAACATATTACCATATGGACTCTTGTCTTGTTTGTGAAGAAGGACGGGACAATATGCATGAGCATTGACTATTGAGGACTAGATCAGCAAATAATGAAGAAAAAATACCCATCCCTTTGGATGGATGACCTTTTTGATCAACTCAAAGGGGCATAACACTTCACTAAACTTGATCTATAGAGCGTTTACAATCAAATCAGGATTGCGGAGGAAGACATACATAAAACTACCTTTTGAACAAGTTATAGTCACTATGATTACTTGATGATGTTGTTTGGCCCCACCAATGCACCAATCCTTTTAATGAGCTTGATGAATGATATATTTTTTGCATACTTGGATAAATCTATTATCATTTTTTTGTATGACATCTTAATTTGCAACAAGATGATGATGGAGTCCTCTAAATTTTGTGATAAAATCAATTGTATGTCAAAATCTCAAAGTGTGAGTTTAAGAAGTCTGAAGTAAATTACTTGGGGCATAGAGTAAATGAAAAAGGTATCCAAGTGTTAATAGATAAAATAAAGATCATTCAGAAATAGTGTGCTCTAGAAGATCAAACTCAATTCAAGAGTTTCTTGGAATTGATAGGGTTCTATTGTTAATTTATCAAGGACTTCTCTAAGGTTAAATAACCTCTAATGGTACTACTTAGCAAGGAGAAGAAGTAGATATGGAGAACCATACAACAATTGGCCTTTTAGGAACTGAAAGATGCATTTTTACATGCACCAATCTTGTTTTGGGTCATATGTTTTGGGTCCAAAATGTATGACCCAAAAAATCCAATCAAGTTGGCTACAAATGCATCAAGTATTGCAATAGGAGCAATCATACAACAAGATTGGAATGATAGATGGCACTCAGTTGCACATTTCTCTTGAAAGCTATTATCAATGGAATGCAACTATCACACCACCAAACTAGAAGAGTTTTCCATTGGTCATGCAACCAAGAATTAGAAGCATTGTCTTGGTGAGAAGGCATTTGATGGAGACAGACCATAAATCTCTAGTCTACCTCAAGACAAAAAAAATCTATCTCGTCAACAAATTTGGTAGGAGAAGTGGAGACAACGGTTCAACATAAAAATCACATATGTGGAAGGCAAGAAGCAACTTGCAAATGCATTCACTTGAATGCTTATGGCAAGAAATTTGGTGATAGAGGTTAAGATAAACCTAAAATTTTGGCCAAGGATTCTTTTTGCACAAATTGTAGGAGCTCAATCATCCAAAGGTGTAACCAATACCCAAGGATTCACCTTTCATGATAGCAAGTTATGGATTCCATATCCCACATACATAAGAACCATCATCCTAGTGGAATGTCATGATTCCGCAATTGTAGGTCACATTGGAGTAGACAAGACCTTAAATTCAATCAAATGACATTACTTTTGGGCCAAGATAAGCAATGATGTGATGGAGTATGTTAAAAGTTACTGTTATATCAACAAAATAAAGCTTTTAATCAAGTTTCTACATGACTTTGTCCACCCTTCTATATTTCTACACAACATTGGGAACAAGTAAGCATGGATCTAGGTTTGACTCCTTCATAGTCTTTATCAACCAACTTAACAAAATGATTCATGTACATCCTTATAAAAGACCAAGACCAAAGAGAGAAATAAGATAATAGAAGATCACATTAGGACACTTAAGTGTGAGAAACTCCATATCTTAGCATAAGCTTTAGCTTTGGTATTTATAGGAAGTATACAAGGCCCTCAAGAAGCTTCCTTGAATCGCTTTTTTGGAGTGCAAGCCAAGTTAATCAGGAAGGTTCTCAAAAAACTTCTTTCTAGAAGCCGTCTACTTGACATGCAAGCTCAGCTAGTTAGAAGCTTCTAGAAGCTACCTACTTGGGGTGCAAGCTAAGCTAGCCAAGAAGGTTCCCAAGAAGCTTCCTCCTAGAAGTTGCCACTTTGCATGCACGTTACCTAATACTTGGGAGGGTACCAAGTAGCTTTCTAGATACTTCTAGACTATTGTAGGCTAATTTGGCCCATTTGTTACTTTGTTAGCCTTGACTAACTTCATTGCTAAACTCCATATTGTTACATATTCCTCCATCGCTAGTTGGTGACATCCTTGTCACCATTGAAGCTTCAAACTCTTAGATGGCTATTTGTGAATTCTATAGATGAGAAAGAGGGTCCCAAGTAGCATCATGAAGGGGATATGTGGTACCCACATTTTTGTCTTTTTTTTCTCAATTTTGAAGAAGAAGTGTACAGAGAAGTCAAAGTGCACCTATATGGCCAAAGAAGGCAAAGAAAAGTGTCCTCGGGGTGTAACCCGAGGTAAAGCAACTTTGTGTCAGAAGGCGAGGTACTTGGAATTGCCCTATCAGCATACAACCCAAAGTAATGAGTCTTTGTCTCGGGGGTGCTCAACCCAAGGCGAGGACAATGTAACAACTTTCTTTTGGAGCAAGACATTCAAGAGGGTACCGTTCAAAAATGGCGGTCATACGCTTGAAGGACACTTGATAGTGACAAGAGCATGCAAGAGGTGTGATTTCTTTGTAGAAACTCAAATTGAGGAAAGACAAAGACAACACGACTCTATAAAATTTGGACTAAAGACAAAGCGATGACAAGCAGTTTCCCATTGCCATTAAGAAGTCATCCTACAAGAGATCGTAGGAAGGGAAGTGTAGTCAAAGATGCACTAGTGTGTTGAGAGGAAGTCGAGAGAGTTAATCTGGGAATCAGTAGGAAGAATAGTCCCCAACCTAGAGTGGAAGAGAGAAAGATGGGAGGTGGGAAGAAGAACTCCAAATTTGCAGTGAGAAATCATGTGATTTGGAGGTTAGATGTGATTGCAAGAATCAAAGTCATGAGCAGGCTTTGGATCACATTCTTGGCATGGAACTAGAATGTTAGTTTTCCAAGTTTTATGACTAAGATCATCAAGAGTAAGTGTCTTGATGGCCCTGAAGAAGAAGGGGAGCGAGGAAATCCGGCTTGATCAACAGAGTCGGATTGGAGATTAGTACTCAAAAGAGAAGCATGCATAGAGGAGGATGCCATGTTCTTGGGGAAGGGAGAAGTCACAAAAGAAACCCAAGAAGTGAGGGATGCTTTCTCTTTGAAGTGCACAAAGAATGGCTACAAAGTGGAGAGCTATAAGGATCCTGTCAAGAGGAGGATTGTGAGTGCTCTAATGGCAATCTTGAATCCGGAGAGAACAACTTATGTGATGAAGCACCAAGCGGTGTTCTTCCATAAGATGTTTGCATGAAAGCCAATTAACTGGGTGAAGTGTTTCCATCAGAGGACAAGACAGATGATGTGGAATTTGCAAGACAGGTTACCACTACTTTACATTGTGCCGTTTGCAACCCATTTTTACTTGGGATTGAATCTATTGAATGTGGCGGAGAGGCACAAGATGGTGTCTCATTTCCATCCCAACTTGAGAAGAGATGTTGATGCAGAGGAGCAGCAATATATCTTGCAAATCATGAGTAGAGACAAGAACTACGAGCAGATGGAGGAGAATGTGCAAGTGAAGGTGAGTACTCCAAAGTTGAAGAAGAGGAGTCAACAAGGAGAAGAAGAAGAAGTAGAGAAGGCGCGACCTTGGAAAGCCAAAAGAGTGAACCCAAGGAAAGAATTGGTGATGATCACATCGTCGGATGAAGAGTCGGAAGGAGAGGCTAAGTGCAAGTCCAAAGACTCAGAGAAGGAGGAAGAACCTGAGTTCATGCTGCAAAGTAGGGACACAAGCAGTGACAGGGAGGATGGCAGAGAGATGTAGTTGGTACCCAAAGAGGAGGAAGCTAAGATGGAGACGGTGGAGAAAGATAACTCAAAACTGGAAGATGAAGTTCTAGAGCAAGAGGAAAAGAGAGTTACAATTCAGAGGAGAGTCCGTTCTAGACGAAGGGTGAAGTATGAAGTGGGGCTGAGTAAGGTGAGAGAAGTGGAGAGTGGATGTTTGGGGAGTGACAAATCCATTCCTATAAGGCAATTGCGGGTAAGAAGGCAAGTATCGAGAGAGGAAGAGACAAAGAAGGAGATAAGTCCGCACATCAAAGTAATTCCAAGTGAAGGAGTAGAGTCAAAGTAATTCCAAGTGAAGGAGTAGAGTATCTGTGGGAGGTAGTATGCCCATTATTGGTGAAGTTAGAGCACAAGAAGAAGGAGATGCAGTCAAAGTGTATGGAGGTGAAGACTGTATTGCAGGAGTTAGCTTGATTGGAAGAAGAGAACTTGGAGTTGAAGAAGAATATAACCCGAGGTGAGGACGAAAGGGAAGTACTACAAGTAGATGATGTAGTCCAGAATCAAGTGATCAAGAACATGAAGAGAGAAGCAAGGAGAGTAGAGAGAGACTCATTGAGCAGAGTGACATAGCAAGGGAAAGGCAAGTAACTGAGTACAAAATCCTGAAGCAGTATTTTGCTAATTCGAGATTAGAAATTATCCATGCTATGGCAAGAGTAGCATAGAAAAAGCAAGAGCTCAATAGAGTGATGGAGAGTGTAGAAGAGAAGAAGCAGCTCTGGCAAGGAGAGTTGACAGCAAGATATAGAGAGGAGGAAAGGTTAAGAGAGTTACTTCGCAATCAAGAGGAGAAGATTGTGCAGAGGGAGAAAGAGAAGGAGATTGTGGAAGCTGAGTTCAAAGCAGAATTAGCAATGTATAGAGAAGATTGGCTTGCAGATTGAGAACGGGAGAGAAAAATGCAACCGGAGCCATTGAAGGAGATCGGTGATCAGGATGAACATGATGCTGAGCCCAGAAGCCATTGTGCAAATTGAAGAGACACTGCTACACGAGTTGAAGTTGCTGGTGCAGGAGATGAGGAGACAAAATGCAAAGGATAAAGATTTGAATGCTTTACTTATCAATCTCAAAACTTGTGTAGATAGGAAGATATTAGAAGTGGAAGATAATATCACAATTAGATTAGACTTGGTGAAATTAGAGATAGATAAACTTCGGGAGGATGTCAAAGCAAAACCCAAAGTAGATGACATAGGAGTCCGAATATCTTTGGAGTTATCGATGGAGATATTAGAGAAGAGTGTGTCGGGAGATAAAGGATTAGAAGGATTACCCACTAGTGGAATTGCAGACCAGGAAAGAGAAATGTTAGAATTGATAGAAGATTTAGTAGTTGTGAAACCCAAGGATAGAGTAGTGAGTGGAGTTACTTCGAGATTGGAAGCCGAGGAAAAAGTAGATATCGGATCGGAGTAGTAATAGTTTTGAGATTTGAAGAGGTAGATATGAAGAGGTGCATTGTCATTTCAGATCTGTAGGTTAGAAGAGTTGTTAAGAAATGGTATAGTTGTTAGAACTATCATTTGCTTCACTATTTAAGAGTGGCATTTGTAGGAAAATGTTGTTTAGTGCTCATTATTTCTTAGAATAGATAAAGCAAAGTGCTATGAAGTAGTGCTCATTGCTTGAGCTTTATTCTGAGTATCAATTTTGTGCTTGTGATAGTGAGTGTGTGGAGAATTTCAAATTGCAAATCAGTGTGTTTGTTGGATGTTGGATTCCATAGCCTTGATCTTTATTCTATGTGATCTTTATATAGTGTTTGATCCTAAGTGAAGTGTAATCAAAGCAATGCCTTGACAGATCTAAGAGGAATTGTAGTGTTGACAGTATTCTGCATTTGTGAGTGCAGCGCAGTGTTGATGTGAAACAATTTTGATCAAGGAAGTTGTGCCTCTAGTGGAGGGGTGGAACACAATTCTAAGGCAAAGCCGTTTTGCAGTGAAGTGCCATTTTTGGGAGAGCCTAAATCATCACAATCAAGATTGTTTGGAAAGATTTGATGGAGTTGTGATTAAGTGTGACCAATTGTTGTGACAAGACTGCAAATCAGTGCTTGTTACTCTCTTCTGGGTGTGGTTTCTACATGAGAGATTAAAGACGCAACCAAGAAGAACTACATTGTGACATTTGACTTTGTATTTGACCAAGTCTGACTAGTATCTCTTGGAGAACAAACTTTACCTCCCTGATTACCGCAAAAGTGATATTTTCCGAGTTGTCACAGGATACCCTTTTGAGAGGACTTTGTACTTTGTATGTTGTCGACTCATTTCTTATACCTCAAATGCCCACTTGTGTGACATTGATAGCTTGAAATCAACCAATTATTGCACTCTTGAATTTTGCCCAAGTCAAGATTGGTGCAAAAAATTACCATTTAGCTCATTGCACTCAAAATCACCACCATAGGTTTACTACTCCATCCAATTGGCTAGAAGCCAAGAGAATCTATTTCCATTCATCTTGAAGGTTGGTAGCTTCAAAATAACATTTGCAGTCAAACACAAAGTTCTCTATTGCACCTTGAAGATTCTTGCCTTCAAACACCTTGGGTTTTGGAAATTGGATTTGGTTTTCTTTTTCTTGAATTGATGCTCTTGCTACGATGGTCTTGTTCATCCAAAAATCAAGTAAGGTGCTCAATTTGTTGTTGCATAGCAATGATAACTTTGTACATGGCTGCCATGGCTACTACTCTATCACAATACTCCCAATTTATCTAATTTATTAAAACATAGATGCAACACGCCCACCATTCTCCATAAGTTACAATCTGAAGTACCAAGGGTTCCTTAGACAAGGTGATCATATTCAAAAAAAATTACTCAAAGGGTGAGGTGATGAATTATGTGAAATGATGCTTGGGTAATACCAAAACATGAAAATTCCAATGGTTTGGTAGAAATGGATTTGGTGGTCCATAAATTCCATCCATCCCATTCTTGCTCTAATACCAATGTAAAAGACTGAGACCAAAAGAGAGAAATAAGAGAATGGAAGATCATATTGAGTGTCTCAATGTGATCCAAATCCTAGCATGTGCTTTGGCTTTGGTATTTATAGGGATCATAAAAGGCTATTGAGAAATTTCTCAAGATGCTTCCTTGAGTTATTTTCTTGGAGTGCAAGCCAAGTCAACCGGGAAGCTTCTCAACAAACTTCTTTCTAGAAATTGCCTACCTAGCATGCAAGCCAAGCTTGTTAGAAGTTTCCTTCTAGAAGCTACCTACTTGGAGTACAAGCTTAGCTAGCTGGGAAGCTTCTTAAGAAGCTTCCTCCTCAAAGTTGCCACTTTGCATGCAGTTACCTAATACTTGAGAGGGTACCAAGTAGCTTCCTAGATACTTCTAAATATTCTAGGCTAATTTAGCTCATTTGCTACTTTTCTAACCTTGACCAACTTCATTGCTAAACTCTATGTTGTTACAGTCGTACCACCAAGGACATGATTGCTTCACAATTAGCTCAATTGTACTTAGTTGTAGTCTTATCTTACCATGGCCTATCTTGAGTGCTCATCATTGATAGAGGCACTTAATTCATAGTTTTTTCAAAGAACACTTTTTGGCATCCTCAAAAACTGGCTATATCCATGGCTACCATCCACAAACTGATGGATAAATAGAGTGGGCTAATTGCACTATTGAGGACATGCTCCGGTGTTTCACCTTAGATGAGCAAGGGAGGTGGACACCTTACTTCCACTAGTGGAATTTCCCTACAAATATTCAATAAATGCATCCACATAGGTCACACCATTCTTCTTCATGTATAAAGAACATCCTTTCACACCTTTAAGCTTGATGAAGATCTGCCCAATGGCTACTAAGGTTGAAGTTGTCAACACTTTTGTTTCTAGAATCCAATAGCGTGTGGAGAACACCAAGCACAAGTTGCAGATCACCAAAAGTTGACAAAAGAAAATTGTAGATGGAGATTGCTAGCACATCAAGTTCAATGTTGGGGATCAACTTGGACCAACCTCATGTTAGTTGGCCCTTGTAAGCTCATACCTTGTTTTATTGGGCCTTTTCCCATGCTTTGTTGAATTGGGACAATGGCCTACCACCTCAAGCTACTACCACACATGAAGATCCATCTATTGTTCCATGTTTCCTTACTATGTAGATATGCACCACGACCACCTCACTTTCCTTCCATATAAGAAGTTAGACCTTGTCCGACACTCATTGATGGTACGGGGGAATATGAAGTCAAACTCATTCTCCATAATACATCTGTGGTACTCATTATCCATGTGTGGAATATCTTGTACATTGGAAAGAGTACCCATTGTATGAGGTAACATGGAGGCCATGTTGCCTTATTATGCAGATATGCATCCTAACTGCTCCACTTTCCTTCCATATAAGAAATTAGACCTTGTCCAACACTCATTGATGGCACGGGGGAATATGATGTCAAACTTATTCTCCAAAAATGCATCCATGGCACTCGCCGTCCGTGTGTGGAATATCTTGTATATTAGAAAGGGTACCTATTGTATGAGGCAACATAGGAACCAACAACCAACTTGACTCATGCACTGGTGTTAGTGCAATCTTTTGAGCCATAGCTTTGCAACAAGTACATTGTGTCTTAAAAGGAGGAGGTTTGTAATACCAATAGCTAGACATATTATCTAAAGGTGGAAATTGGCTTTGTAACATCTAAAAGGATGTTATATATGATGGAATAAGTAGATCAAATAGAAGTATCACCAAAAGAGTACTTCCACTCATAGAGTAGGAGTCAAAAACACCCTAAAGACTCCCAAGCCAATTTTGGAGGCCTAAATGGATGAATTAGGCCTCAAAAGTGGAGACTATTCTACCTCTTTGTTGGGAAGAAGACTTGTTCCTCCTGTGGTTTGTCTACTTGAGAGGTTTCCAACAATACATCACCCATGCAATTTTGAGCTTCCTACAAGAAGATTCCCTAAAGATTCTCTTTGATCAAATTTGTTTTACTACCCATATAGTACAAGGACCGACATGTCATCCATCCATTCAACTAATCTAAGGGTGGAGCTTAATGATATGTCACCAATCCATGTATTTGATCCAAGGATGGAGTTTCCTTTAAGGAGATTCTCTTTGTTATATAATAAAGACAATGTGCTCCTTTGGGGCATCAAAGTATCGAGCGTTGAAGCTTTGTATTTCCTTTCTTTTTTTTCTCTCAAGGGTTCCCCTATCCTCAAAACATTACACATCATGAGTAGCTATCCTCTATCCTCCAAAAGGACACCGTGTCATATGGACCGTATTGCATCTAATATATGTAATTTGTATCTAATGGAACCACACTCACAAGTGAGTAATGGAAGATGCAGACGGGTGGACCAAACCTATGCATAACCTCATGTTGTAGTGAAATGGCTAGTGTGAGTTGAAGGGCCCTAATGCAAGGTCAAGCTAGGATCCAAGAACTTGCACCCTTGCCAAAACAAGAGCAAAGAGAGGAATGTAGCATATGTTGATGCTATTGCTCCATCAAGGAAGACTACAAACCTTTGGTCCAATTTGAAGGTAGTGAAGCAAAGGATGGAAGTTCCTCTCATTCTTGTGGAGATAGACCATCTCTCATTTGCCACAATAACACCTGAAGAGAAAAGGATTCCTCCACCACCTCAACCACATATGTCTCCAAAATTAGCCTTAGCCTATCAACAACCAAAAAATGGGAGGAAATTAGGGGTGTCAAGAGAGCTCAACTACCCAAAAACACTATAGATGCCATCTCTTCCATTGATAGTAGGCCTACCGTTCTACACAACATCAAGAGAGATGTTTGTCTACGTGCCAAATCCTTTGTCACACACTCAAATGTCCCTCGTCCAATGATATCACTAAAGACTCCCATAATCCTCCTATCAAAATCTCTCAAATGTGAGAGGAAAGTCAAGGAAGGAGGAACCATGTAGAGAAGGTAAGTCAATCAATGTGTAATACTAGAGGAGAGTATACCAAATGCCACCTACGGATCTCTTAGTAGAGGAAGTTCATCCACATGGAGAATATCTTCTACAAGGCAATGCCTAAGAAGTATGTGAAAAAATTGTTGTATTCTACTAGCACTCCAAGTACACCTAGTCTTTTTGTAGATGTGACACATCCTTCTAGAAGCTCAAGGTGGGGAGGGATGTCTGAAGGGGACCATGCTTTGTACTTTGACACCTTGACTCTCAAGCCTATAAGATGTAGCTTGGTAGTCAAGTGATCAAAGGCATGCTTACTCTAATCTATGGGGCCCACAATGTGTGCATCATCTGCCAAGGAGAGAAATACATAACCTAGCATGGCCAAAGTAGTAGAAAAGAGAGCTTGCAGTGAGCCATGGAAAACAAAGATCCACTTAAAAGATCTCCATGTTGTGTACCAACAACTGACTCCAAGATGGTGACTCCCTCTTGTGACCAAGCATGCTATTAGTAAAGGGAAGTAAGAGAGCCATAAAACAACCTCACAAAAGGAATGAGACTTGGCAAGGATCCACCGGCCTCCCTAAGCTCTCTAAAGATGGATGCCCAAGAGACACTATCAAAAGTGTTCTCAACATCCACTTGTAGGACCATGGATATCTAGGAGTGCCCTGATGCCTCAAGATATAGCCTCACAACCTCTAGGTGTAGCTACTCCAAATTGATGTGGATTGAGGTGCTCTTAGAATTGAGATCAATGTTGAAGGACAATGATGCAACTAACCAAGCACAAAAAGATCTTTCTAATAGCCATCTGTCTAATGCTCCCTATGTCCTCTCCATCACAAGAAGGCAACTAGCACCTTACTAACTAACGTAGGAGTATCTTCCCTTGTTATTGCTACAGCTACCTAAAACAAGTTGGATCTAGAAGGATCATCTACCTAAAAGCAATCTCTAAGATGCTTATATACCATCCTTAACAAGCCTCTTGAGGAGAGGCAATATGCAATGCACAACACCTATACAAAAAGAAACCCATCAAGACATAAAAGTTGCTCAGACTAATAATCTAAGACCTCTATTGCCATAAGATGTAGTGAGCATAAAGAAGAGATAGTCTCATCAGTGGGACTAGCCATAGACAAAGGGTTTAGGGTTTAGGGTTTGTGTTGCCCTTGTGTTGCTTTATTAAGCTCTCATGCTTGTCCTAATGTCCTACATTGTTGTAATTGAGCTGATTGTAAAGTATCTTGTGGTAGAACCTGTCTCCTAAAACATGCATCCCTAAAAAACTCTTCTTGTAGAGCAATCCAATCCTTCGCTTAGAATCAACAAAATCTAAGAACCACCTCTTTATGCCTTCCACGTCCCTCTCTAGCATAATCAAGGCACCATCAAGGAATTAAGAGGAATAAGAACCATGCTACCTCGTCCAAGGGATCACATGCCAAACAATCAAGTGGTAGGCAAAAAGCTTTTCTAGCCTCATCATGAAGTGCACAGGGTAACCTATGGAATAGATGTGAACATGGAAAACTAGTCTCAAATAACCCCAAGATACAACCCGCTTGAGATGCTAACCACTCCCATGACTTGATTGGTATCCCTAGAATAGTCAATGAATGGATAGAGGAGGCGTGCATAATTCTAAGTGTCATTATAGTCAATGTGGTCCTCACCTCACGTGAGCATTCCAAGTGGTCTAATCATAATCCTTGTCATCCTTCCCACATGGGTTTACCCTCATGAGGTAAAGAAATCCTTCCCAAATGGGTCTTTACCCCTTGTAAGGTAAAGAGTTGGTGACACACCGGGTATGGTATATCTCAAGCCGCTTTGGGCAACCCCATATGGGAAATTTATCCATGGCTAGCATAAGAATAACAATTTTAATACATGATGCTCTTCTCCATATCTCCCATACTTGCAAAACCACAACCCTTCACCTCTCAACTCACATGAGTAAATGCTATCTCTCTAAACATTATAAACTCTCCTAACTTTCAATTTCCATCTCAAAAACTTTCAAACTAAGGTCCTATGGAACTCAAGCATGAATACCAAGAAATTAAGAATGAAAATTCTTGACCCATCATTCTCAATGTGAAGTAATCACTCTAAACTCTAAAAATCTAAAGGTTGTCATAACTTTTGATTCTCCATAGTCTTCAATCTAGATACCAATGAAATCGAAATCGAAAAATGAATAGAATCTACTATTCAATGATGTGATGTATGTGGGTGAGCTCTCCACATTTAATAATAACTATCTCTCATTTCTCCTTCTTGCTCCCACTTCGTTGCCTTCTCTCCCACACAAAGATTACGCGATTGGTGGTGTTAAGATGTGATAAGGCAGAGGGAGAAGTAGTCAATTCATAAATACCTTGTATTGAAAGATTATATTTCTAACTCTATGTATTCAAACGGTATGAGGCAACTCTCGCACATCCCATTAAATTTTTATCGACCACCTAATTTTTTAATTTTATGGAGTGACTATAAAAGCCTGGTGTGGTAAAACGGAACCCTCGTTGTCGACTAGGTGAGCTATTAGGGTGTATAACTATGTTGTCGGTTTCAAGAGTAACTTAAATCAATTGTTTGAACCAAAAGATTATTAAGCCTGCATCAAGTACTAGCCCGAGATGTCTAATAAAATTGAGTACATAGAGTCAAATATTTACCAGGATTTAAGTACAACTTTAATATTTCAAATTCGATTCGTTGTCTCCTTTATCGAATGGAAATTCCTGAAGGAATTTGTGCAACCTAGGTACCCAAGTGTATACTTTTAATGGCACTTCTGTACCGGAGATTCTTCGTTTACATATTTGACGAGACGCTGATTAAAGTTTTAATTAACCTCAACAGGATGCCGACCCTCATGTATGATCTCCAACGCACTTCTATGCATGTATCAACTACATATGTTATCTGCCAATCAGACTTGTAGTTTACTACTTAAATAAGTAACCTATATAAGGTACGTCCCACGTCACGTTTCTGGTTATTTCATTTATGAAAGAAATATTTAAGAAAAAAAGGTGTTCCTAAATCTTTTCTAAGAAATCACTAAGTTACCTTTACGAGTCGAGAATGGAGTTAAGTTTGTCTTTGTAAAAAACAAGCATCTAGAGTCAAATATAGTACAGAAATATTTTCAAGTGTAGTGGGCCGGCTCCACTAGGATCATCAATTGCATCCCAAATTCACCTTCTAAGGCCGCATCGCGAGGAAAACATATCGAATCTCTTGTTAAGGAATTTAGTAGTAAAATGTTTAATGCATAATTTCATAAAACTGGAATATGAATATTATGCATTATAAAACTCATCGGAGATATTTACTTTCTATTATTTTTGATATAATGAATTCATAAATCTTTCGACCTAACCTTATAGAATGTCTACTTAATATCTGATGACAATTATCACTCTTTCTATAATATCTGGAAATGAAACTTCTGGCTATCCAACATGATTCAACATCTTAAAGCATAACCATATCCCTTGAATGTGCCATGTTTATCCATTTATAAATTTGTCATTATGATCTATGTAAATATTAGTAATAATACTCTTCATTTGTGCATAGATATCTTTACCAATTTTTTGCGGAATGTTGTTCTTATTAGCTATAGAAAAACTGATATCTATAGCATTTTTGGGTAATTGTGCTCTCCCGACATCTTTACTTTCTTTCCATTTTTTGATTATTGATGTGCTAATTTCAGAGAAGTATGTGACTAAGGTGGAGGAGGGATTTTTCTCTCCGTTGCAAATGATAGATGGTTTATCTTCACATGAACGAGAGGACATTCCATCCTTTGCTTCTCTACCATCAAATTGGACCAAAGATTTACAATCTTCCCAGAAGGATTGATAATTTCAACATACATTACATTCTCTCTTAGTTGACTCATCTATTCATCGTGCTATTAGAGCATGTCTTTGCATTTGCTCTAGCAAGGGTGCAAGCTCTTGGATCCTAGCTCGATTGTACATTAGGCCAATGGCACTAACTTCTTTCTCTACATCAATGAGATTCTACCTAGGTTTGGTCCACTCATATGCATATTCATTACTCACTTGTGAGTATGGTTTTATACTAGATGCAACATTGATCCACATAACACGGTGTTCTTTTGGAGGACAGAAAATAACTACCCACGATACTATCAATGATATAGTTTGCCATGGCATGAGAGAATAAATACCTTGCTTGGAGGGAGTATTGATATGTTTTGTAGACGATACGAGTCTATGCAAACTTGTATTTGGTCTAAGATGATCAGGTGATAGTAGTTGACATTGTGGTTATGGACCTTATATGTGATGTAATGTGTGAGGGAGTGATCACCCATCCTCTTGGATGGGTGGTAAGTAAGACCTCCAAGTATAGGGGTATATAACAAGATCACCTCTTTGCTCTTCTAGCTATGAATTACACTTACTATGAACTCGACTTTTAATATATTTGTCAAGGAGTGTACTAAGGATGTTAACAATATCATTTTCATTTTTTATGATAATTTTTAAATAATATTGTTAATTTGTTAATTATTCTACCACAAATGGGTGCATCTGCGGAAAAGCAATTACAATAGATGATAGTTTTTATTCCAATAATTCCAATATTCCAATAATTTATAGACCATACCTACGTAGCTCACGTAGTACTCACGTACTACGTAGTTCATCTAGGTAGTGCAGATTCGACTCCCCGATTCTATGGGGATTTAGCCGCATTTCCTTCTCCGGTTTGATGGGATCTTCCCAATTCCCTTGTTTCCACACGCGGTGGCCTCCAAGACCTACAACTGTTGCGGAACTTAGAAGAACTCTCTGGAACATATAACATACAGCATAAACCCGACATCCCATGGCAGGCCGGAGTTCCTCCTGGCTCGACACGTGTTCCACGTCCGCCTCACCTCCCCGCTACTCTAGTAGGCGACCTAGAACGCTTTTCCATAGTCTCGACTCTCTAGTCCAAGGGAGCTCGGCACGAGCCCATATATTCTCGCCTGACTTCACGTGGCACTAATCACTTTTGAGAAGATTACATACAAAACTAACGAAATTTCTGTCAACCCTAAATCGGGTCATTGAAAGAAACAAAGACCTTGCTTTTGGACATATCCTCGCGGACTCATCTTCGCGAGATCTATTTGACTGCCAGGACGGATGTGAGAACAGTAAGAGATTCCTCTTGAATACGATTCTAGAATGATGTGCTTTGTACACTGCAGTGTGACATAGTTCCACAAGAACTTTACGCTTATTATTCCTTCAATATCCGTCCAGTCAAATACTTAGTTGAAGAAATTGCCCTACGTCCCCCAAGATCAAGCTGCACAGATCAGACTCCATGTTCACACTTTTTGGCTGAAAATCGAATAGGAAATCAATTACTGGGTCACTCGATGACAATTTGCGCCCTACTTGGATCCGAACCTAACGCTCATACTTAGGATAGAGTTTGCATTTGCATGCACTTTGCCATCTCCCTGTCACACTTATCAAATGTCCTAATCAGTACCACTTTGTAGACTTGAGGAGAGATGGGCCACAAGACTTTAACTACAACCTTGCCCGCTCCCTGGTAAAAGAGTTGTTGAGTCTAACTCGTATCGTGAGCTTACAGTATTCTTCGGTTGCCAAAATGTCAACCTGCAGCCAAGTACAGTACACATTCGATTGAATATCCCTTCGACAGTTCCTCTGCATCGAATCTGGACAGAGTTGCACTTATGCAGTACCAGTGTGAAGGTGCAAGAAGGAACCATCCATCCACGTAAGGTTCCGGTCTTCAACTGGTCAACACATCGCAGTGACTGACGTCCTGAGCTGTGAACATTACGACTAATGCTAACTTCCCAAAAGTAAAACATGCAACCGCGTGTGATAGCAAGAAGGATGGGAAACCCATCAAGCCGTACAACGAAAAGACAAAGGGGTAAAATGGGGCTAAACCCAATAGTAAGGATACTTTGAGGATACTCCCCAAAGTAGGGAGACATGTTTAGACATGCTATAAGGAAACTATTGAAAATCTGCCTGAAGTACTGAACAGGAGATGGACCTGTCCTAATTGCTTTCGACGTTCCCCTACAACCTCGAATGAAAACAGGTATTGGATCACCAGCAGAAAGTCTTTAAAGGGAAGACTCAGTTCTGGCTTTTGGCAGTGGGTATGATTATAATTCGTGAATGGGGCAGAGTTGACAAACTGAGAACTCTCTTGATTGAGCAGCGATGAAGTAAAACATTCCCAACACTACCCCTCTTGCCTTCACTAGATCTCGTTAAATATTCTAGCTCTTCACAAGCCCAAGTGTGGATTATCGATATTCTCTTTCGCTTGAAGCCACTTCTCGGCTCTCAGCTTTCGTCTGCCTTCTCTCTCGTTGATTACTTGAGTGTGTGCTTCTGTTAGGTTTGGGATAGTAGAAAATCTGTTTGGTTGACGTCTAACTGTGGGGTAGTAGCAACATACAGGGGCGTGTTTTACAGAGATCTTAGAAGATGGAATTGGATACCGGGAGCACGGTGCCTGAACGAATTCCTGGCAACTTGAAGTCATTGTTGTTTCCTGGAGACATAAAGAATCTTGTGAACGCGAAGGGATCAGAAGTAGCTAGCGACGTGCTTGACGGTCAAATTGTTGGGATTCTTGTCGGACCGCCATGGTGGAAGACAATTATGGTAAACACGATCCTTCCTGAAATTTCGAAGCCTTGCAACGAGATATCTGCACAAGGCAAGCCGTTGGCGATAATTTACGTGCCTTTGATAAGAGATGAAGATTTGATTGAGCAGCTGACACGAAACTTGAGAGGTTCTGAAATCGACTCAAGTCCTGTAGATGAGTGCTTCTCCAGTTTCCTCGAAAATTTGCCAGCGGGATGGTTTGCTGTTCCTCCCTCTAATGTCGAAGCAGTCAAAGAATTAACTCTGGCGTGCGACACAAGAGTGATTGGTATGGCCTTTGTGACAGCTGACGGGGAGGTCATCACCAAACAAGGACGAGATCTTTTGATAGAATGGGGAGCAGATGCATACCCCTTCAGCAGAGAGCACATAAAGGAATTGGAAAAGCCAATTGCTGCGATCAAAGAGAATCCAACTCTGAAAGCTCTCTTGACGAATGACGGACGCGATTACCTCATCAAGAATGACGGGACAAAAGTCGAAGTATCGTCGTTGGAAGGAAAACCAATTGCTCTTTACTTCTCAGCACATTGGTGCCCACCTTGTCGTAGGTTCACTCCTCTACTGATTACCGCTTACAACGAACTAAAAGCAACAGGAAAGTATTTTGAAGTTGTTTTCGTGTCGTGGGACAAGGATCAGGATGCATTTGAAAAGTACTTTGGCACTATGCCCTGGTTAGCAATACCTTTCTCCGATGAGAAGGGTAATGGCCTGCTGAAGAGGATATTCGATGTTGAAGGGATACCGTCCTTGATTATCCTTGACTCTGAGGCCAAGACCCAGCAGAATGACGCAGTCGGTATGATCAGGGAATTCGGTAGTGCTGCTCACCCTTTCACAGATGACAGAGTGCAGGAGGTGGAGAAGGAATTGCAGGCCGAGAAGGAGGCTCGGGCTAAAATTGGCCAGTCTCTGGAATCTCTGTTGGTCAGAGAAGAACGAGATTTCGTAGTCAATCAAGCTGGCGAGGAGGTGAAAGTGAGCTCATTGGTAGGAAAGACGGTGGGATTGTACTTTTCTGGTCATTGGTGCCCTCCATGTCGAGGTTTCACACCCAAGTTGGCGAGCATTTATAAGGAACTGAGGAGTACTGACAAGCCGTTTGAGATCATTTTCATCTCCAGTGATCGAAATGAAGAAGCTTTCAAGGGTTATTTCGGAGAAATGCCATGGCTAGCATTACCTTACAGTGACAGGGTCACAAAACAGAAGCTTTCTGAACATTTCGAAATAAGAGGAATCCCATCGCTAGTAATCCTGGGCCCAGATGGGAAGACTGTAAATCGAGATGGTCGTGCCATAATGGAAAAATCTGGGGCTTCAGCATTTCCTTTCGCAAAAGACCATGATGAAACAATTCAAAAGACACTGGATGACGCAATGGCAAAGCTTCAGAAAGAGGTGAACTATGCACAGCATGCCCATCCTCTGGTTCTGATGAGAGTCCCCTACAGAGAGGAGTCCTTTGTGTGTGATGTCTGCAGTGAGAACGGAACTCGGTGGGCCTACCGTTGTGAGCGATGTGGTTACGATGTGCATACGGAGTGTGTGAAGAAAGCAATGGAGGATAAAGTGAAAGAACCAGAGACTACGGAAGCAAACGGAGAGTCTAAGGCAAAAGAAGGATGGGTTTGTGAGGGGGATGTGTGCAAAAAGGAGTAGTTCGACGTGTTGATTCTTGTTTCTCATTAGTACTCGTACTTAATCGCAATGCCAAAACATCACTTGTAGCAAGAGTAACTATGGCTAACACATGGGTCGTGATACACGACTTCTTTGTAGTGATGTGCCCAAACCTCCTGTTAGTAGATCAAATCTGGCAGGATTTACGCCGCGATTATTAAGTGGTATCTGATCAGTTACCTGTTTGTACAAAACCTGTAAATTAGGATCGCACCATTTGGCTCATATATTAGTAAAATGTCTAATGAGTCTGCAAGTTAATTTCTGGATCATGTGTTTCTCTTTGTACAAGACATGTTCAACAATGCTGTAATTTCATACTCGCACACGTTTATCTTTTGCATCATGATCGATTCCTCCTCTATGGTGCTCACTATCCATATAGCATCTGCGGAATATATATGAAGTTCTTGACTAAGAGATAAAAGTGCATTTGACTAAGAGGACATGCGAGAGCGCTCAATCATCCAATAAGAAGTCCTAGAAGTCATGGTTGTTTCTTTGTATCGTAAAGACGTGGGGGGCACGTCTACCAGCAAGTACAGAAATTGGGAATACAACAGTTCAGAGATTTGATCCGTAAACCGACGATGAACTCGCAATCTGCAATTAGATCATTGTGGGGTCCATCGTTCTTTGTTGAAAGACTTTGTGAGACATAAGGGCCTCTTGCCAATTACACACCGGGACGTAAACCGACAACGAGCTAGCAAGCCGCAATTAGCTACAAGGTGTCCATCCATTGCTCATTGACGTTGCAACGGCCTTTGCTCGTTGCTCGTCCTATTTTGCAAAGAAGAAGTAACGAGATTCCTATTTGTAAAACAGGAAATCTGTAAAAATCTATACACCTGGACCTAAGGGAAATTACTTTAGAGAAGCGAAATTGTTTATATTCGTTTCTTAATAGTAATGACAAATATTTTTGCATTCAGTTGGTTTATCGAAGACCTTTCCATGCAAAAATATCTTTCGAAGTGTACAAAGGCCGTTACTTATTACAATGTCTTTCAATAATAAACCCCATCATCATCGGCTTTGCTAAGTCGTCTTACCAAACTCTTCGTGTAGCAAAGCGCATAAGCTGCAGGCGCGTAGCGGCCTGTGTACTGTAGTGTTGCTACCCATGTCTTTGCCTCCGGCTCGTTACCACTGAAAGGGCCTTAAGCGGCAACAAGCAGCCGGCCTGCCCTATGGAGTCCACGGAAATGGGGCCTTCGCGCCTTGAAATAAGGACGAGCAGCAGACTATCCCACAGCGAGGGGCAAAGCCCGCTTCAGCTCGTCTAACGGCTTATTTTCAGAAATGAGCTCAGATCACAAAGAGGAGCTCATTTTGATATTCAAAATTGGGATACAGATTTTATCGCAAGGTAGTCTGGTTGTAAAAGTTGAATTCATTGCAGGGAGCTCGTGATTTTGCATATATTCAAGTCCTTTAAATTTGCTTACGGTTGCGTAAAAGTACCTGAGGATGTGCCAGATTTTTCCGTATAAAGGCATGCGGCGCACATCTCAACCAACTTATAGCTGCTTGACTGCAACTTAATATGACTGCAAAAGGTCCTTCTCAATAGCTTAGTTCTTGAACTTATTGACGACTTTGCTTGTACACTAAAATGGTTAGACCATAAAAAGGTCTAACCAGATCGTATAGCTCGAGCATTGGACGTGGAGTAAAGACGTGGAGCATTTATATTATTGGGACGAGGATGCTCACAAGAGAGGATGCTCCTTTTTATGGAGATTAGAGAGGTAGTGAAGTTATTTATTGGTCACAAGGAGGAGGCTCTCATCATAGAGGGTTGTGAAGAGAAAGAAAAGCTAACTTAGGAACAATATACAGAGTCAGTTGTTTAGATTAGGTCAAGGGTTGTATATGCTTTTCTTTGATATATGTATATATTCTCTTGATCGCTTTTATAAATCTAATTTATAACTCCGACACGTCTTAATTGAATTCTCACGTTACATAGTACTTGCTAATTTGGAAAACATACGCTCAATGCTTTGAGCTCTATTTCATTTCTTTCGTGACGGATAAACTCATAGTAATGAGTAGGATTTTGGTCGAGAAGCATATATTTAACCCGAGGAAATGAAGGGCTCTTTGATTAGTTTTCTTAGTTCATAGAAATGAGTATTAAATTGTAAATCTCATATGATATCTCTACATAAAAACACATTTTCATTTTATAACTAGGAACGGTAAGGAGTTCCTAGTTATGGTCCATACTTATTCTTAATTGAATTATTCTTTGATTTAATGAACTTATTTCTGGAGTTCATGAATGCTCTTAAGTAAGATTTGGCTATATTTGTATATCAAATCCGTTGTGCTAAACTTTATAGAGTTAACCCAGCAAAAACAATCTCCCAGAATTGGACTCCATTCTTTGTATACTCAAATTATGCCAGAAATCAATGTAAGGATGAAAAAAACCCCACAATGCTAAAATTTCATCAGAAATATCAAAGAAAAACATGCATAAACTCTTTAAGTACAATTGTGGAAGTCTTTTTAAGTTCTTTTTTTGAGTGATAAATACGTTTAATGTGGCATTGAGTAGTGGTACCGAATGCAAAAGTAAGAGTGTTTCGGATTTTGGAAAAAAATGAGAATAGTTGCTCAAAAGAACTTGAAAGTTTCATAAAAAATCACAATTCTAAGAGTGTTGCCGTGCAAAGAAAACCATGTAATGTAACATGAAAACAAAATGTCAGCCTTTTTATTACAGATAATTTTTTTAAAATTATGAGATGATAATTTTTGGAGCCCAAACATCCATAGTATGAAAGAAAAATGTTGATTATGTCCGAGTTAATATTTTACTAGTGTTTTTGTAATGGATCCAAAAACTGAAATTTAAGAAGTCTTAGTAGAGATATAATTTAAATAATATCATTCAATAAAAAAATTAATATCTATTCTTCAAAACTGAAAATTATAAAAAATTATATTACCAAGCCTAGTTGACATTGTAATTATAATTGGAGAGAAGAAAGATTTTTTAATATAAAATTTCTTAAGTTATTTTCTAAACCAGAAATTATTTTGCATTATTCGGTTATTATTGATCTAATATTATACTGAAGTCTCTGTCCACTATTATCTTATTTTTATTTATGTATAAAAAAATATATTTAAATAAAAATTTATGTATAATTTTTTATACATAAATTAAAATAAAACAATAGTGGACGGAGACTTTGAGAAATTTGACCTGAGCCTGGATGCGGCTGCCAGGTATACCAAGTTGGCACTGGACGACCAAGACTCCAAAAGCTCGGAATGATCGGAAATGGGCTATGAATCTTGAACAACCCTAGTTGACGTCTAAGAGATCGGGAAGAAAAACGCGACCGCGTGTAATAACAAGAAGGATGGGAAGACCCCGTAAACCCGTAGAAAGAAAAGACAAAAGGGCTAAAGGGAGACGACCAAGACACCAAAAGCTCGGAATGATCGGAAATGGGCTATGAATCTGCACAACCCTAGTTGACATCTAAGAGATCGGGAAGAAAAACGCGACCGCGTGTGATAGCAAGGAGGATGGGAAGACCCGTCGACCCTTACAAAGGAAAGGACAAAAGGACTAAAATGGGGCTAAGAGATCGGGAAGGATTTGACGTCTTGGGGCCCACATTTCGTAACTATGCTAGAAAAGAATCCTGCGTTGCAATCTTCGAGAAGTACGCCTAGTTTGGAAGTACGTTATAAAGTAGTCAATGTAGGGATTATCCAACAAGTCAAGTGGTTTGACATTTGGCCTTCATTCGATTAGCTCTGATGTCTCAAAATAATTCCATGTTTCGAGAGTATTCTTGGATTAGAATGGATTTCAGTTATCTCCTAGCGAGTTACTTTTTAGTTTATGCCTCCCGATTCTCTAAGCGGTCAATGGTATACTTAGAGTCGAGCTCAGAACTTTTCAATGTCTTTGGAGGCGGGATGAGCAAGTGGCCTCTTCAGTGAGAGACTTCTACGTCCACCTAATGTGTGATTTGAGACAGATTGAATCCTTACAAATGGTACGTCCAAATCCACCCAGATTGCTTTGAAAATAGCCTTATCCACTCAAGAGAATGAGGACTGGATGAGATTGCTCATACAAAAGTTTTGACATTCTCCCTATAACTTGCTTACATAGACTTTGACATTGACCTCTTAGAAGTGTTTCGTTGTTACGATGTGATGTATATTCAAGCTGCCGATCATATTAGAGCGTTTTAAATGGAGAATTTACGGATTCTTTACAGATTCAGTCAAATCCATAAAGATTTTGGTGGGTACCCAGAGAAAAAAGTCACAAAAGTTACGGATATATTTTATAGAATTCAGTCAAATCGATAAAGATTTTGGTGGGTACCCGAAAAAAATGTCACAAAAGTAAAACATCCGGAGTCTCTGAGGGGGTATTTTCTACTTCCCTGCTGATTGTCCAGAGGATTTCCAGCATATAGTGAAGTTTTTGGGGTGGGCTGCGGCTTTAGCAACCCACCTCTACTAAGGCTGAGCTTAGAAGAAGTAACAATGACGAAATTTTTTCCGGGTAGTTGGTGAGTTCACATACCCCTCTAGGTCACAATAGTAATAGAGATTAATGCTAATCTTACATATTATGAATTACAATGTGCCATGTATCACAAGGACTTCTACCAGATAAGGCACATAAACGAAAATATGACACAGGTCACCAGAGAGACTACGGATATTTGGAATTCCACTCTCGAGCGCTTTGATGAAATTTCACTTTTTTCTTCGCCTCGAGAGGGAAGACAACACCTTGACCACCACCCACACTTAGAGCATTTTTGCAAGATCTTTCGGCACCAAGGTTAAAGAGGGGTTCACTTGCAAAGGAGGGTTACAAAAGAGGATCGCTCGCAACATGGGGTTTGAAGGGGGATTGCTCATGGGATATACAATAACTTAATCTTAATTGTGCCTCTGAAAAGAATTTCATAAAAAAAGATTTTAAAGGTCTCTTAAAACACATTAATAAAACCTTTATATCGTGATAACCATAGATAAGCAAGTCAATATAAAGAAGAAAATATCAAGGCCTCTTCAAACACATTGAAAAAATCTTTATAATGTGATAATTAGCTCTAGATATATTTTTAAATAGATATAAATTTTTTAATATAATGGGTGAATTAAAAATTCAATACCTTACTATAAAGCTAGAATATCCTCTTTAAACTTCTAGAATCACATTATCTTATTTTAATTTCATATTAATAGACAAGTTTATGTTGAAATTTAAAATGCTTATGAAAGAGAAAGGCAACCTCGTAGAACACATGAAGGATGGGAAGACCCCGTCAAGTTGTACAAGGTGGAGACAAAAGAGGTTAGGTCCCAATAGTATCGAACACGAGAAAATCTGCCCTACCGCACCTAAGGGCAGATTTACTTGGGAGATTTAAAAGAGAGATCACTTTGGGGAAATGGGAGCAGAACAGGAATTTCTTGGAGAAACCAAGAGCAAAAGAGAGATTGTCATGGAAAGGGGGCACGAGGGATGGATGGAGAGGGTTGCTCGCAGCTCTCTTTCCTAATTTCCAAATCCCTAAATTGGGGATTGGGAAAGAAGTTGGGAAAGGATCGTTGCAGGATCATTAAGAAGAGCGGAAGATCAGAAGAGAGATAGTGGGGGTAAGGGGTTCATCAATCTTGGAATTTCTTCCTCAACTCCCTTCTCAAAAGTTTCTATCCTTTTTTTTTTGGTTAGATTCTCTTCTCACGAATCTGGTGAATAAAAGTGAGACGGAGAATGAGGCGTGAACAATCCCCAATGGAGAAATTATGTGAAAAATGACCCTCAATAAATGCATGGAAGATGTCAGGTGAACTATCCCTCAAAGCTCAAGTATTTAAACAAGTGCACTCAACTATTTTTCAAAAATTTGTCAATACATGTAGTGATATTTTATCACCAAAGAATAGGTACTTTCCAAGTAAGTATTCATTCATGTCACAAATAGGATAGATATTCATTCATGGAGTATAGCTATTCTCTCAAAAAAAAAACCCAAGCAAAAAGAACCAAAAAAATTCATACAATAGCTTAATTTTATGAACAACCATTATCTCTTTCAATCTTCTCAAAACCCCTTCCCTTTGAACTCTATGAATCAATTTTCTCAACACCTACTCTCTTTAAACTCTATGAATCAATGGCATCTTGTGAAGCAATGCACACTACTCACACACACCAACCATGCAGTTAAAAAATGGCAAGAAAATTTATTAAGGATTCAAAAACACCCTTTCAGTTATATGCAATACAAATGTGCATTATAGCTTCTTTGGTTTCCTCTCTAGCACAAATCCCCAAATGATAAATTACCTAGTCCTCATTGTGACTATCTTGTGTAAACTCTATTTCCTCTTCCTCATCTTCTACATACATTTGCTTTATTTATGAGAAAATTGTGTCCAACTAGTCCACTTTACCAAAAAGGAATTTCTATTCCTACTTTAAAATTGCACTTTGAGCTCTCACAATGAATATCATTGTTGCCTTCAACACCTCTATGCAATGCCCATTTGGTACTTAGTCTCTCACAACACAGTTTTTACAATCAATTTTATCCTCTATATATAGCTACTTGAATGAGGGTACTAAATGATTCATGAGTACATAACTCAAGCTACTCAACAAAATTGATGGTGCTCAAAGAAATTAATAGAGCTTCCTCTATTCATATCATCCCATAAATGTGACTTCTTCTTAATACAAGTCGTGTCATTATAAGACACCAACATTTGTGCAATGATAACATACACCTTGGACAATCAAAATTGGTACATACCTTGGAACAATGATAACACACAATGTGAGAAAAAAATTTATGTTTTAAAATGGCACACCTTTTAAATTTTAGAATTCATACTACTCATTTATTTGAGATAGCATCATTGACCACTCACCTTCAACAATAAATAGATTTTCCAATTGCGCACTTGCAAATCTATCCGGAAGAACTTAGTCTAGGTTTTAGATATTTCAAAAGAGAATAAATTTGAAAGGCTTTCTTCATAAACTCATGACACTTTTTCTACTCAACATTCAAATTTAAAGTGAGAACCCTAATTAACCCTAATTAATAACTACAAGTTAATTATGACTTACATAAATAGTCCTTAGCCCGTAAAACACTATGGGTTGTGACGAATAAAATAATTTGCATACTACTCATAAAGAATTTTACATAAATATTTACAAGATCTATACATGTTCTAAAAAGGCACTTTTTGAAACACCATATTGTGAAACAACTAGGTGTAATATTCAAAGCACCAGAGAAACCCCAAGAGAAACACCAAGAGAAACAAAAGAGAAGAAAGGCTTCATCCCTCAATACTTTGATGCTCCAAATGAGCATCTTGACTTTATTATATAGCAAAGAGGATCCATTCAAAGGGAGCTCTACCCTTGGATACATGGATTATGATATGTCAATGAGATCCACCTTTAGATTAGTTGCATAAATTGGTGACATGTCAATCCTTGTCCTATTTGGTTGGAAAAACAAGTTTGACTAAAGGGAATCTTTGGGGAATCTTATTGTAGAAAGCTTTTCAATAGAAGCTCCATTAGAAAGCTCTTGATGAGACAAACATGGGGAGAAAAAGCCAATACCTACTCCCTTGCAAGGCAGGGAACCTTTAATTTTTTGAAGTCTAATTCATCTATTTAGGCCTCCAAAATTGCTCTAAAGTTTTTGGGTGTTTTTGACCTTTGCTATATTAGTGGAAGTACTATTTTGTGACACCTCTATTTGATCTACTTAGACTATCATATATAACATCTCTCAAGATATTACCAAGCCAATTTCCACCTCTAGATACTATGTCTAGCTAATGGTATTACAAACCTCCCCCCTTTTAAGATGCAATGTCCTTGTTGTAAAGTTGTTGCTCAAAATATTGGACTAACGTTGGTGCATGAGTCAAGTTAGCTGTTGGCTCCCATGTTGCCTCATATAATTGGTACCCTTTCCAATGGACAAGATATTCCACATGAGGATGGCGGGCACCATTGATGCTGGAGAATGCATTGGACTTTGTATTCCTTCATGCCATCAATGAGTGTTGGACAAGGTCAAACTACTTGTATAGAGGGAAAGTGGAGCAGTCGGGATGCATATGTATATAGTAAGGAAGCATGGAACACTAGATGGGTCTTCATGTGTGGCAATAACTTGAGGTGATAGACCACTATGCCAATTTGACAAAGGATGGGAAAAGGCCCAATAAAACAAGGTTTGACCTTACGAGGGCCAACTATTGTGAGGTTGGTTGTGGATAGCAACACTTGATCCTCAATCTTGAACCCCATGCCTCATGTGCATCTGCATATTTTTTCTATCAATTTGGATGATTTGCAACTTGTGCTTTGCATTCTTCACACCTTGTTGGATTCTAGATACAAAAGTGTTCACAATGTCTACTTTTATAGCCATTGGGCGGATCCTTACTAAGCTTGAAGGTGTGAAAGGGTGTTCTCCATACATAAGGAAGAATGGTGTGACTTGTGTAGATGCATTCAATGAAGTGTTGTAGGCAAATTCCACAAGTAGAAGTAAGGTGCCCCACCTTTCTTGCTCATCTAAGATGTATCCCTAGAGCATGTACTCAATAGTGCAATTTTCCTGCTCTATTTGTCCACTATTTTGAGGATGGTAGGTTGTGGACATGGCAAGCTTGGTTTTGAAGATGCCAAAGAGTGTTCACCAAAAGAAACTTGTGAATTGAGTGTCTCAATTGGTGATGAGCACTCGAGACAAGCCATGGTGAGAAAAAGATTAAAACTAAGTACAATTGAGCTAATTGTGGAGTAGTCATTGGTTGTAGGACACACATGAATCATTTTGTTGAGGTAGTCTACAAAGACTACATTGGACTCAAAAAACCTAAGGTGGTATTTAGCAATTCATAGACCAAATCCATGATGACCTGCTCCTAATGTTGTGTAGGAGTAAGGAGGGGTTGAAGGAGTCCTATAGGAGCTTTATTAGAGACTTTATTTTGTTGATAGAGTAGGCAACTTCAAATTGTAACACCCATTTGTGCATATATGTGTTATTGTGATATTTAGTTGGTATTACAAGTACTTGAGAGATATTATTTATATAAAGATAAAGGATGGTCCTATATTAGCTAAAGTTAGTCATATCTAAGATAGAGATGAACTTAATTTGGAGGAAGTAAAAAAGATGAGCACCATTATTTTGGATTCTAGTGTATTGACTTGGTATTATTCCTAGGTGTTTGGCTTTGAGGATTGACTTTGAAGGAGTTGAGAACTCTTGGACCCACAAGCCTTTTTTGCTTTAGATTCTTCTATAGTCCAAAGATAGCCCATGTGAAGAAATCCATACTTAGTGGTTGGGTCAATATAAGACCATGTGCTTAAGGGAATATTCTTATGTGTATAGATATTCCTTTAGACTTTGACTTTATTTGACTTTTAGCCTATAAACTTGAGTTACTTTAATAATTAGTAACTTTGGTGTGTAACTATTTCACAAGTATATAAACTAGAAGTGAGGAAGTACTCATCACCTTTTCACTTACAACTATCTCTCTCTCATTAGGTTCTCTAGTGAGCAATGGTATGAGTCTGGGAGTGTTAGCCTTGGAGGAGTATGATGGAGTTGCGGTTTCTTACCTTCTTAGTCCATGGTGTGCTACCATAATAGCCATCCAAGGTTCATCTTGAATGAGAGATAGGCCAGCTCACATTTTTGGTTTTGTTACCGGGACCTCTTATCACAAGATAATGTTACGTGTTCAATTCTATATTAGACAAAAGGAGGCTTTGAGAGCTCACTTAGAGAGAACATTAGGGGAGGAAAGAGTTGAACTTATGTTGGAGAACCAAGACCCATTTGTGTACCATGTAGTTCATTGTGATTTTTTGAGGGGATATTGTATATCTTGTACACATGAGAGGATTTGAAGAGATTGTGTGAGGTGGATTGCAGAATTTTGGAGATTATGGTCAATTTGGGTGTGATGGCTTCAAGTTTATGAGCTAGATTTGTACATGATAGCTTGGGTTATCTTACAATTAGCACAGTTGAAATATTGTGAGAGCTAGTACTAGGCTATATTTTTGGAAGTTGAAAGGATCAGTCGCTCTTTAAATTGCATGCTCTTTAGAAATTTGTACAAAGTTTGCTATTTCTACATCTTGAATTGGATTACCGTGAAACTTTTCAAGAAAACCAAGTGGCAGATAGGTTACCTTTTGGTTAAGAAATCAGAGAGAGATCATTCATGTAGAGAGCATTATAACATTTTGAAATTGAGGGGGGTGGTTTTCAAACCAAATCTGGAAAATATGTGTTGAATAAAAAAGTGTATATGCCAAATGGCTCGATGAAAGATCTGAAACCTTAATGGGAGGACTCCATGGGGTTTTTATTATGTGTGCAAATTTAAAATGATTAGAATATACAAATTGAGAGAATTTAGTGACATTATGAAGAGGGGTCAATTCTAGAGAGTTGAGATCTCATGAATGAGTGTGAGAGTAACCAAAAGCATGTTTGAGTGTTTAGACTCATAGTGGGAGGATAGAAGGTCACCATGAGTGGAAACTAAGGCTCTGCAAGATTCCCCAACATTTTGAGATGATTGTAGAGGTTGATTTGAGGAAACAAGAATTTAAAATAGAATTTCAAGAGAGTGTTGAGAGGATCCAAAAACATACACTACTTGGAGGAAAGAGTGATTCTAAGGGCTTTTTATGTGGAGAGAAGGAACATAAGGCAAGTTCATGTCCATTGACCTTTGAGAGCAAGATATTAAGGGAAAAGAGAGGTTTACTTGACTTGGGATTGCATATTGGACCTTCTTCACCAAGATTAGCAGTGAGGAGATCTAAGACCAAGGAGTTGTGTGAGGTTTGTTGAGTGTAATGGCTTCCAAAAGAACATGGGTGTAGTGGAGTAATAGCAATTTTTGAGACTTTGGTGAAAGATCTTTGAGATAGTCTTACTATTGCTATAGAAAAACTACCATCTTCATCAACTAGTTCTCAAGATTAGTGATGTAGATAATCTTTCAATTAATGGATATACTATCTATGAGGGTTCAATTAATATGCACTCTAGAATTTGATGTTTCTATAGAAATTTTGGAGCAACTTGAACCTTTTGTGTTTTCTAGGGTGTATTACTCTCAAATGATGTCAGTTATGTATATCCTCTATTAGTTATAAAGTGAGAGAAAGAAAAGAAAAGATTGAGAGGAAAGAGAAAGATAGTGAGGGGCTAAGATAGGGAAACTTCTAGTTTTCTTTGGCAAGGATAGATAAAATATGGAATTTTTTTTGAGGGACTTCAAGAGAGCTTGCATAAAAAACAATGAGAGGAGGAAGAATGAGTGGGACTCATTATTACTGGATTTCTTTGAGGATACAACCCTTACATGGTTTGAATCAGAATGCCAAAAGAGGGGGGAGAAGAGAGGTGGGCAAGAAGACCCCTTGGAGAGTTTTACTATATTACTCATTGAAAAATTTCTTTTAGATGAGAGTTATGAGAGATTGATGAGCAAAGTTACCTTCTTTAAGCAAGGAGATAGAGAGAAACTGAGAGTCTATGTAAAAAAAGTGGAAAAGTTAGAATCCAGGTTTTGCATAGTGTTGAGGAAGAATGGAGATGATGTGGAGACTACTGTGATTGCCATAGGAGCCATGCTCATTATTTAATTTTGTGGGATGGTTGAGACCACAGATTAGAAGCAAGGTGAGATATGAAAAATCTTCTTCCAAGGTTGAAGCTATCAAAATTGCAATACATATGGAAGAGATTCTAGAAGGGGATGAGAGTGATTTGATGGTGAAAGAGGTTGTGCATCCTCCCCAAGGCTAAAATTATGGTGAAATTTCTGATAATTTTTGGCACCACAAGTAGAAGTTGCTCCGGTTCTTGCATCTCTACCAAAAGATCCACTTCAAACCATGACAAAACAACTTGCAGATCTCAAAATCAATGTAGTGCAACTATGGGAGAAGAGAAAGGCGGGTCATAATGTGGGGAGAGTGCTTATGAGTTATGGAAGCTATCCATATAAAAGAGGCCAACCAACCAAAAATTTCAATGATAGAAATTGTTTTGGTTGTGGAGGAGGAGGTTACATCCAAAGGAATTGCCCAAATTCCACTTCCCATGGAGGAAGGAGTTATAAGGGAGCCAATAGAAGGAAGAGGGAGGTATTGAAGCCCAAGTGGCCTCTAATCTTAAATAAAGGTAAAGGGATGGCATCCATAGATGTGGTTGAGAGCAAGTATAAGAAGGGGGAGTGCTCAAATTCTAAAGGTCTTAATTTGGTCCCTTTGGCACAAGAGAAGAAGAGAGCTTGTTTTGTAGAGGATGTATACTCTTCTCAAGGGTTTACTTTTAGCAAGGATACTCCTATACCTACTAGGAGCACTCACACTAGCACCTCAACAACAAAAACTCCAAGGAAGAAGTTGAGGATGGAGGACTTCTTGATCTCAAAGCAACAATGGAACTACAATGTGTTGGATAATGTCGATAGTCACAAGGTTAAGTTAATAGTGAGCCAATTGATTGCTTTGAATCCTACCTTGAGAAAAGACCTTAGAGGTGGTTTGAGTTATACAAGGAGCAAGAGAAAGAAGAAAGCAAAAGAGAAAGCTCTAGTATCAATGTGGGTGGTGGATGCCAAACTAACACCATAAGAGGCTTGTGAATAGGTCTCCAAGATTGATGTGAGATTGAATGATCACAACATCAAGGATGCACTTGTTGATGGAGGATTTGCAATGAATACCATGTCAAAGAGGTTGATGAAGAAGTTAGGTATATTACCTTTTAGACCTTCAACATTTGTGGTGAGCATGGCAAACAAGCAACAAGTTTGACCAGTAGGGATGATGAATAAGGTGATAGTTTCAATTTTGGGAGTTCAATATCTCAAGACTTTCCAAGTCTTGAAGGATGCAAACTATGATTTATTTCTTCAAAGGCCATGGTTGAGAGCAACACACACAATTGATTGATAAAACAAAGGGTACTTGAGGATTGGGCCATCAAACCATCAAGTTACAATTCATATGACTAACATCACCAACACTTCACATTCAAACACAACATCTTCTAATTGTTGAGAATCAAATTCAAAAGAAGGAGCTTCAAGGTTATACACAAGCATGGAGGAAGAGACTTCCATGGAAGAGGGTGAATCTAAATCCAATTCAAATGCGTATTCCTTGTGTACTATGGATTTTGCACCTAAGCCAAAGATTTTGAAAGACACATATAAATCACCATTGACACTTGAGGAGATAGAGAGGAGGTTATCTACCCTCAAGTATGGTCCAAATGTTACCCAAGAGGAGAAGTTGAGATTTGAGGAGATGATCCATATGTTCATCCATGTGTTTGCTTTCAATTACAAGGATTTAAAGAAAGTCACCTTGGAGGACCATAAGATAGAGATAGAGTCACATGCTAGACCGATCCACCAAAAGTAAAATCACATTAGCCCACCAATAACTTTGGTTGTGAAGGAGGAGATTGATAAGCTCAAGGATTTCAAATTTATCTTTGAGGTGGAGAATTCAAAATGGTGATGCATTTGCTTCATCCAAGCATTGCAAGACCTTGATCAATTGTTCAAAGTTCTCCTCCTTGCTCCCATAGACACAAAAGTCTTCAATGAAGTCTCTCACAAATTTCCCAATGAAAAGTCCAAACACCATGTTCATCAACCATTGGAATGTGGCTTGAGCATTGCAAAGCCCAAAAAGCATGGACCTTGAAAGCATAAGTTCCCCAAGGTGTGGTGAATGTGGTGAGTTGCTGATGCTTTGGTGCAATCTTGATTTGGTTATACCTATTATAACCATCTCCAAAACTATACCTCTCATGACTTGCAACCACCTCCAAGATCTCATCTATGAATGGAAAAGAGTAATAGTCCTTCTTAGTAATAGTGTTGAACTTCTTGTAATCCACATATACCAAAAAATTACCACTCTTTTTCTTCAAAATTACAATTGGAGTTCTAAATTCTCCACCTCAAAGATAAATCCAACTTCCTTGAGCTTATCAATCTCTTTCTTCACAACCAAAGCTATTGGTGGGCTAATGCAACATTGCTTTTGGTGGACTAGTCTTGCATGCTCCTCCACCTCTATCTTGTGCTCCACCAAGGTGACTTCTTTTAGATCCTTGTGATTGAAATCAAACACATGGATGAACTTATGGAAAATCTCCTCAAACCTAACATTCTCCTCCTTGGTAATATTTTGACTATACTTGAGTGTAGATAACCTCCTCTCTCTCTCCTCAATTGTCAATGGTGATTTATTTGGGTCTTTCAAAATCTCTAGCTTAGGTGTAAAATCCATAGCACCCAAAGAATACACATCTGAATCAGATTTAGATTCATCCTTCTTTATAGAAGTCTCTTCTTCTATGTTTGTATCCATACCTTAAGCTCCTTCTTCTGAATCTGATTCCCAATAATTAGAAAATGGTGCATCTGAATATGAAGTGTTGGTGGTGTTAGTGGTAGGAACTATAACTCTTTCATTTGATGGCCCAATCCTCAAGTAACCTTTGTGCCATTGATCAATTGTGCATATTTCTCTCAACCATAGCCTTTCAAGAAGCAAATCATAGTTTGAATCCTTCAAGATTTGGAAATCTATGAGATTTTGAACTCCCATAACTAAAACTATCACATTATATATCATCCATATTAGTCAAACTTATTGCTTGTTTGCCATGCTCACCATTAATGTTGAAGGTCTAGAGTGTATTGTACCTAACTTCTTCATCAACCTCTTTGACATGGCATTCATTATAGAGCCTCATTCAACAAGTGCATCCTTGATATTGTGACCATTCACTCTCACACCAATCTTGGAGGCATATTCACAAGCCTCCCATAGTGCTAGTTTTGCATCCACCACCCTCATTGATATTGAAGCTTTTGCTTTCTTCTTCCTCTTGCTCTTTGTAGAACTCAAACCACCTCTAAGCTCCTTTCTCAAGGTAGGATTCACATCAATCAGTTGATCCACTATGATGTTAGCCTTGTGATTGCTAACATCTCCAAACACATTGTAGTTCCATTGTTGCTTTAAGATCAAGAAGTCATCCATCCTCAACTTCTTCCTTGGAGTCTTTTTTATGGTGTTGACGTGCTAGTGTGAGTGCTCCTAGTTGTCATAGGAGTATCCTTACTTGGAGTAAAATCTTAAAAAGAATGTATATCCTTTGCAAAATAAGCTCTTTTCATCTCTTGTGCCAAAAGATCCAAATTAAGACCTTTGGAGTTTGAGCACTCTCCCTTCTCATACTTAGTCTCAACCACATCTATGGATGCTATCCCTTTACCTTTATTTGTATTAGAATCCACTTTGGTTTACTACCTCTCTCTTTTCCTCTGTTGGCTCCCTCATAACTCTTTCCTCCATGGTAAGTAGAATTTGGGCAATTTCTTTGGATGTGACCTCTTCCTCCACAAATAAAATTTTTTTTATCATTGAACTTTTGGTTGGTTGGCCTCCTCTATATGGATAGTTTCCATAACTCCTAGGCTTTCTCTTCACAATATGATCCACCTCTCTTCTCCCATAGTTGCACTACATTGATCTTGAGATCTACAAGTTGTTTTGTGATGGTTTGAAGTGGATCTTTTTGTAGAGGTGCAAGAACAGAGCAACTACTACTTGTGGTGCAACCCTTGCCACCAAAGTATCCAAATTTCCACTATATTTTTAACCTTGAGGAAGATGCACAACATCTTTCACCACCAAATCTCTCGTATCTCCTTCCAAACTCTCTTCCATAAGTATTGCAATCTTGATCGGTTCAACCTTGGAAGAAAGTTTCTCACATTTCACCTTACTTCTAATCTGTGGTCTCAATCATCCCACAAAATTCTTGGTGAACATGGCTCCTATTACAATCATCTTTCCTTGCAAAATTTTAGATCTTTTCATCAAGCCATTTGGCTTAGAAACCTTTCTATTCAGCACATATATTTCAAATTTGGTCTGAAAACCATCCCTTTATTTTAAAAGCTCATAACTTCTTGTGCAAGAATTATCTCTCTCTCTCTAATTCTTGGGCCAAAAGGTAGAATACTATGCACTTATTTTTCTTGGAAAGTTTCAAAACAATCCAATGAAAATGAAGAAATGGAAAACTCTGTACAAAAGTCCAAAGAACGTGCAATTTCACCTTCTAAAAATTCTAGCTCAATATGTGAGCAAACCTTACAATAATTTCAAGTGTCCCACCTAACACATAATCCAAGCTATCGTGTGTGAAATTTCAAGTCCATATCTCAAACTTGAGGCTTTGCTCAAAATCACCATAATCCCCAAAAATTGCAATCCACCTCACACAATCTCTCCAAATCTTGTCATGTGTATAATATACAATATTACCTTAAATATATTATTAGGAACTTCATGGTATATAAGCGGATCCAAGTTCTCTAACATAATTTCAACATTTCCTTCCCTAATATTCTCTCCAAGTGAGCTCTCATAACCTTGTGTTGTCTAATATAGAACTATACATGGAACATTCTTTTGCCTTCTAGAGAGGTCCTAGCGATGAAACCAAAAATGTAAGTCAGCTTATTTCTCACTCAAGATGAACCTCTGATGGCTATTATAGTAGAGCAGCATGGACTAAGAAGACAAAGAACCCTCATACTCTTCCAAGGCTAACACTCCAAGACTCAACTATTGCTCATTAGAGAACTCAAGGAGAGAGAGATAGTTGTAAATGAAAGGATGATGAGTACCTCTAGTTTATATACTTGTGAAATAGTTATACACCAAAGTTACTAGTTACTAGAGTAACTCAAGTGACCAGGCTCAAAGTTAAATAAAATCAAAAGTCTAAAAGAATATCCATACTCATGAGAATATTCTCCTAAGCATGTGGTCTTATCTTGACCCAACCACTACTTCAAGGATTCCTTCACATGGGCTATCATTGGACTATAGAAGAATCTTAAATGATCTCAAATCTTAAACAAAAAGGCTTATGGGTCCAAGAGTTCATAACTCTTCCCTCAAAGCCAAACACCTAAGAATAATACCAAGTCAATACACTAGAATCCAAAATAATGGTGTTCATCTTTTCCATTTCCTCTAAAGTAAGATTTCATCTATTTTAGCTATGACTAATTTTAGCTAATCATGACTAATGTGTAACCATTCTATAACTCTATATAAATAATACCTCTCAAGTACTTATAATACCAAACTAAATATCACAATAGTATATACA
Organism: Lunularia cruciata; assembly: GCA_948567375.1. NCBI lineage: Eukaryota > Viridiplantae > Streptophyta > Marchantiopsida > Lunulariales > Lunulariaceae > Lunularia > Lunularia cruciata. The sequence goes on from OX419756.1 coordinate 28,715,135, forward strand.
TGCACAAATGGGTGTTATAGCCCAACAAATCTTTCAACAAGAGAGATCTTTCTATGTCTTGAGGTAGATTAGAGGTTTCTAGTTTGTCTCTACTACAAATGGCTTCTTGCCAAGATAGTGCTTCCAATGCTTAGTTTTTAAGAACAATAGCAAACTATTCTTGTTTGGTAGTATGATAGTTGCATTCTATTGGTAATAAATTTTGAGAGAAATACACAATTGAGTGCCATCCATTATTCTATTCCTATTGTAATATTGCTCCTATTGCAACACTTGATGTGGTACCCACATTTTTTGTTTTTTTTTGAAATGGAAAAGAAGTGTATAGAGAAGTCGGATTGCACCTATATGGCTAAAGAAGGCAAAGAAAAGAGTCTTTGGGATGAAACCCAAGGTAAAGTGGCTTCGGATTATAAGGCAAAGTACTCGGATTTGCCCTATCAACATACAACCAAAGTAAGGAGTCTTTGTATCGGGGGAGCTCAACCTGAGGTGAAGACAGTGTAACAACCTTTCTTCGGGGTGAGAAATTCAAGAAGAGACCATTCAAAACTGGCAGCCCATACGCGTGAAGTATAATTGACAATGACAGGCGCATGCAAGAGGTGTGATTTCTTGGTAGAAACTCGAATTGAAGAGAGACAAAGAAGGTGCAGTTCAATAAAAATTGGGCTAATGACAAAGCAATGTTGAGCAATTTTCCTTCGCCATTGAGGAATCATCATGCAGGTGATCGTGGGAAGGGAAGTAGAGTTGAAGATGCGCTAGTGTGTAGAGGAGAATTCAAGAGAGTGAAACCAAGAGACAGTGAGGAAGCAAGAAAGATGGGAGGAAGAAAGAAGAACTCCAAATTTGCAGTGAGGAATCATGCAATTTGGAGGTTAGATGTGATTGCAAGAATTGAAGTCTTAAGCTGACTTCCGATCACATTCTTGGCGTGAAACTGGAATGTAAGTTTTCCAGGTTTCATGACCAAGATAATCGAGAGTAAGTGTCTCAATGGCCCCGAGGAAGAGGGGAAGAGAGGAAATCCGGCTTGCTGGACAGAGTCGGATTGGAGATTAGTGCTCGGAAGAGAGGTATGCACGGAGCAGGGTGCCACATTCTTGGGGAAGGGAGAAGTAGCCAAAGAAACCCAAGAAGTGAGGGATGCTTTCTCTTTGAAGAGAACAAAGAATGGGTTTAAGGTTGAGAGTTACAAAGATCTAGTGAAGAGAGGGATTGTGAGTGCTCTCATGGCAATCCTAAAGCCCAAGAGAATGACTTATGTGATGAAACACCAAGTGGTGTTCTTCCATAAGATGTTTGCAGGAGAACCTATCAACTGGGCGAGGTGCTTCCATGGGAGGACAAGACAGATGGTGTGGAATTTGCGGATAAGTCACCTCCACACTACATCGTGCCGTTTGCAGCACATGTCTACCTCGGGTTGAATTTGCTCAATTTGGTGAAGCACAGCAGAATGATGTCTCACTTCCATCCCAACTTGAGAAGAGAAGTCGACGTGGAGGAGCAGCAATACATTCTTCAAATCCAAAGCACTGATGGGTACTACGCGAAGATGGGCAAGAGCTTGGAGATAGAAGTGAGTACTCCGAAGTTGAACAAGCGGAGTTGACAAGGAGAAGCCAAAGATGTAGAGAAGACAAGACCTCGGAAGGCCAGGAGAGGAAACTCGAGGAAAGGCATAGTGGTGATTGTGTCATCAAAAGAAGACTCGGAAGGCAAAGCCGAGTGCAAGTTTGAAGACTCGGAACACAAGGAGCAACTAGAGCTCACGTTGCAAAGTGGAGATACGAGTAGCGATAGTGATGAAGGTGAAGAGATGACATCGGTGCCTGCTACAAAAGAAGAAGAAGAAGAAGAAGTTTTGGGTGGAGCTCGAGCAAGAAAATAATGCAAAGTTGGAGGACGAGGTACCCGAGCCAGAGGAGAAGAAGTTTACAATTCAGAGAGGAGTTTGGTTGAGACGCAAGGTGAAGTGTGAAGCGGGTTTGAGTAAGGCAAGGGAAGAAGCAAATGCTAGCTCGGGGAGTGAAGCGTCTATTTCGATACAACGACTGCAGAGAAGAAGGCAAGTATTGGGAGAAGAAGAGGTAAGGAAGGAAATTTCTACGTAGGAGGAAGTAGTTGCGAGTGATGGAGTGGAGTACTTGCGGGAAATTATGTACCCGTTGTTCGTGAAGTTGGAGCACAAGAAGAAGGATATGCAATCGACATGTCCGGAGGTGAAGACTGTGTTGCAGGTATTAGTGAGATTGGAAGAAGAGAATTCAGAGTTGAAGAAGAGTATAACCCGAGGCAAGGAGGAAAGGGAAGTATTGCAAGGGGAGGCAGTATTATAGAATCAAGTTATTGAGGACTTGAAGAGAGAAGCAAGGTATCGAGAAGAACTTGTGAAGAAGAGTGACATAGCAAGGGAGAGACAGGTAGAAGAGTATGAAATCTTGAAGTAGAAGTTTGATGATTCCAGACTGGAAATTATCCATGCTATGGCAAGGGTAGCAGAAAAGGAGCAAGAACTCAATAGAGTGATGGAGAGCGTAGAAGAGAAGAAGCAACTGTGGCAACGAGAGTTGACAATGAGATATAGGGAGGAAGAGCGATTACGAGAGATACTTCGTAATCAGGAGGAGAAGATTGTGCAGAAGGAGAAGGAGAAAGAAACTATGAAAGCCAAGTTTGAGGCAAAGTTGGAAATGTACAGGGAAGATTGGCTTGCAGATCGGGAGCGTGAAAGGAAGATGCAATTGGAACCATTGAAGGAGATCGTAATCAAGATGAATGCGATGTTGAGTACAGAAGCCAATATTCATATTGAAGAGATGAGGCTGCACGAGTTGAAGTTGTTGGTGTAGGAGACGAGGAGGAGACATGCGAAGGATACAGACTTGAATGCTCTGTTAATTAGTCTCAGAACTTGGGTAGATAGGAAGATATTAGAAGTCAAAGACAATATCACGATTAGATTAGATCTAGTGAAATTAGAGATAGATAAACTTTGGAAAGATGTTAGAGCCAAACCCAAAGTAGATGAAGTAGGAGTACAGATGTCTTTGGAGCTACCATTGGAGACATTAGAGAAGAATGAGTCAGCAGATAAAGAGTTAGATAGATTACCCAGTAGTGAAATTTCAGATCACAAAAGAAAATTGTTAGCTCTAGTAGAAGATGTAGGAATTATGAAACCCAAGGTCAGAGCAATAGGGAGTACAATTACTTTGGGTTCTGGTTTGAAAGCCAAAGAAGAGGTAGACATCGGATTGGATTAATAACCGAGTTGAGATTTGAATAGGCAGATATGAAGAGGTGCATTGTCATTTTGGATGTGTAGGTTTGTAGAGTCATTAGGAAGAGGTGCATTAGGAAGATAATTGTCAATTTCTTCACTATTTAAGAGTGGCATTCACAGTCTTATGTTGTTCAGTGCTCATAATTTTAAGAATAGATAAAGCAAAGTGTTGCGAAGCAGTTTTTGTCACTTGAGCTTGATTCCGAGTATCAGCTTTGCAATTGTGTTTGTGAGTGTGTGGAGAAAATCAAAGTGCAAGTCAGTGTGCTTGTTGGATGTTGGATTCCGCAGCCTTGATCTTCATTTTGTGTGTTTGATCCTAAGTGAAGTGCAATCAGAGCAATGCCTTGACAGATCTGAGAGGAATTGTAGTGTTGGTAGTATTCTGCATTTGTGAGTGCAGTGCGAAGTTGATGTGAAGCAATTTCAATCAAGGAAGTTGTGCCTTTAGTGGAGGGGTGGAACACAATTTTGAGGCAAAGTAGTTTTGCAGTGAAGTGCCATTTTTTGGAGAGCCTGAATCATCACAATCAAGATTATTTGGAAAGATTTGATAGAGTTGTGATTATGGAGTGTTAATTTGTGACAAGACTGAGAATCAGTGCTTGTTACTCTCTTTTGGGTGTGGTTTCTACCTGAGAGATTAAAGATGAAACCAAGAAGAATTGAAATTGTTACTTTGCTTTGTATTTGACCAATTTTGACTTGTATCTCTACGGGAACAAACTTTACTTACCCAATTACCACAAAAGTGATATTTGCCGGGTTGTCACTTGATGCATCTATAGTTGACTTGGTTGGACATTTTATGTCATACCATTTCAAGATTAGTGTATATAGTAATGCATCTTTCAATTCCTAAAAGGCAAATTCCTATGTGGTTCACCACATCCACTTCTTCTCCTTGTCAAGTAGTGCAAAAGGTTGTGCAACCTTGGAGAAATCATTGAGAAATTGACAATAGAACCCTATCAATCCCAAGAAACTCTTGAGGTGAGTTTGATCTTCTACAACACCCCATTTTTGAATGACCTTTATTTATCTATTAACACTTGGATACCTTCTACAATCATTCTTTGCCGCAAGTAATCTACTTCAAACTTACCAAACTCCCACTTTGAGATTTTGGCATACAATTGGTTCTACCATAGAAACTAGAGGACTTCTTGTAGATGTTGCTTGTGCTCCTTCATCATCTTGTTCTAAACTAAGATATAATCAAGGAAAATGGCAACAAACTTATCCAAGTATAAACAAAATATGTTAGTCATCAAACTCATGAAAGTGGTTGATACATTGGTTAGGCCAAAAGGCATCACTAGGTACTCAAAGTGACCATACCTTGTTCAAAAGGTAGTCTTGTGTATGTCTTTCTTTGTAATCCCAATTTGGTTAATTTCTCCATGAATGATTTTGGTGAAGTGTTTTGCTCAATGGAGTTGATTTAACATGTCATTTGTACAAGGCATTGAGTATTTTTTCTTCACCATTTGTTGATTTAGGCCCCAATCATCAATGCACATGTGCATTACATCATCTCTACATCATCTTCACAAACAAGACAAGAGCCCCATATGTGATATATTAGGTTGGATAAACCCTTTCTACAACATATTCTCAATTTGAGCCTTGCACTCCTCCAACTCATGAGGTGATAGTTGATATGGGGCCTTACAAGGAGGTGCCTTCCTATGAATTAGCTTGATTTTATGATCTACTCCCCTTTTTGGTGGTAATCTTGAGGGTAAATCATCAAGAAATACATCATGAACCTCATTGACCACATCTTTAGATTCTTAAGAATTTGTCCATCAAGTTGTACACTTGGACTTCTCTTCCTCAACCTATGAAATATCTATTTGTCTTATGATAGTTGTTGTCCCTATGACATAGAGAGGAAATTCTTGTCTTTGCAATCTTTCTCTATCTCCAATGATCTTCTATTGGCTAGTTCTCACTATTTTTTTTCTCTAATTGATTGTGGATTGTAGTGCTCCATCCACGGCATACCTAAGATCACATCATAACAAGCTAACTTTATTACTTGTCACTTAATTTATTGCTAATACTCTCCTATAGAGAGGGCTACCTTTCTAGGTAATGACTCAATCTTCTTTGTTTGACCATTTTGTAACTCTGCTTCTTCATTCTCATCCTTCTCTAGTTCCATCCATGACCTTATTATAGTAAAACAAGATAAGAATTCTTTGTTGATCTAGTGTCTATTAATAATCTCACTTGATTGCCTTCAAGGACTCCATTTATGAAAATCAGTTTTGCATTTATCTTCCTTAACCTTTGCGCACTTGTCCTCTGCTTCCCTTCATTTTTATGCTTCTTCATTGAGCTAGTGAGGCAATGAGGTACATTTACTGGCAATCTTTGTTTTCCAATGTGATTTCATCATCCTCTTCTTCTATTTATCTCTCTCCAAGTTGTTGAAAGGTCATCTATATGGAGGCCATATGTATCTAGGAAGGCAAACATAACAATTGATGGCTATTTGCCCAACTCAATCACAATTATAACAACATCATTGTTATGCTTAAGCCGTTTCTCATTGTGGTTCTCCATCTCTCCTTTCTTTGACCCATCCCCATGCTCCTTGATCTTGAAAACAAAGGTTGCTCAATTCCATAGGAACCAGTCCACCAAACTATGGTGTTTCACCTTGATATTGTTGAGTTGGGAATAAATCTTCACCCCCAAGTGCTCATTTTATTCTTTGAGCACACGCAATAACTTCAAAATAGTGCAAAGACTTTGTACCCTTACCATGTACCAAAAATAGTGCAAGGACCAAATTTACTCTTTTAACCCAGCTTGAAATTGTCAACAGATTTTGCTACACTCATAGGTTATCACAACCTATAGACTGAGAAATGCCTCCATGTACTCTTGTATAGTATTCTTATGCTTCAATCCCATAGTTAGGTTCAAGCCATGTGCATAGAATCCATAGATTAGAAATGTTTTAGCAGTTGTTCTACCATTCCCATCCAAGTGATCTCTCTTCCTTCTGCCAACATTGATCATTCTTAAGCATTGTATCACGTGAGGGTTTTATTAGTCAAGTACTCACATTCAAACATGCTTGTGAAATGATTGATAATCTCAATTGTGAATAATCAAAAGTACTGATTCATTCTTGAAATCCAATTTTCAGCTACTCCCATGGAATTTTTTTCCTTGTAAGGTTGAATGTTGCATGTCTTCTTCATCCATAGTAAAAATTGGTTTTATTGTTGACCGAGGTTGATGTCATCAACATGAATGACTCTCTAGTTACTTTGGTCACTATTATTGGATTCTTGGATGATTCCTCTTCTTGCATTCTTGAAGATATATACTTCACTTTTCAATGCTTCCATTGTCATCTTGATCTCCCAAAACTACTTCAACATCCCTTGCATTCCATGCATCATATCATGCAAGTGCAGCTCTATGATTTGTACATGGTGCAAACGCTCAAATCACTTTTGCCTACTTCAAAAGAGAGTTAATATGATCACTCAAGAGGAAGCATAAATAATTGGGACCACCATTGGGACCGTAGAGGTTATCACTCATTGATAATATTCCTCATCAAAATCATGGACTAAAAAATCCCTAAACATCCCTTTTAGTTTAATTGCATAATGTATTTCTACTTGCATGTTGGAAGGGAGAGGATTTGGTATATTCAGATCCATTGCATCATAATAGAATGTAGATTGTCAAATCACAATCTCTATTATATCTCATCATAGGTAGAATCACCAAGTTTGGAAAATATTCATTATTATGTCCATGAACTCTACTCCAAAATAGTAATAAGATAAACTCTCACTTGCTCACGTTGAATGTACATAATCTTGATATGAAATGAATTCAAGAATAGAAAGCAAGGTGTAAGAAATATTCCTCCAAGAACATACATCCCATCCTCTCTCTAAAGGAATTGGAATCCAAAGGGATCAAAACCCCAATTAAATCTTGTGAAAATCCTGCTCTAAACTATCCATCATTGATTTTATTATCCCAATCATATCTTATCTTAATCATTTGTTGAATGATTAGGCTCCTACACGTATTAGAGGAGATATCAGGCCCCACTCATTCTATTTTTAATGTAAAACCTTGAGTACCTATACAAACCAAAGAGCACTACTCTTCAAGTATATACAACTTTGAGTGCAATATAATTCCAAGTGCACTTGTTCTCAACTCTATACAACTCCAATTGCCACTTAACTCTAAGAGCACTCCTCTAAAATGTATACAATGTTGAGTATAGGCAAAATTGGCCTACTTAGAGTGCTTAAGTATTGTACAACTTTGAGTACCTATCCTTACTAAAGAGTGCTTGTCTTATTGAAGGACTCCTTTTGGAGGAGTGCCTTGGACTGGAACTATTGGGGATGAAGGACTTCATTCACCTCTCAAGTATCTAATGAGTTGGTATGTCTAAGCTTGATACCTAGGTATCTCAAGCAAGCAAGTCTAGCATACTTCATTAAACTTGTTGTCAAAATGCTCTTTCAAGTGCAAGGATATGTTGTTCATGCACTCCTCATAGGCTTGATTCTGCAAGGATTGGAATTGTATCTTCCATTTGTGGTGTTTGGTCCTCAAGAACTATACTAGTTCCTCTTCCTTTAGCATCTCTATGAATATAGTGCTTGGGTCTCTTCTAGTTGATGCAATCTCTTCAATTGATCTTCTTCTCTTTGCTTCAATTGCCTATCCTATTTGGCTTTTTGTTCTTTTAGCACTTGTAGGCTTTCTGCATAATTTGATTCCTTCTTCCTTTGCCTCCTTGGTGCCACCTCCTTCTGGTACTCCTAAATTTATGGCTCCAACATTACTTCTCAATCATGCTTCTTTGTAATGAAACACCTTTGCCTACAATGGATTTAAATTTTTTTTTGGTAGATTTTAGCCAAGAGAAGTATATGGATAGTTGATTAGTAAACAAAGACTGGAAAATAGTCAACTACAACAATCTTTGGCAAGGGAGCCCTTTGCCTTGAAAGTAGCCTTTCATCTTGGGAAGATTGTCATGCGTATATACATCATTACACAACATACATTGTTGTCAACATCATACACTATAGAAGCACAACTCACACATAAGTCATACATGAACTCTAAAGTGCCACAATAATCAGATCATTTACAACTTGAATCAACTCAAATCAGATCAGTACTTGATCTGATCCTCAACAACTTGACAACAACAGGCCACTTATTACAGTCAAGCCACACCCACTCTAGCTAAGAGACTCCAGGTGACGCTCACAAGCTTTCTATCCACTCTAGCCAAGAACTCGAAGACTCAATATCAAAGAAGTGAGCTCTCTAGAGCTGCACTCCTAGGGTATACTCCTGATTTCAACCTAGGTCTCATCCCAATGGTCCCATTGAGGGCACACCTAATGGTGCAGATGGTACAAGTGACAGTGGGCCCCACCATGAAGTCAATACCCCAAACACAAAATCTGACCATTGGAAAGTAGTCTATGAGTAACTGCCCAAATGTCTCTAACTACTATCACTAGAACTCTAGTGTCCGAGCAATCTAGATAAGACACTACAAATGTTGTGACAAGACCTTTGGCTTGAAGTAGCCTATATAAAGATGGTACCAATAGATCAATAGCCATTTTGTAAACCGTTGGATTAGGTTAACTACTCACATGTGTGGGTAGTGACAGCTCACCAAAAGGTTGTAATGGTTAAAAAAACATGATTAATATTTGTTTAGAGCTTAGAATCTCTTCACTTTTTTAGAATTCATCTTACCCCGATCAGTCATACTACTTTCTTCCTTGGCAAGAAACCTTTGCTTGGACTTGTGTGTTTTTAGAGGAAGACTATGCAAAGAAGAGCAAAAAACAAACAAAACAAAGAAGATGAGAGCAAGAGCAAGGAAGATGAGAGGACAGAAAAGAAAGGAAATAGTTACCCCAGTTTGCATCATGAAAGATGAGTAGGGCTCCAAACTACATCATTAAGTCAAGTGGGGTTTGTACTATAGATAGGAGTTAGTTTGTACCAAGAAGCTTAAATTTTTGCTATGGAATTGGGAATTGAGCAATCATGCTATGTTGCATGAAATTCAAGACAATTAGGATTCTAAGCTAATTAACTTGAGGAAAAACCTTTTTTGTGGATAAAAGAGCATTGGTAGAAAGTACTAGGAGCTAGTAATTCATCCCACAACAACATGACTCTAGACAACATTTGGACTCAACCCAATTCGATCGTTGAGGCCAAATTCAAGAAGACCACCAATGGTTGGTTTGTCCTTGGTATTAATGAACCTACAAGAAGGATCTTGGTAGAATCAGTCTTGAAGTTGTTCAAGTCTAAATGAACAACCTATTTAAATAATAGCTAGGCTATATTCTTTGCGTACTTTCACAAAGGAAGACCTGTGAATTGGGCAGCAATGTTTTGCATAAAAACAAGATAGCTCATAAGAACAATGAAAAAAGAAGGCAACATGACTCTCATCTCTCTCTTCATTGTTCAATTCTACTTAGGCATGGGATTGATGACCACTGAAGAGAAAAATAAGTACCCCAACCATTTCTTCCAAGAGGGAAATTTTGATGAACCTTAGGAAAGAGTGCTAATGGTGTGCAAATACAAGGAGACAAATGCTGAGTTTGCCCGCATAAGGAAATACATAGAAGTGAAGGAAGCCTACAACACCCTTGGGCTTTGAGGAGCAAAGGTAGGAGGAAATTGTTGTGGAACTAATACTCAAGAAATGACCTGCTACCCTTGGTAGGCTGAAGGCAAAGACCACCAAGAGAATGAGAAGAATCCTCTAGAAAGAAGAAGAGGAGGACAAAGAAGAAGTCCATGAAGAAGAAGAGACATGACCATTGCCAGATCTTACACCTACAACAAGTGAACGATTTGTGTGAAAGATTATACACTCTAAAATCTACCTCAACTATAGGAGAAGTAAAATTTACTCCTACCCCAACTTCTCTCCAAACAACTAACCTTCAAGAGGAGGAACAAATACCCACACTTGGGAGAAATGATTGTGAAGTTGGACCTTTGAGCTCAAAGAAAAACATGGTAGAGGGTTTAGAGATGACAAAATCCTCTTTATTCCCAACTTTAGAGGAAGTAGAGTTAAGATAGGAAGGTGTCCTTTGCATAGAAGAAATACTTAAGGTGGAAGATGGAGGTTTGTGCCAAGATGATGTTGCTCTCTAGGCCAAAGAACAATGCTGCCAACACAATCAAAGACAAAACAAAGGATCATCTAGGACAAAGGTGCTTGTCCCAACTGACCTAATATCTGAGTAGTAGGAGCCAACTATCTTTGTAGACATCAAGAGAGCAGAGAGTGGATCCTCAACCTTGTTTAAGATTGGGAGAGGAGAAAGCTCAAACAAGAAAGAGGTTAGGTTAATTGTTGCAGTGCCTCTTTCCGAGTTAGTAATGAATAAGGTGAGCATGGCTCATGATTTGAGGATTAACTTCTCCCTATCTACACAGAATCCTATAGATGAATCATTGATTATGTGACCTTTGTCCAACATCTTCACCATCTCATGCAAGTAAGAGCTAAGGAAAGGAGGAAAGTAAGAGAAGAATTGCAAGATATTTATGCCCAACATCTAGAGATGGGGAAGCAAAGTGAAGACTTGGTATAAGAGGAAATTAAACTCTAAGAAGAAGTCCAAGCCCTAAAGAAGGAAATTAAGGAAGAAAGGACCTTAAGGAAGAAGATGTTTGAGTTGCAAGAAGAAGAAATGCAGCACTGCCTCAAGCTTAACAAATTAAAGCCCAAGGAAAAGAGATTGATGCATTGAAAGGAGAGGTAGAGAAGGTAGGAGTATCACACATAGTAGCAAAAGTTCATCATCAAGAGGAGTTTCAAGTAGCATATGCTCAGGTCAAGAAGCTTACAAAGACCTTATAGGAGAAGAAGAAAAAATGCAAGAAGCAAAAATTCATTTGTTTGGGAGGAAATTGTAGCTGAAATGCAAAAACAACAAACCCAATTCAATTTGGAGTGACAGCTATGTTTGCAAAGATGGAGATAACACAAGACCATCTAATGGAGATAATGGAAGTCTCCTTGGAAAAATTGAAGATGTGGGATTCCTGATCCCAAGTGCATGCTTTGATCATAAATACCTACTTAGATGAGTGATTACAAGGATTAGTTGCCAAGTTGATAGAGCACACAATGAAGAAGTTTGAAGAGGCCATGAAGGCCTTCTATTGGAAATTGCATGGTCTCAAGAATGAGTAGAATTGCTTATTAAGATTTGCAAGGGCAAGCAAAGGTACCTCTTTGTAGTAGATTTTAGGAAGAAGATAATTGCTAGCCAAGGAAAGTAGGTAAAAATCTGTTAAGTATAAATGCATCCTTGGTTTGAAGTTCTCTGTGAAGTTTTGGCCACAAAATCTATCTTCACGCTGATTCATATCTTCATCCAGAAATACATTTAAATTTAGGACCAATTTTGTAGCCAATTATTGCAGGAGTGTAATAACCTGTACAAAAATGACAAGGAGTAGTTGTGATTGGTGGTGGTTGCATTGTCACTTCTTAATTGCGCTTAGGATAAGATCAGTAGGTAAGGATTAGCATTAAGTGGAGTAGGAGCAGTTAGGAGATTATGGGCATCCTTAGCCATTGATCCTTTTCAACTAATACTTAGGAAATAGTATATATGGGTTGTGACCCATAGAAACAAGGTCCACTTCTTTCATGAAGGAAGTATTTAGCTCAAACATCTCTTTTTATTCTTTATGTTGGATTGCTTTTGCTTACATCTTTGATTGCATACTTTGTCATGTAGAGGGAAGGGATCTTGCAATAGGAGTGTGTATTTGAGTATCTCCTTATGAAATTTGCACTAAATTGCGGAAGTTACCTTAGACATTTTGCAAGAATGAGTGCTTGAGTACTTAGGCAAGAAACTTTCACACTATCAAGAAAGTTATCCTTGGTATTCTAAACAAGCAATTTGATGTGAGTAAGGGTTTGGGAATGATGGAGCATTGAGAGAACCATAAAATAGGAAAGCCAAGTAGATAGTTGATTTTGGATTTTGTAGCTATTGCATTTCCAGGGACAAGATGCATGCTATCAGCAAAAATATGTGGGTGAAAACCAACCTTTGGCTTGAAAACCAATCTTTGGTATGAAATATACTTACAAGAAAGGTCTAGACATTAAGGTAAAAGAGGCTCTTTAGGAGGAAGAGGCCTTCAACATGAAGTGTACCACCACTGTCAATGGCTTGTAAGATTAGATCTTTGATTGAATGGTTGTTAATTTCTCTTTTTTGTAGGATGTCATTGTGGGTATCCCTACCTCTTCTAGGGATGGTTTTTACCCAAGAGGTTAAATAGGCAAGAATAGATACAAGTGATGTTGTGATATTTTTTCTTCAGTCCTAGTCAATTATAACCTATATCCTTTTTTAAACAACTTGTTCTTACCATTTATACTATTAGTATGTCAACGTTGGCTTGTCATATTCTCCTTAAGAGCACTATGAGTGTTGTCCACCTCTTGGAACTTACTACAAAGTTGGTCTTCACTTCCTTCTTGAACTGATAAAACTTAAGGTGGAGTGCCTTCCAATCTCCTTCAAACCTCTTGGTCTTGGATGCTTGATGATCTTGTTTGTTCTCAATAGTGGCACTTCTCCTCTTCAACTCCTAGTTATCTTGCAATAAGGCACTTACATTCAAAGCCTCTACCTTGTATTGTAAGCAGGCTTGTCTCTCACTCAAGATGAACCTCTAATGGCTACTATGGTAGCGCACCATGGACTAAGAAGGCAAAGAACCCCAACTTGTTCATACTCCTCCAAGGCTAACACTCCAAGACTCAAACATTGCTTACTAGAGAACTCAATAAGAGAGATAGTTGCAAATGAAAGGATGATGAGTACATTCTCACACCTATTTTATATACTTGTGAAATAGTTATGCACCAAAGTTACTAATTACTAGAGTTACTCAAGTTACTAGGATAAAAGTCAAGTAAAGTCAAAAAGTATAAAGGAATATCCATCCACATGGGCATATTCTACTAAGCATGTGATCTTATCTTGACCCAACCACTAAGTCAAGGAATCCTTCAGATGGACTATCCTTGGACTATAGAAGAATCCAAAACAAAAAGGCTTGCGGGCCCAAGAGTTCTCAACTCTTTCCTCAAAGCCAAACACCTAGGAATAATACCAAGTCAATACACTAGAACCCAAAATAGTGGTGCTCATCATTTCCACTTCCTCTAAAGTAAGGTCCCCTCTATCTTAGCTATGACTAAATTTAGCTAATCATGACTAATGTAGAACCATCTTTTATCTATTTATAAATAATATCTCTCAAGTATTTTTAATACCAATCTAAATATCATAATACCACACACATGCACAAATGGGTGTTACAATACAAACCTTTGGCCTTTGCCACCTAGTCCTTCACCAAATTCTCTTTGGACTTCCAAGTGTAGCTGTGCTTGTGCATGGCCTTGATCAATGTGATGTAGTCCAATACATCATGGCACTTGGCTTGGTACTATGGTAGTAACATCTCCATTGATTGCAGTGCAAGGCCCATTGATTGAGTGATGAAATTCAAGCCATCCTACTTCTACACAAACTTGGGTTTTGTAGGTGCCTCTTGCACTTTGATCTACATTTTAGGTGCATCCTCAAGAAGATCCATCTAAATTTCAATCTACTCTTCTTCTTAGGTATTGTTGGTAATTTGGTCCTCTTCCTCAATATGATCATTGGCCTCTTCTTCTTCTCTCAACCAAAGTTCTTGGTCCTTCAAGCACTCAACCTGATCTTCTTCTTGCATGTCTAGACTTAAAGATATCTATTGAGGCACTACCACTTCTTCCACCATGGATTCTTCTTCATTTATAAGACCCTCATCCATGCTTTGGTCCTTCACTTGGGTGTAATACCAATAGGTAGACATATTAACCAAAAGTAGAAAATAGCTTGGTAATATCTAAAAGGATGTTATATATGATGGAGTCAGTAGATCAGATAGAGGTGTCACCAAAAGAGTACTTCCAGTAACAGGGCAGGAGCCAAAAACATCATGGAAACTTTATAGCCAATTTTGGAAGCCTAAACAAATGAATTAGGCCTAAAAAATGGTATGAGTCCTCCCCTCTAAGAAAAAATAGCTTGCCTTATTTTCCCTCACTCATCCTCCCAACTATTTGTCTCATTGAGAGCTTTCTAATGGTACCTCACCCATTCAATTCTAAGCTTCCTACATGAAGGTTCCCTTTAATTGGACCAACTTGATACGATAAGGACCAACATGGCACCAATCTATGCAAATAATCTAACAGTAGAGCTTGTTGATGTTGCCAATCCATGTATTTGACCCAAGGGTGGAGCTTCATTTGAAGGGATCATCTTTGCTATATAATAAATACAAGGTTCTCCTTTGGGGCATTGGAGTATTGAGTGTGAATATTTGTGTTTTCTCTCTTGTGTTTCTCTTGGGGGGTTCTCCTTTATTTGAGTATTACATTGGGGAGCAGACTTAGCATCCTCACAAGTTTCTTTCTCCTTCTTTGTTGTCTCTTGAGGCGGAGGTTGATCTGTGTAGAGTGAAGGATCCTTGCTCCTCCTCTTCCTCATCTTCATCAACCTCAATGTCCTTGGCTTCATCTTCCAAAGGACACTTCAACAATTTGGGTACTTGCCTTTGACTTCTTGGTTAGACAAAATAGTTTCTTCTTCAAGGTGGTGTTCTTCCTCTTTGGAGCCTTGAGCAAGGCTAACTCTTCATTTATAAGCACAAATTAGCCTGTCTCTCCAAATTTTACCTCCACTAGCCAATACTTGGTGATCTACATAGGTCCTTTAGGTTTCACTTTGAAATAACCTATAGGATGAAAATGGGTAGGGAATCCTTTCCTCTCTTCTTTGGTGAGAAGGTTTTTCCTCATGTAGTAGTGCACTGCAAAAGGAGCAATGTAAGTAGCAATGCACCACAAAAGGAGCAAAATCTCTATGTAGGAGCTTGCACTACTTTTCAAACATTTTGGCCAATCTATAGGCTCTCTTGCATACATATAATCAAAGAGCACCGCTAACAATTGGTTAAGTAGGTGGTTTTTTTCTATTTGAAAAGTTTCATAATTGCTTCTACATTGGCTCATTGGGCAAAGTTCTTATAACCAGCTACACTCCATCCATTTTTCTTGGAGGGCTCACTATTAAAGTAGCTCTTGACTTCAAGGGTTATGGTAAATCTTATGTCTATGATCATTGCCCTTGCAACTCAAGCATTCGGGCTAAGTACCATTTGCCAAGGGTCCTTTGTCCAATTCAATGGATTGCCTTACATTCCTCCTAAAGTTCTCTCTCTCTTGCCTCTAATCTCATGGATCATATGAAAGTTTGATAACTCCCAATTCTAGAGTAGGAATCTTAAGTTCATACTTCTAATTACATCTATCTTGCAATATATTGCCCATTTGTTCACAACATGGGATCTAAGGGTGGCCTCAAGAGCCTTCTTGTAATACTTGGAAGTGACCACTATGGTTTTTGTACACAAAGAAATGCTACAATTTACCAATGTACTATGTTGAGTGCCTAACTCTATGGCGTGGTCTTTGGACCATACCAAGTGCTACTCTCAAAAACAACTTTGAGTACTCACTACTTCTCAAAAATGGATAGGACACTACTCATTCAGCTAAGCAGATAGATTGAGTTGCAAAAAGTGCCCTTGCAAGCAAGGCACTTCAATTTATTCACCTAAATCTTGGTCATTCCTTGTCACTTTGGTGGTTATAGAGTAGGTAGGCATTTGCCATTATGAAAGCAAAGGCTTTTTCATGTTTTCCTTGGGCAAATTCACTCTACTACATGACAAAAATCCATTTGCCAACCACTTTCTCTTGTGCCACACTTGCCTATTGAGTGCCACTAGTTATCTTGTAGGTAATGGCCCTTGGTGGCAAGTTCAAATTATGGTGGCACTTGGCACTCAAGCCTATACGCTTGTGGTCCCCACACTTTTTTGTTTGTTTCGAAATAGAGAAGAAGAAGTATATAGAGAAGTCGGATTGTGCTTCTATGGCCAAAGAAGGCAAAGAAAAGCATCTTTGGGATGAAACCCGGGGTAACATGGCTTTGGGTCATAAGGTGAAGTACTCGGACTTGCCCTGTCAGCATATAACCCAAAGTAAGGAGTCTTTGTATCAGAGGGAGCTCAACCCAAGGCAAAGACAATGTAACAACCTTTCTTTGGGGTGAGAAATTCAAGAAGGGACCGTTCAAAACCGGTGGTCATACGCATGAAGTACAATTGACAGTGACAGGCGCATGCAAGAGGTGTGATTTCTCGGTAGAAACTCAAATTGAATAGAGACAAAGAAGGCACAACTTTATAAAAATCCGGCTAACAACGAAGCAATGTCGAGCAATTTTCCTTTGCCGTTGACGAGTCGTCCTATAGGAGATTGTGGGAAGGGAAGTAGAGTTGAAGATGCGCTAGTGTGTAGAGGAGAATTCAAGAGAGTTAAACCAAGAGATAGTGAGGAAGCAAGAAAGATGGGAGGAAGAAAGAAGAACTCCAAATTTGTAGTGAGGAATCATGCAATTCGGAGGTTAGATGTGATCACAAGAATCAAAGTCTTGAGCCGACTTTGGATCACCTTCTTGGCATGGAACTAGAACGTAAGTTTTCTAGGTTTCATGACCAAGATAATTGAGAGTAAGTGTCTCGATGGCCCTGAGGAAGAGGGGAAGAGAGGAAATCCGGCTCGCTGGACAGAGTCAAATTGGAGATTAGTGTTTGGAAGAGAGGCAGGCATGGAGCAAGGTGCCACGTTCTTGGGGAAGGGAGAGGTAGCCAAAGAAACCCAAGAAGTGAGGGATGCCTTCTCTTCAAAGAGAACAAAGAATGGGTATAAGGTTGAGAGTTACAAAGATCTAGTGAAGAGAGGGATTGTGAGTGCTCTCATGGCAATCTTGAAGCCGGAGAGGACGACTTATGTGATGAAACACCAAGCGGTGTTCTTCCATAAGATGTTTGCAAGAGAACCTATCAACTGGGCGAGGTGCTTCCATGGGAGGACAAGACAAATGGTGTGGAATTTGTGGGATAGTCGCCCACACACTACATCGTGCCATTTGCAGCACATTTCTACCTTGGGTTGAATTTGCTCAATGCGGCGGAGCGCAACAGAATGGTGTCTTACTTTCATCCCGACTTGAGAAGAGAAGTTGACACAGAGGAGCAACAATATATTCTTCAAATCTGAAACATTGATGAGAACTACGTGCAGACGGGCAAGAGTGCAGAGGTAGAAGTAAGTACTTTGAAGAGGAGTCAACAAGGAGAAGGTGAAGACGTAGAGAAGACAAGACCTCGGAAGACCAGGAGAGGAAACCTGAGGAAAGGCATAGTGGTGATTGTGTCATTAGAGGAAGACTCAAAAGGCAAAGCCAAGTGCAAGTCCGAAGAGTCGGAACACAAGGAGGAACCGGAGCTCACGTTACAAAGTGGGAATACAAGTAGCAATAGTGATGAAGGTGGGGAGATGACTTCGGTACCTACTGCCAAAGAAGAAGAAGTTTGGGTGGGGCTCAAGGAAGAAAATAATGTGAAGTTAGAAGACGAGGTACCCAAGCCAAAGGAGAAGAAGATTACAATCCAGAGGGGAGTTTGGTCAAGACACAAAGTGAAGTGTGAAGTGGGTCCAAGCAAGGCAAGGGAAGAGGAGAATGCTAGCTCAAGAAGTGAAGCATCTATTCCAATACAACGACTATAGAGAAGAAGGTGAGTATCGGGTGAAGAAGAGGTAAAGAAGGAGATCACTCGCAGGTGGAAGTAGGTGCGAGTGATGGAGTGGAGTACCTGCAAGACATTGTGTGCACATTGTTAGTGAACTTAGAGCACAAGAAGAAGGAGATGCAGCCGACATGTCTGGAGGTGAAGATTGTGTTGCTAGTTTTGGCGAGATTAGAAGAAGAGAACTCAGAGTTGAAGAAGCGTTTAATCCAAGGCGAGGAGGAAAGGGAAGGACTGCAAGGGGATGCAGTAGTGCAATGTCAAGTTATTGAGAACTTGAAGAGATAAGTGAGGTATCGAGAAGAACTTGTGAAGAAGAGTGACATAGCAAGGAAGAGACAAGTAGCAGAGTAGGAAATCTTGAAGCAGTAGTTTGTTGATTCAAGACTAGAAATTATCCATGCAATGGCAAGGGTAGCAGAGAAGGAACAAGAGCTCGATAGAGTGATGGAGAGTGTAGAAGAGAAGAAGCAACTGTGGCAGCGGGAGTTGATAGTGAGATATAGGGAGGAAGAGCAATTACAAGAGTTGCTTCGTAATCAGGAGGAGAAGATTGTGCAAAAGGAGAAGGAGAAGGAAACTATAAAAGCCGAGCTTGAGGCGGAATTGGCAATGTAGATGGAAGATTGGCTTGCAGATCGGGAGAGTGAAAGGAAGATGTGATTGGAGCCATTGAAGGAGATTGTAATCAAGATGAATGCGATGCTGAGTACAGATGCCAATGTTCATATTGAAGAGAGGAGGCTGGATGAGTTGAAATTGTTGGTGCAGGAGACGAGGAGGAGACATGCAAAGGATAAAGACTTGAATGCTTTGTTAATTAGTCTCAGAACTTGGGTAGATAGGAAGATATTGGAAGTCAAAGACAATATCACGATTAGATTGGATCTAGTGAAGATAGAGATAGATAAACTTCGGAAAGATGTTAGAGTCAAACCCAAAGTAGATGAAGTGGGAGTGCAGATGTCTTTGGAGTTACCATTAGAGACAATAGAGAAGAGTGGGTCAAAGATAAGGAGTTAGATAGATTACCCACAAGTGAAATGTTAGATGAGGAAAAAGAATTGTCAGATCTGGTAGAAGAGGGTAGGAATTATGAAACCCAAGGATAGAGTAGTAGGAAGTACAGTTACTTTGGGTTTGGGTTTGAAAGCCGAGGAAGAAGTAGACATCGGATTGGATTAGTAACCAATTTGAGATTTGAATAGGCAGATATGAAGAGGTGCATTATCATTTTGGATCTATTGGTTTGTAGGGTCATTAGGAAGAGGTGCATTAAGAAGATAACTATCGATTGTTTCACTATTTAAGAGTGGCATTCACAGTCAAATGTTGTTCAGTGCTCATAATTCTGAGAATAGATAAAGCGAAGTGTTGTGAAGCAGTGCTTGTTGCTTAAGCTTGATTCCGAGTATCAACTTTGTGTCTATGTTTGTGAGTGTGTGGAGAAATTCAAAGTGCAAGTCAGTGTGTTTGTTGGATGTTGGATTCCGTAGCCTTGATCTTCATTCTATGTGTTTGATCTTGAGTGAAGTTCAATCAAAGCAATGCCTTGACAGATCTGAGAGGAATTGTAGTGTTGGTAGTATTCTGCATTTGCAAGTGCAGCGCAATGTTGATGTGAAGCAATTTTGATCAAGGAAGTTGTGCCTTTAGTGGAGGGGTGGAACACAATTCTGAGACAAAGTCATTTTATAGTGAAGTGCCATTTTTGGGAGAGCTTGAATCATCACAATCAAGATTGTTTGGAAAGAGTTGAAGGTGTTGTGATTAAGAAGTGTTAATTTGTGACAAGACTACGAGTTAGTGCTTGTTACTCTCTTCTGGGTGTGGTTTCTACTTGAGAGATTAAAGACGCAACCAAGAAGAACTGCAATTGTTACTTTGACATTGTATTTAGACATTTCTGACTTGTATCTCTCTGGGAACAAACTTTACTTACCCGATTACCGCAAAAGTGATATTTGCCGGGTTGTCACAATGCCTCATCTAAATGCACTCCAAGTACTACATATCCTACTAGCACTTTGAATGACCCTCTAGTACTCTAAGTGTTGTTCCATCCTCAAGCACTTGGGGTCATTCTACACATCTTTGAGTGCTTCTCCTTTCCTTTGTGACACAACTTTGCTTGTCATTTTGATATTTGGTCATGTAGCTCATGTGGTCTTTGTACTCATTCTTGTCAGGATTTAGGATTATCTTACATCACTCTAAGTGGTGAACATCATACAAGTACTTAGGATTATCCTACCTCACTCTAAGTGCTTTTAGCTTGCTAGGGTCACTCCTTTGAGTACCTCTCTATTTGAGGCACTTCTCTCAATAATTCTATCATTCTTTGTAGTTCTCTTAGCACTTAAGCCAAAAATGATCATCAAAAGCAAATTTTGAAGCACCACAATCTGATCTTCATGTAACATACAGGGTTTCAACCTTTTTTCCTATGCCAAAATCAGGTTTCCTTGAGTAATCTTCCATTACCCACTTTCAAAGGATGTTTGTTATCCTTTTTCATCCAATTGACCTATGGAAATCAAATTCCACTTCTATCTAGGGACATATCTAACATCTATCCATATCAACATTGACTCTTGAGAGATCTTTAAATTCACATTCCCTTTTCTTTGATAAACAAGGATTTATGGTCCTTGGGTGAACTTTTCCAAGGTTTCTTGCAAAAAAGTTGTGCATCATCTCTTTACATGGGCTAGAGTGAAAAGATGCACCAAAACCTATCACCCAAGATTCTAAAGGACACTTGACATAGCAAACAAGTGCATCCTCTTATTCTATTATTATTTTCACTAATTTTCCCTCCTTCTTAGGACTTCATGCTGATTCTTGACGTGACAAGGCTTATTGCAATTCTAGCACACAATTTCTTTGCGCACTTCCTTGCTACCTATTGACCCACTTCTCTTCTTTGATTTTGATCTACCATTCTCTAACTCTGACCTTGTTGGGGTCTTTTGCCTCTACTCTTAGCAAATAACACCCCTCTTGATGATTTTGAAGAATTTCATTTATGAATGTTTTCATTGAGAATCAATTCTTGTATGCTCTCAAACTTGAGATCACTTGTTCTTGAGGAACTACTCACTGTTGTGATTTTTGCTCCCCAATTGTTAGATAATGATGATAATAGCAGCAATGCTTGAACTTCATCATCAAAGTTGATCTTCATAGATTCTAATCTTGAAATGATTGAGTTGAAATCATTCATGGGATCTTCAATTGATGGCCATTCTTTCATCCTTCTATTCACCAACTAGCAGATTAATAATAACTTGTTTGAGGCTAAAGGTTTCCAATACAACTTTGAAGATGCCTAAATCAACTTGTGAGTGGTCTTTTCATGGAAAATTTTTATATGCAACATTTCTTGCCAAATTCAAATTTGACCACACCAATGCTTGTTGATCTAGAAGCTCCCACTCAAGTTCTTCCATCTTTTCTAGCTTCTTTGCCTCAAGAGGTAGGTGTAGTTTCTTTTGATATAGATAGCCTTCAATTTTCATCTTCCAAATTCCAAAATCCTGGCTATTGAACTTGTCAATTTTAATTTTTCAATCTTTTACCATCATTTAGCTCTCTGTCTCCAAAGACCAATGCTTTGATACAAGTTGTTGGAAGCAAAAAATTCAAATTGGAATTGAGAGAGCAATGGGAATACAGATTTGGCTATTTTATGGAGAAAAAAATCATAAATCTGTCTTGTCAAGAATAATATGCATAAGAAATTACACCAATTTTACATGGTTTGGCCAATGTCTACCAACATCCACTACTTAAATTTTGTTTAATCAAGAATTGTCAAATTTTGCTTAATAAAAAATTATGAGAGTCACAAATTGGTTATCAACATTTCAAATATGTACACATTTGTAGTAAGAGTCTCTTACTTCATTCTTGAATCTATGGTCTTGATTAATTCCCATATCTGTCATAGATTGGTTGATACCAATTGATACACATCACCTCACTTAGTTCTACAAGTGGGATCTATCCTTGCAACTTCTTGTAGGAGCCATTTTCATAGGTCTCACAATTCCATAGCCTTTTTGCAAGTCCCGTAACCATGCACATAGGAGCCATCCCCGTAGGTCCTACAACCATCTCGTAGGTCCCATGCCCATAGGTCCCACAACCATACCCAAAATCCTACAGACCCATAGCTACCACATGACACATTTGTCACAAACTTTAGGTTGATGTAACTTCTTTCCTAGAGCTTTGTTTTCTATAATCTTAGTGTTTATGAAAAGTGTCATGACATTTGTAGTGCCAAAGCTAGGTTGGTTGGACACTAGAGTGGTAATGCTAGTAGTCATATGTATTTTAGTAGTTACTCATGGGCTACTTGCATTGTTTGTACAGTCAAATATGCCATCAATGGCACCATTAGGGCTAGAGATCTAGGTCTATAATACCCATTTGTGCATGTTTGTAATATTGTGATATTTAGTTTGGTATTACTAGTACTTGAAAAATATTATTGATATAAAGGATGGTTCTATATTAGTCATGATTAGCTAAAGTTGGTCATAGCTAAGATAGAGTGGACCTTACTTTAGAGGAAGTGGAAAAGATGAGCACCACTATTTTAGGTTCTAGTGTGTTGACTTGGTATTATTCCTAGGTGTTTGGCTTTGAGGAAAGAGTTGAGAACTCTTGGGCCCACAAGCCTTTTTGTTTTGGATTCTTCTACAGTCCAAGGATAGCCCATGTAAGTGAATCCTTGACTTAGTGGTTGGGTCAAGATAAGATCAAATGCTTAGTGGAATATGCCCATGTGAATGGATATTCTTTTATACTTTTTGACTTTATTGGAATTTTATCTTGGTAACTTGAGTTACTCAAGTAATTAATAACTTTGGTGCATAACTCTAGTAACTATTTCACAAGTATATAAACTAGGGGTGAGGAGGTACTCATCATCCTTTCATTTGCAATTATCTCTCTTATTGAGTTCTCTAGTGAACAATGTCTTGAGTCTTGGAGTGTTAGCCTTGGAGGAGTATGATGGAGGTGTGGTTCTTTGCCTTTTAAGTCTATGGTGCGCTACCATAATAACCATCAAAGGTTCATTTTGAGTGAGAGACAGGTTGGCTCACATTTTTGGTTCCATTTTAGGGACCTCTCTAAAAGGAATGATAATGTTTTGCTTACACTTTTATATTAGACAGAAGGAGGCTATGAGAGCTCACTTAGAGAGAACTTTAGGGGAGGAGAGCGTTGAACTCATGTTAGAGAACTTGGACCCATTGTTCATTACGAACTTGGACCCTGTAGTTCATTATGATATTTTTGAGGTGATTTTGTACATCTTGTACACTTGAGAGGATTTGGAGAGATTGTGTGAGGTGGATTGCAGATTTTGGGGATTAAGGTGATTTTGGGCAAAATCTCAAGTTTGAGATGTGGACTTGAAGTTTCTACAACATGATAGTTTGGGTTATCTTTCAGTTAGCACACTTGAAATTATTGTTAGAGCTATTGTCCGCATTGGGCCAAAATTTTTGAAAGTTGATAGGGTAAACTGCTCCAGCAACTACATGCTCTCTAGAAAATTGTATAGAGTCTACCATTTCTTCAAAGGGTTGCAACACAAGTAGTAGTTGCTCCAGTTCTTGCACCTCCACCAAAGGATCCACTTCAAACCATCATAGAATAACTTGTAGATCTCAAGATCAATGTGGTGAAACTATAGGAGAAGAGAGAGGTGGATCAGAATGTAGGGAGAGGGCCTAGGAGTTATGGAAACTATCCATATAGAGGAGGCCAACAAGCCAACAATTTCAATGATAGAAATTGTTTTGGTTGTGGAAGAAGGGGTAATGAAGGAGCCAATAGAGGGAAAGAAGAAGGTAGTGAAACCCAAGTGGCTCCTAATCCAAAAAAATGGTAAGGAGATAACATCTATAGATGTGGTTGAGAGCAAGTATGAGAAGAGAGAGTGATCAACCTCCAAGAGTCTTAATTTGGAGCTTTTGGCATAAGAGAGGAAGAGAGCTCGTTTTGCAAAGGATGTTCACTCTTCTCAAGGATTACTCCAAGCAAGGATACTCCTATGTCTACTAGGAGCACTCGCACCTCAACATTATCAACAACAAAGACTCCAAGGAAGAAATTGGGGATGGAGGATTTCTTGATTTAAAAGCAAAAATGGAACTACAATGTGCTGGAGGATGTTGGTAGTCAGAAAGCTACTATCACAATGGGTCAACTGATTGCTTTGAACCCTACCTTGAGAAAGGAGCTTCAAGGTGGTTTGAGTTGTACAAGGAGAAAGAGGAAGAAGAAGACAAAAGCTCCAGTATCAATGGGGGTGGTGGATGCCAAGCCAACATCATGGGAGGCTTGTGAATATACCTCCAAGATCGATGTGAGCATGAATGGTCACAACATCAAGGATGCATTGGTTGATGCAGGATCAACAATGAATGCCATGTTAGAAAGGTTGATGAAGAAGTTAGTATGATACCCTCTAGACCTTCAACATTTGTGGTGAGCATGGAAAACAAGAAACAAGTTTGACCATTAGGGGTGATGGATAAGGTGGTAGTTTTAGTTATGGGAGTTCCAATCTCATGACTTTCCAAGTCTTGAAGGATTCAAGCTATGACTTACTTCTTGGGAGGCCATGGTTGAGAGCAGAACGCATAACTAATAGATGACACAAAGGGTACTTGAGGATTGGGTCATCAAACCATAGAGTCAAAGTTCCTATGACTAACACCACCAACACTTCATATTCAAATACACCATTTTCTGATTATTGAAAATCAGATTTTGAAGAAGGAGCTTCAAGTATGGACACGAGCATGGAAGAGGAGATTTCCATGGAGGAGGATGAATCTTAATATGATTCAAATGTGTATCTCTTGTGTGCTATGGATTTTGCACCTAAGCCAGAGGTTTTGAAGGACCCAGATAAATCACCATTGACACTTGAGGAGATAGAGAGGAGGTTATCTACCTTCAAGTATGGCTCAAATGTTACCAAGGAGGAGAAGGTGAGATTTGAGGATATTTTCCACAAGTTCATCCATGTGTTTGCTTTTTGTTACAAAAATCTAAAGGAAGTCACCTTGGAGGAGCACAAGGTAGAGGTGGAGTCACATGCAAGACCAATCCGCCAAAAGCAACATTGCATTTCCCACTTTGGTTGTGAAGGAGGATATTGATAAGCTCAAGGAGGCTGGATTTATCTATGAGGTGGAGAATTCAGAATGGGTGTCTCCAATTATCATTGTGAAGAAAAATAATGGCAAGCTTTGAGTATTTGTGGATTACAAGAAGCTCAACGTTGTTACCAAGAAGGACTACTACCCATTGCCAGTTATTGATGAGATCTTGGAGGAGATTGCAAGTCATGAGAGGTACAATTTTGGAGATGATTAAAGTGGATATAACCAAATTAAGATTACACCAGAGCATCAAAAACTCACCACATTTACCATACCTTGGGGAACTTACCATGCCTTCTCCAATGGTTCATGAACAAGGTAATTGAACCTTTCATTGGGAAATTTGTGAAAGATTTCATTGATGACTTTTATGTCCATGGGAGCAAGGAGGAACACTTTGAGCACCTAATCAAGGTCTTGCAATGCTTGGATGGGGCAAATGAATCACTCAACCCAGAGAAGTGAATTTTTGGATGTGAACAAGGTCTACTTTTAGGGCACATCATCTCCAAGTATGGAATAGCAGTTGATCTTGAGAAGGTGAAGAAAATCTCACACCTTCCATTCCCTTCAAGCTTGACAAAGTTATGCCAATTCTTGGGGATGGTTGGGTACTATAGGAGGTTCATCTTCTCATTTTCCAACAAGGATTATGCACTGACTATCTATATGAAGAAGGGTGTAGACATGGTGAGTTTTGAGGACAAGGAGGCTCTCAAAGCTTTTGAGGAGCTCAAGAAATCCCGTGTTGTAGCTCCAATTCTTGCTAAACCTGATTGGAGTAAGCCTTTCATCCTTTGCATTGATGCTTCCAATGTTGCTATAGGATGCAGTCTTAGTCAATTAGACCAAGATGGGCATGATCATCCAATAACTTATGCTAGTAGGCAAATGGTTTCAGCAGAAAAGAACTACTCTATCACGGAGAGAGAAGGGTTGGCAGTGATCTTTGGTCTCAAGAAGTTTAGACACTACTTGATTGGAGAGAAAGCCACCATTGTCATGGTTCACAAGGCCTTGAAGTACATCTGCAACAAGCCTTATGTTGAAGGGAGACTAGCAAGGTGGATGATGCTCTTGTCTGAGTATGACTACACCATTGAGGATAGGCCAGGAAAGAAACATGCAAATGCTAATTTGTTATCTAGGGCTTATGATCATGATGGAGATGAGCCATTGGATGATTCCTTCTCAGATGAGGAGCTCATGACAATCTCAGTCACTCAAGAGGTTCCAATGGAGTACAAGGAGATTGTGGATTTTATGACAAGAGGTAACTATCCAAAAGGGATGCATGCTAGGGAGAGGAAGTGTAATATTCCAAAGACAAGAGAAGAGAGAAAACACAGATTTCACACTCAATCATCCGATGCCCCAAAGGAGCACCTTCTCTTTATTATATAGACAAAGAGGATCTCCTCCAAGGAAGCTCCACCATAGGATTAGACAAACAGATAGGTGGCATGTCAGCAAGCTACACCCTTGGATTACTTACTTGGATGGATGACATGTCGGTCCTAGTTCTATCTGGTTGGTTAAACAAGCTTTGACTAGAGGGAATCTTTTAGGGAATCTTCCTATAGGAATCTCAAAATCATGTGGGTGAGGTACCATTAGAAATCTCTCGACAAGACAAACTTGGGGGAGGGAAGGCCAGCCTTTCTTCCATTGGGGGGGGGGATGTGCACATTTTTGAGGCCTAATTCATCCATTTAGGCCTCCAAAATTGCCTTCAAAGATTTCATACATATTTCTATTCCTACTCTATTAGTAGAAGTCCCTTTTTGGTGATACCTCTTTCTGATCTTTTTAGTCCATCATGTGTAACATCCTTCTAGATGTTACCAAACCAATTCTCACCTTTAAATCATATGTCTAGCTATTGGTTCTAAGGTTTTCAAGTCTATGTCGGTTTCTACCTTATTAGTAGAAGTACTCTTTTGGTGATACTTCTATCTGATCTATTTTGACCATCATGTATAACATCATTCCAAATGTTACCAAGCCAAATTTCACATCTAGATCATATGGCTAGCTCTTGGTATTACAGAAATGGCCTTGTAGCAAGATCTAGACCTTACACAATGGTGGAGGATATTCTTTTTCACCAAAGAGCAGCTGGTCTACTTCTAAGAGCAACGGGTAAGAAAGAGTCTATCTTACTCATAAAGGAGTTTCATGAAGGTTTAGTGTGTGGAGGACACTTTGTAGGAAAGGTGATTGCTTTCAAGATTCTAGATGTAGGTTACTATTGGAGAGTGAGTTTCAAGGATTGTATTGATTATTGTAAAACTTGTCATGTTTGTCAAGTTTTGGCTAGAATGTCTATTTCCACTCCACCACTTAGATCAATTCCATTGTAAGGACCTTTTGAGAAGCATGGAATTGATTTTGTAGGTCTTCTCAATAGAACCCCAAGGAATAATTGGTACATTGTGGTAGCTATTCATTACCTTACCAAGTGGGTTGAGGCTAGACCATTGAGGGACAAGAATGAAGATGAATTTGGTAGATTTTCTTATGAATGCATTATCACTAGGTTTGGATGCCCTTTGGAGTTGGTTTCTGATAGAGGAAGAGAGTTTATAGGAAGCATCACTACAGCCATGCTATAACATTTCTCTATCACACAGAGTAACTAAAACCTATAAGCCAAATTCCAATGGCTTGGCAAAGAGAACCAATCAGACCTTGTGCATGATGTTGGCCAAAGATGCAGAAATAGAGGGAGCTAAACATCATTGAGGCAAGAGGATTCATACAATTTTGGGGGAGTATAGGACAACCATGAAGACTTCCATCAGATATTCTCCATTTCAATTGGTATATGGTATTCAGTCTACCTTACACATTCACTTTGATCTTCTTACCTTCCAAATCATTCATAGGAGATTGAAGAAAGCACAAGGAAGCCAAGGAAGGATCAACTCATGGAATTGGAAGAGGCAAGAGCAATTGCTATTGTTTGAGTAGAGCAAGCCTAAAGGAAACAAAAGGAGAGCTATGACAAGAGGCAAGGCAAGAAGGAGGTGGAGCCTTTCAAAGAAGGTGATTGGGTAATTTTGTTTGATTCCATTCAATTCAAGAGAGTGCAAAAGAAGTTTTTGCCTAAGTACTTTGGACCTTTCATAATGGAGAAGGTGTGGACCAATTATACCTATGACCTCAAGGAGTTGGGAGGAAGACACTTTGATGAGATTTACCATGATAAGTTGAAGATGTATCATAGAAGGTAGAGAGATCTTCACTTTGAGGACAAAGTGAAAACTTAGTCTGGAGGTAAATGTAACACTCATTTGTGCATGTATGTAGTATTGTGATATTTAGTTTGGTATTACAGTACTTGAGAGATATTATTTATATAAGGATGGTTCTACATTAGTCATGATTAGCTAAAGTTAGTTATAGCTAAGATAAAGTGGACCTTACTTTAGAGGAAGTGGAAAAAATGAGCACCACTATTTTGGATTCTAGTGTGTTGACTTGGTAT
Organism: Lunularia cruciata; assembly: GCA_948567375.1. Lineage (NCBI taxonomy): Eukaryota > Viridiplantae > Streptophyta > Marchantiopsida > Lunulariales > Lunulariaceae > Lunularia > Lunularia cruciata. The sequence goes on from OX419756.1 coordinate 28,743,924, forward strand.
TATTCTTATGTGTTTGGCTTTGAGGAAAGAGTTGAGAACTCTTGGGCCCGTAACCCTTTTTGTTTTGGATTCTTCTAAAGTTCAAGGATAACCCATGTGAAGGAATCCTTGACTTAGTGGTTGGGTCAAGATAAGATCACATGCTTAGTGGAATATGCCCATTTGGATAGATATTCCTTTATACTTTTTGACTTTACTTGACTTTTAGCCTAGTAACTTGAGTACTCCAGTAATTAGTAACTTTAGTGCATAACTATTTCACAAGTATATAAAATAGGGGTGAGGAGGTACTCATCATCCTTTCATTTGCAACTATCTTTCTTATTGAGTTCTCTAGTTAGCAATGTCTTGAGTCTTGGAGTGTTAGCCTTGGAGGAGTATGATGGAGTTGTGGTTCTTTTCCTTCTTAGTCCATGGTGTGCTACCATAATAGCCATTTGAGGTTCATCTTGAGTGAGAGACAGGCCGGCTCATAGGTCGAGAAGAGAGGTATACCTTCAAAGTGTGGCTCTAAAAAGCTTATTTCTTTGATGTTGAGCCTTTGAATTCTTGGCTATGGTGGATAGAGGCTGGCAAGCATCACCCAAACTCTCTTAACTAGAGAGGGTGTGGCTTGACTATAATCAATCCCAACTATTGGCAGACCGTTGAGTAAAGGATAGAGTGCATGCTTTATTTGAGTGTGATTCAAGTGGAAGAAAGAACTAATAATTTCAAAGAAGTGAGAGTCAAGGTGAAATCAAGTGCAAGAATTGAGGATGTTGGTCATACCTCCAAGTCTAGCTGATCATTGGTACTTTGAGTGTGGTTTCAATTTCCTTGAGAGTGATTTTGTGCAAAAACTCTTTCCTCAAAGCCAAACACCTAGGAATAATACCATGTCAATATATTACAATCAAAAATAGTGGTGCTCATCTTTTCTACTTCCTCTAAAGTAAGATTTCCTCTATCTTAGCTATGACTAACGTTAGCTAATTATGACTAAGGTAGAACCATCCTTTATCTTTATATAAATAATATCTCTCAAGTACTTATAAGACCAAACTAAATATCACAATACCACACACGTGCACAAATGGGTGCTATAGTCCACCCTTCTAGATTGTGCACAATAAGGTTTGGACCATAGATCTTTGGTTCCTAGAAAGGTGCCCTAGCCAACTTGTCCACCTTCATTTGTTGTCCTAGTGATTATTCCACTAATATCTATTCACATGTAGCTTTGGCTAGGAAAGGTAGTTTGATCTCATTCTTAATGATCTTGGTAGTTTAAGAAGTAGCTAGACACTCCTATTATATCAAATGCTAAATGGTGGCAGAGTCAATCTAGTGTTGGTTTATAAGATGGAGTGTTGTTTTTAGACTTTTGGTGATTGGAGCCCCCTTTATGCTCTACTTTTTGTTTATGCATAATATTTGTATGAAATGCATTGACTTTAGAGCGTTGGTGTTCTTGTGTGCTCTTGGTAGTGAGGCTGAAGATCACCAATAAGACTACCTATTTCTCTCTTTGGTGAGACAAGAAATGATGACCTACAAATCATGAGAGTGTGTGTTATGACAACAGGTTACAGGTTGCTCTTCTCCCTAGTGTAGTTGTTATAGTTAGAATTACATTAGTGGGTAGTGTTCAGTTGGTGTTGGCACTTGGTGGGGGCTCTTGGTGTTGGTATTTGGTGGTGATCCTTGGTAAGGTACTTGTGGTGGTTATAGTTGTTGTTTGAGTTACATTGTCTCAATAGAGTTCTTTGGAGATTCTAGAAGAGATAGCAATATAGTACACAATGGGTTTACTTAGAGCGACACTCAATATCCACCTATAGTTTTTGACTTTACTTGAATTTTAGTCTAGTAACTAGTAACTTTGGTGCGTAACTATTCACAAGTATATAAACTAGGGGTGAGGAGGTACTCATCATCCTTTCATTTGCAACTATCATTGAGATCTCTAGTGAGCAATTTCTTGAGTCATGGAGTGTTAGCCTTAGAGGAATATGATAGAGTTGGAGTTCCTTGCCTTCTTAGCCCATAGTGCGCTACCATAATAGCCATCAGAGGTTCATCCTAAGTGAGAGACATGCCGGCTCATAGCCCATACCATTGTTGTGGGACACAGACAAGATGTATAGGGCATCCAAAGGCCCCAAGCGTTACTCTGGTATAGTGAGTACCATTGAGTTGGATGATTTCATCCATGAGTTTGATATTTGGTGTGATCTACAATAGATGTGGAACACAACTTTCATCACACTCTTCATTGCATGGAAGGGGTTTTTTAGCACATCTAAGTGCTAAAACATTGATAGATGAATCTCATGTTTTTAGGAGAACTCACTTGGAAGAGATTGAGCTATGGAGACAATATTGGTCTTCAAACTACATCTCCATCATTTCAAGCTTGGTTCTTAAGGGTAGATAGATAGTACCCACAAGTTCTAGCTCTAGTAGAATTGATGGATCTAGTAGAGGTGCACTAGTTGGAGATGGGGCTATTATGAGTGGGAGTATCACTACAAGAGGTGGTGCAATATTGAGGTTTAACCCCATGGTGGAGTTCTTCTAGTGCTTGAGGCAGAATTACCAAGGAGTACAGATTGACAAGTTGAGGAGCTTGCAAGAGTTCCAATGGAAGGCTAGAGAGAGCCTATGCAAGGCATACAATTGCATGAGATGGCTGATTAATTTCACTCAAGGAGTTATTGAGGCCCAAGTAGTCTAGTTTTGGTATGGGATCCTGGACAAGGAGTTGTGACATAGAGTATGTAATGCTACATTGTTATAGGCTACTTCACCTACTTTGGTAGTGGTCTTTAGTTTAGTTGGGTGCATTGAGCTCAGCATGGTAGAGGAGAGAGGTGATATCTAGATTTGGTAGGGAGACCTCATCTGTAGTTATTACTTCTTCTAGAGTGCAATATCATGCACCATACCATGTTGGCTTTTGAGGACAAAGTGGGTAGCCTAGATCTTATGGAACGAGTGGAAGGCCTAGTGTAGCTAGACCCTTACCTTGATTTTCAAATCAATAGTAGCCAATGAATGGTGGTGTTGCTTGTTGGACTTGTGGTGGACCTCACCACAAGAAAAAGTGCGCTCTGTAACACCCATTTGTGCATGTGTGTGGTATTGTGATATTTAGCTTGGTATTACAAGTACTTAAGAGATATTATTTATATAGAGATAAAGGATGGTTCTATATTAGTCATGGTTAGCTAAAGTTAGTCATAGCTAAGATAGATGGGACCTTACTTTAGAGGAAGTAGAAAAGATGAGCACCACTATTTTGGATTTTAGTGTGTTGACTTGGTATTATTCCTAGGTGTTTGGCTTTGGGGAAAGAGTTGAGAACTCTTGGGCCCGCAAGCCTTTTTGTTTTGGATTCTTCTTTAGTCCAAGGATAGCCCATGTGAAGGAATCCTTGCTTTAGTGGTTGGGTCAAGATAAGGGGAATATGCCCATGTGAATGGATATTCCCTTCTACTTTTTGACTTTACTTGACTTTTAGTCTAGTAACTTGAGTTACTACGGTAATTAGTAACTTTGGTACATAACTATTTCACAAGTATATAAACAAGGGGTGAGGAGGTACTCATCATCCTTTCATTTGCAACTATCTCTCTCTCGTTGAGTTCTCTAGTGAGCAATGTCTTGAGTCTTGGAGTGTTAGCCTTGGAGGAGTATGATGGAGTTGGGGGTTCCTTGCTTTCTTAGTCCATGGTGCGCTACCATAATAGCCATCAGAGGTTCATCCTGAGTGAGAGACAGGCCGGCTCACATTTTTGGTTCCGTTGCCGGGACCTCTCTAGAAGGCAAGATAATGTTCCGCGTCCAATTCTACATTAGGCAAAAGGAGGCTATGAGAGCTCACTTGGAGAGAACATTAGGAGAGGAGAGGGCTGAACTTATGTTAGAGAACCAAGATCCATTTGTATACCCTGTAGTTCATTATGATGTCTTTGAGGTGATTTTGTACATCTTGTACACATGAGAGGAATTGGAGAGATTGTGTGAGGTGGATTGCAGATTTTGGAGATTAAGGTGATTTTGGGCAAAATCTCAAGTTTGAGATCTGGACTTGAGATTTCTACACATGATAGCTTGGGTTATCTTTCAGTTAGCATACTTGAAATTATTGAGAGAGCTTCTATGCGCACTGGGCTAGAAGTTTTGAAAGTTGATAGGGTAAAGTGCTCCCGCAATTGCATGCTCTCTGGAAAATTGTACAGAGTCTGCCATTTCTTCAATTTTCAGTGAATTGTCCTGAAAATTTCCAAGAAAATTCAGTGTACTGTATCCTACCTGCGGCCACAAAAATTAGAGAGAGATCGGTCTTGCGCAGGGCGTTATGAGTTTTTGAAGTGAGGGGGTGGTTTTGAGACCAAATCTGAAATATGGGTGCTGAATAGAAAGGTGTCTAGGCCAAATGGCTCGATGAAAAGATCTGAAATTTTGCAGAGAGTGATGCCCTGGAGTTGTGATCAAGTGTGGAAAATTTCAGAGGACTGTGACATATTGGTTAAGAGATTAGAATGACATTGTGAGGAAGGGTCAATTCTGCAGAGTGGAGATCTCATGCATGAGAAGTTTGAGATCAACAAAAAGCATGTTTGAGTGTTTAGATTCATCTTGGGGAACATGGAGTGTCATCAAGAGTGGAAATTGAGATTATGCAAGGTTCCCCAAGGGTTTGAGGTGATTGTAGGGGTGGATTTGAGGAAAAGAGAGTTTACAATAGAATTTGAAGAGAGTGTTGAGAGGATCCAAAAACCTACACCACTTGGAGGAAAGAGTGAGTCTAAGTGCTTTCTATGTGGAGAGAAGGGACATAAGGCAAGTTCATGTCCATTGACCTTTGAGAGCAAGAGATTGAGGGAAAGGAGAGGCTTACTTGACTTGGGTTTGCATGTTGGACCTTCTTCACCAAGATTGGGAGGGAGAAGATCTAAGACCAAGGAGTTGTGTGAGGTTTGTGGAGTTGAAGGACTTCCAAAAGGACATGAGTGTAGTGGAGTAAAAGCACTTTTGGAAACTTTGGTGAAGGATCTTGGAGAGAGTCTTAGTACAGCTACAGAAATACTACCACCTTCATCAGCTAGTTCTGAAGATTAGTGATGGAGATAATCTTTCAACTTATGGATAAACTATCCATGAGAGTTAGATTAATATGCACTCTAGGATTTGATGTTGCTATAGAAATCTTGGAGCAACCTGAACCTTTTGTGTTCCCTAGAGTGGATTATTCTCAGATGGTGTTAGTCATGTATATACTCTATTAGTAATTGAGTGAGAAAAAAGAAAAGAGAAAAAAAAATTGAGAGAAAAGAAAGATAGTGAGGGGTTAAGATGGGGAAACTTCCGGTTTTCTTTGGCAAGGATGGAGAAGATGTGGAGGCCTTTGTGAGAGACTTCAAGAGAGCTTGCATAGGAAACAATGAGAGGAGGAAGAATGAGTGGGCCTCATTATTACCAGATTTCTTTGAGGATGCAGCACTTACATGGTATGAGTCAGAATACCAAAAGAGAGAGAGGAGAGAGGGGGAAGAGGAGTCTTGGGAGACTTTGACTTCAGCACTCATTGAGAACTTTCTTCCTGATGAGAGTTATGAGAGATTGATGAGTGAGGTTACATTTCTCAAGCAAGGAGATGGAGAGAAAGTGAGGGTCTATGTGGAAAGAGTGGAAAAGTTGGAGTCCAGATTTCACATAGTGTTGAGGAAGGGTGGGGATGATGTGGAGACTACAATGATTGGCATAGGGGCCATGCTCACCAAGAATTTTGTGGGAGGATTGAGACCACAAATTAGAAGCAAGGTGAGATATGAGAAACCTTCTTCCAAGGTTGAAGCTATCAAGATCGCAATTCGTATGGAGGAGAGTTTGGAAGGGGATGAGAGTGATTTGGTGGTGAAGGAGGTTGTGCATCCTCCTCAAGGCTACAAGTATGGTGGAACTTCTGATACTTTGGTGACAAGGGTTGCACCACAAGTAGTAGTTGCTCCAGTTCTTGCACCTCCACCAAAAGATCCACTCCAAACCATCACAGAACAACTTGCGAATCTCAAGATCAATGTGGTGCAACTATGGGAGAAGAGAGAGGTGGATCAGAATGTAGGGAGAGGGCCTAGGAGTTATGGAAACTATCCATATAGAGGAGGCCAACCAGCCAACAATTTCAATGATAGAAATTGTTTTGGTTGTGGAGGAAGAGGCCATATCCAAAGGAATTGCCCAAATTCCACTTACCATGGAGGAAGGAGTTATGAGGGAGCCAATAGAGGGAAAGAGGGCTCCTAATCCCAACAGTGAAAGCCAATAGTGAAAGCCAAGTGGCTCCTAATCCCAACAAAGGTAAGGGGATAGCATCCATAGATGTGGTTGAGAGCAAGTATGAGAAGGGAGAGTGCTCAAACTCCAAGGGTCTTAATTTGGAGCTTTTGGCACAAGAGAAGAAGAGAGCTCGTTTTGCAGAGGATGTTAACTCTTCTCAAGGATTTACTTCAAGCAAGGATACTCCTATGTCTACTAGGAGCACTCGCACCTCAACACCATCAACAACAAAGACTCCAAGGAAGAAGTTGGGGATGGAGGACTTCTTGATCTCAAAGCAACAATGGAACTACAATGTGTTGGAGGATGTTGGTAGTCACAAGGCTAACATCACAGTGGGCCAATTAATTGCTTTGAACCCTACCTTGAGAAAGGAGCTTAGAGGTAGTTTGAGTTCTACAAGGAGCAAGAAGAAGAAGAAGGCTAAAGTTCCAGTATCAATGGGGGTGGTGGATGCCAAGCCAGCACCATGGGAAGCTTGTGAATATGCCTCCAAGATTGATGTGAGAGTGAATGGTCACAACATCAAGGATGCATTGGTTGATGGAGGATCAGCAGTGAATGCCATGTCAAAAAGGTTGATGAAGAAGTTGGGTATGATACCCTCAAGACCTTCAACATTTGTGGTGAGCATGGCAAACAAGCAACAAGTTTGACTTGTAGGGGTGATGGATAAGGTGGTAGTTTCAGTTATGGGAGTTCAAAATCTCATGACTTTCCAAGTCTTGAAGGATTCAAGCTATGACTTACTTCTTGGGAGGCCATGGTTGAGAGCAGCATGCACAACTGATCGATGGCACAAAGGGTACTTGAGGATTGGGCCATCAAACCATAGAGTCATTGTTCCTGTGACTAACACCACCAACACTTCACATTCAGATACACCATCTTCTGATTATTGGGAATCAGATTCTGAAGAAGGAGCTTCAGGTGTGGACACAAGCATGGAAGAGGAGACTTCCATGGAGGAGGATGAATCTGAATCTGATTCAGATGTGTATCCTTTGTGTGCTATGGATTTTTCACCTAAGCCAGAGGTTTTGAGGGACCCAGATAAATCACCATTGACACTTGAGGAGGTAGAGAGAAGGTTATCTACCCTCAAGTATGGCCCAAATGTTACCAAGGAGGAGAAGGTGAGATTTGAGGAGATTTCTTGCAAGTTCATCCATGTGTTTGCTTTTAGTTACAAGGATTTGAAGGAAGTCACCTTGGAGGAGCACAAGATAGAGGTGGAGTCACATGCAAGACCAATCCGCCAAAAGCAACGTCGCATTAGCCCACCAATATCTTTGGTTGTGAAGGAGGAGATTGATAAGCTCAAGGAGGCTGGATTTATCTTTGAGGTGGAGAATTCAAAATGGGTGTCTCCAATTGTCATTGTGAAGAAAAAGAATGGCAAGCTTCGGGTATGTGTAGATTACAAGAAGCTCAATGCTGTTACCAAGAAGGACTACTACCCATTGCCATTCATTGATGAGATCTTGGAGGAGGTTGCAGGTCATGAGAGGTACAGTTTTGGAGATGGTTATAGTGGATATAACCAAATAAAGATTGCACCAGAGCATCAACAACTCACCACATTCACCACACCTTGGGGAACTTACGCTTTCAAGGTCATGCCTTTTGGGCTTTGCAATGCTCCAGCCACATTCCAACGGTTCATGAACAAGGTATTTGAACCTTTCATTGGGAAATTTGTGAGAAATTTCATTGATGACTTTTGTGTCTATGGGAGCAAGGAGGAGCACTTTGAGCACCTAATCAAAGTCTTGCAATGCTTGGATGAGGCAAATGCATCACTCAACCCAGAGAAGTGCATTTTTGGATGTGAAGAAGGTCTACTTTTGAGGCATATCATCTCCAAGGATGGAATAGCAGTTGATCCTGAGAAGGTGAGGAAAATCTCAGACCTTCCATTCCCTTCAAGCTTGACAAAGTTACGCCAATTCTTGGGGATGGTTGGGTACTATAGGAGGTTCATCTTCTCATTTTCCAACAAGGCTTATGCATTGACCATCTACATGAAGAAGGGTGTAGATTACATAGTGATTTTGGAAGACAAGGAGGCTCTCAAAGCTTTTGAGGAGCTCAAGCAATCCCTTGTTGTAGCTCCAATTCTTGCTAAACCTGATTGGAGTAAACCTTTCATCCTCTACACTGATGCTTCTAATGTAGCTATAGGATGCACTCCTAGTCAATTAGACCAAGATGGGCATGATCATCTAATAGCTTATGCTAGTAGGCAGATGGTTTCAGCAGAGAAGAACTACTCTGTCACGGAAAGAGAAGGGTTGGCAGTGATCTTTGGTCTCAAGAAGTTTAGACACTACTTGATTGGAGGGAAAGCCACCATTGTCACGGATCACAAGGCTTTGAAGTACATCTTCAACAAGCCTAATGTTGAAGGGAGACTAGCAAGGTGGATGATACTCTTATCTGAGTATGACTACACCATTGAAGATAGGCCAGGAAAGAAACATGCAAATGCTGATTTATTATCTAGAGCCTATGATCATGATGGAGATGAGCCAGTGGATGATTCCTTCCCGGATGAGGAGCTCATGACAATCTCAATCACTCAAGAGGTTCCAATGGAGTACAAGGAGATTGTGGATTTTGTGACAAAAGGTAACTATCCAGAAGGGATGCATGCTAGGGAGAGGAAGGCCCTTGCAGCAAGATCTAGACCTTACACAATGGTGGAGGATATTCTTTTTCACCAAGGAGCAGATGGTCTACTTCGAAGAGCAGTGGGTAAGGAAGAGTCTATCCTACTCATAAAGGAGTTTCATGAAGGTTTAGTATGTGGAGGACACTTTGCAGGAAAGGTGACTACTTTCAAGATTCTAGATGCAGGTTACCATTGGAGAAGGATTTTCAAGGATTGTCTTGATTATTGCAAAACTTGTCATGTTTGTCAAGCTTTTGCTAGAAAGTCTACATCCACTCCACCACTTAGATCAATTCCATTGCTAGGACCTTTTGAGAAGTGGGGAATCGATTTTGTAGGTCCTCTCAATAGAACCCCAAGGAACAATTGGTACATTGTGGTAGTTACTAATTACCTTACCAAGTGGGTTGAGGCTAGACCATTGAGGGATAAGAATGAAGATGAAGTGGGTAGATTTCTTTATGAATGCATTATCACTAGGTTTGGATGCCCTTTGGAGTTGGTTTCTGATAGAGGAGGAGAGTTTACAGGAAGCATTACTACAGCCATGCTACGACATTTCTCTATCACACATAGAGTAACTACATCCTATAAGCCAAATTCCAATGGCTTGGCAGAGAGAACCAATCAGACCTTGTGCATGATGTTGGCCAAAGATGCAGAAATGGAGAGGGCTAAACATCATTGGGACAAGAGGATTCATGCAGTTTTGTGGGAGTATAGGACAACCATGAAAACTTCCACTGGATATTCTCCATTTCAATTGGTGTATGGTATTGAGTCTACCTTACCTATTCACTTTGATCTTCCTACCTTCCAAAGCATTCATAGGAGATTGAAGAAAGCACAAGGAGGTGATGCAGAGAAGTCAAGGAAGGATCAACTCATGGAGTTGGAAGAGGCAAAAGCAGTTGCTATGGTTTGAGTGGAGCAAGCCCAAAGGAAACAAAAGGAGAGTTATGATAAGAGGCAAGACAAAAAGAAGGTGGAGCCTTTCAAAGAAGGTGATTGGGTAGTGTTGTTTGATTCCATTTGATTCAAGAGAGTGCAAAAGAAGTTTTTGCCTAAGTACTTTGGACCTTTCATAGTGGAGAAGGTGTGGGGCAATTACACCTATGATCTCAAGGAGTTGGGAGGAAGATACTTTGATAGGATTAACCATGATAAGTTGAAGATGTACCATAGAAGGTAGAGAGACCTTCACTTTGAGGACAAAGTGAAAACTTAGTCCGGGGGTAAATGTAACACCCATTTGTGCATGTGTGTGGTATTGTGATATTTAGCTTGGTATTACAAGTACTTAAGAGATATTATTTATATAGAGATAAAGGATGGTTCTATTTTAGTCATGGTTAGCTAAAGTTAGTCATAGCTAAGATAGATGGGACCTTACTTTAGAGGAAGTAGAAAAGATGAGCACCACTATTTTGGATTTTAGTGTGTTGACTTGGTATTATTCCTAGGTGTTTGGCTTTGGGGAAAGAGTTGAGAACTCTTGGGCCCGCAAGCCTTTTTGTTTTGGATTCTTCTTTAGTCCAAGGATAGCCCATGTGAAGGAATCCTTGCTTTAGTGGTTGGGTCAAGATAAGGGGAATATGCCCATGTGAATGGATATTCCCTTCTACTTTTTGACTTTACTTGGCTTTTAGTCTAGTAACTTGAGTTACTACGGTAATTAGTAACTTTGGTACATAACTATTTCACAAGTATATAAACAAGGGGTGAGGAGGTACTCATCATCCTTTCATTTGCAACTATCTCTCTCTCGTTGAGTTCTCTAGTGAGCAATGTCTTGAGTCTTGGAGTGTTAGCCTTGGAGGAGTATGATGGAGTTGGGGGTTCCTTGCCTTCTTAGTCCATGGTGCGCTACCATAATAGCCATCAGAGGTTCATCCTGAGTGAGAGATAGGCCGGCTCACAGCTCAGGGCAATAGACATGATAGCTTTTGTGCACCATAGTTAGCACAAAGACAATGTGACCATTGCCACATATTTGGTCACATTAGTGATTGATGCTTTGACCTTCACCTAGAGTTACGGAGTGGTAGTTTGCTATGGTAGGTGGTAGGGAGCTCCAAGTCATGGAGGATGAAGTGGTAGAAGATCCATACTTAGTAGGGGTGCACTACCTACCCTTGTTTTGATACAACCATGGCTACTTGGATTGAGCAGTTAGAGTAAAGATTGTCTAGCAAGGCCATAGCTTAAAGAAGATCAGATTTGGGTGTTGAGGCTTCTATCTCTTATGTTGGTGATAGAGAGGTCTTGGACTTCATGTGTCAAGAAACATAGGTAGATGCATTTTTTGCAATGACTAGGAGTGCAATATGTGCTCCAAAGCCTAGAGGAGCATCAATGGAGTTGGACCCACAAAGATGAGAGGTTGGTAGACAGGCAAAACAAACAACATCCATGGCTCCTAAACATCCTAGTGCAAGTGTGGTAGGTGGTGATGGAATGCATGATAGACTAGATGCTAGTCAACTACCTACTACTACATAGATTGAGTCTAGCACAATGTTGGGAGCACTTAGTTGATTATGCGCTTCTCTTATTCTTAGCCAATGATATGTTTACATTAGAAGTTGACTCAGCTCTAGTGTTTTGGTTTGTTGCCACACTTTGTGAGACTAGGGATGATGTGGTTCTTACTATTAGAGCAAAGTAGCTGATAGTGGAGCTAACTTGGTTGAGGAGCATGGGATCCGCTCAACGACCAATGATTTATGACAAGTAGTAGCAACTAGAGTGGAGGAGTTACCAACTAGACTTGCCTTTGACCAATCATGGTTCACACCTGAAGTTGTCCTATTGGATAACCAAAGGGGGATTTTCCTTTTGGTGGGACCTTTAAGGAAGGTCTATACACCACAAAGGTCTTATTAGACTTTAGTACATACCCCTTTATGTTGGAGAAGGTGGTAGTTGTTTGTCTGGAGCTACAAAATACCAATGTAGAGAGGTGTCCATTTTAGATCCAGACATCTCTAGGGGGTGGTTTCATATAGTACATCACCTATGGAGAGCTCATTGTCCAAATTCAGCTTGGTCATCAGACTGATAGCTCTATGATGAGAGCTTAGGCCATTGCAACAATAGTAGTGTCATATGATGTGCTAGTTGGTAGAGCATTGTTATGGGTTTTAGTATTGACTATTGGGAGGAGATAGCCTCCAATAGACTAGGTTGGCAGTCACTTGAGGGATGGGTAGGTCGCCTACCAATACACATTAGTAATGGCAGTCTTAGTTCACGATAGTCAAGACCATGACATCAATTTTAGCTTTCAATGGTTCCTATTACTTGGCCTAATGACTTATTGGAGTGGAATACCCATGTAGAGGAAACTTCAATACTAGAAGAAATCACTTGGATTTAGAGTATGAGTGGGATTGCTCCATCTACCATAGATATTTCATTGTGGAGTTTTAAGGAGGCATTGCAACAACATGCAAATCAATGGTGCAACAGGCTTGGAGTGGAGCCTTTGTACCACTAGGAGACCAATGTGAGGATGAGCCTCCAGAGTCTATTACCTTGTCACCTTTTTATACCACACTTATTGCTTGGCAATATCCAATAGAGGAAGTATGTCTATTGGAGTTGTTTGGTGGGATTAGCATTGGACTAGTTATGGTATTACAAGCAAGTATATGAGTATAGAGGTACTTGTATGTGGAGAGAGATGAGTTTGGTAAGCAATTCTCTCTTTATCATGTGGCACACTTGGCCTATTGGTATCTTGAGTTATTACCAATATCAATAGTCATGGGTTACCAGAAGACCCTACCAATAGATATTTTCTTATTGGGGATATACGATTTGGAGAGACATGGTGCTATTCATTTGATGATTTTTGGATGGCCATGTCAGGGAGATACCCATGCTGGCCAAGGTCAGGTCCCCAAGATCTCTGTTCTTGTTGGTTTTAAGAGATATTGTGTATACTACAACATTGTGACAACCTGACAAGTATTGCTTTTGCGGTAAGCAATAAGTAAAGTTTGTTCCCACAGAGATACGAGTCAGAAATTGTCAAATATGAAGTTAAAAAGTAACACTTCAATTCTTCTTGACTGCATCTTTAATCTCTCACGTAGAAAACATACCCTAAAGAGTAACAAGCATTGATTTACAATCTCACCATAAATTATATGTTCATTATCACAACTCCATCAAATATTTCCAAACCAACTTTGATTGTGTAATACCAAGAGCTAGCCATATGATCTAGATGTGAAATTTGGTTTGGTAACATCTAGAATGATGTTATACATGATGGTCAAAATAGATAAGATAGAAATATCACCAAAAGTGTACTTCTACTAATAGGGTAGAAATCAAAATAAACTTGAGAACCTTAGAACCAATAGCTGACATATGATTTAAAGATGAGAATTGGTTTGGTAACATCTGGAAGGATGTTACACATGATGGACTAAACAGATCAGAAAGAGGTATCACCAAAAGAGAACTCCTACTAATAGAGTAGGAACCAAAATATGCCTGAAATCTTTGAAGGCAATTCCAGAGGCCTAAACGGATGAATTAGGCATCAAAAATGTGCACATTCCTCCCCTTCCCCCCCCTTCCCTCAAAATGAAGGAAAGGCTGGCCTTCCCTCCTCCTGCTTTGTCTCATCGAGAGCTTTCCAATGGTACCTTACGTGATTCTTAGATTCCTATAGGAAGATTCCCTAAAGATTCCCTCCGGTCAAAGCTTGTTTGACCAACCAGATAGGACCTAGACTAAACATGTCACCCATCCAAGTAAGTAATCCAAGGGTGGAGCTTGCTGACATATCACCTATCTGTGTGCCTAATCCTATGGTGGAGCTTCCTTGGAGGAGATCCTTTTTGTCTATATAATAAAGAGAAGGTGCTCCTTTGGAGCATCAAATGTTTGAGTGTGCAATCTGTGTTTTCTCTCTTCTCTTGTCCTCAGAGTATTACAATGGTATCAGAGCGAGTGTTTTAGTCCAAGATAGTGGATCATCCCTCTTGGAATAATACGAACTATTGAAACTAAGTAATTTGAGGTGGAGAACATAGAGTAATTGCTAGACTTAGGAAGGACTTTAAAGAGTGGATGGGATGGATGCACCGGGAGGAAAATTTCCGAACACCTAGCTTTCCATTCTCGAATCCATTCCACATCAAGGTTATGTATATCCAGTGTGAGCAGATGAGGGTATTGCTAGTTTATCACTTTGGTGCAAAATTCATGGATAGAGTGATGAACTCACCAAACCCGGTGATTCTACCTGTGGTGATATATGACAAAGAGTAGGATTTGACAATCTACATTCTATTATGATAATATGGATATGAATATCCCAAATCCTCTGCCTTTCAACACTCAAGTAGAAACCCGTTATGTAGTGAGACCGAAAGTGATGTTTAGAGATTTTGTGGTTATGAATTTCGGTGAGGAGTATTATCAACGAGTGATAGCTCTTGAGATCTCAATGGTAGTTCTGATAGTTCTAATTGGTGGATTCTGTGCAAATGGCTCTAACCCGACTATGGGGATTGAGATAGAAAAATAGCGTACAAGAGTATGTGGAGGCATTTCTGGATCTACAAGTTGCAATTACCGACATGAGTCCAGCAGAGGCTCTCGATAATTTCAAACAAGGATTGAAAGAGTGGATTAGCCAAGAAGTTGTGGTGCAAAATCCTTGCACAATATTTGAAGCCATTGCTTGTGCACAGAGAATAGCAAGAGCATTAGGTGGAGGTGAAGGAGTAGTTCCACCTCAACATTATTGGGCAGAAATGCCACACATGGGTGGACCAGTACCGATGGAATTGGGCAACCATTGATTCTAAGATCAAGGAGCATGACCGCTTCAAGGGGAGCATGAATAGGTAGAAGAACGAAGAGATGGAGTCACACAAGGAGAAGAAACTCAAGAAGAACAACGCCATTGTTACAATTGTGGCCATATTTGGCACATATCTACCAACTGTCGCACTTGTTTCCCTAGAGGCCCTTGGCCTTCTTACAAGTGATCTTTGAACAACATGGAGAAGCACATTGAGAAGGAGGTAGAAATCACTTTGGAAAACAAAGATCCCCTAGAAATGTACCTCGTGGACTTATTGGCTCAATAAGAAAGTAGAGAAGCGATAGAAGGAAGAAGAATAATGCACAAAGATCCCAAAAGGTAACCTCACAATTGATTGTCGTGAATGGAATCCTATAAGGTAATCAAGTGAGAGTATTAATAGATCCAGGAGCAACAAAGAATTTCTTGTCTTGCTCTGTTGCAATAAGATTGGGAATGGATCTAGAGAGGGATGGGAGTGGAGAAGTAGAGTTACCTAATGGGCAAACAGAGAGGATTGAATCATTACCTATACGGGTAACACTCTCTGTAGGAGAATATCAAGAAGCAATTGAGTGGCAAGTGATACAATTAGCTTGTTATGATGCAATTTTAGGCATGCCATGGATGGAGCATTACAACCCTATGGTAGATTGGAGGAAGAAAGGAGTGAGAACCCACCAATGGTCAATCATTGGGGTTGAAGAAAAATCACATAGGCAAAAATTGCCTCTATATGTCATAGGGACGGCAATTGTCCGTAAGACCAATAGATGTTTCATGGGTCTAACAAGAGAAGTCTAGAGTGCACAACTTGATGGACAAATTCTTGAGAAATTGAAAGATGTGGTGGATGAGTTTCAAGATGTCTTTCTTGATAATCTACCCTCAAGATTACTACCAAAAAGGCGAGTAGATCACAAAATTGAGACACTCATGGGGAAGACATCTCCTTGTAAGGCCCTATATTGCCTATCACCTCATGAGTTGGAGGAGTGTAAGACTCAAATTGAGGAGATGCTACAAAAAGGGTTCATCCAACCTAACATATCACCATATAGGACCTTTGTCTTGTTTGTGAAGAAGAAGGATGGTACAATGCACATGTGCATTGACTATTGGGGTCTCAATCAACAAACAGTGAAGAACAAATACCCCTTACCTCGCATGGATGACCTGTTTGATAAACTCCATGGAGCAAGATACTTCACCAAAATGGACTTGCGGAGCAGTTACAATCAAATCCAAATTGCAGAGGAAGATGTGTACAAAATTGCCTTTCAAACCAAGTATGGCCACTTTGAGTATCTTGTGATGCTTTTTGCCCTCACCAATGCACCTGCCACTTTCATGAGTCTAATGAATGACATATTTCGTCCATACTTGGATAAGTCTATTATCATCTTCTTGGACAATATCTTAGTATATAGAAGCATGATGATAGAACACAAACAACATCTACGAAAGGTCCTCCAGATTCTAAGGCAGAATCAATTGTATGCCAAAATCTCCAAGTGTGAGTTTGGCAAGTCTGAAGTAGACTTCTTAGGGCATAGAGTAAGTGCAGAGGGCATTCAAGTATTGATGGATAAGATAAAGGTCATTCAAAAATGGAGTGCCCTAGAAGATCAGACTCAACTTAAGAGCTTCTTGGGGTTGACGGGATTCTCTAGTAGATTTGTCAAGGACTTCTCCAAGGTTGCACAGCCTTTAACAACACTACTTGGCAAGGAGAAGAAGTGGAAATGGAAAACTGCACAAGAGTTGGCCCTTTCAAGAATTGAAAGCCGCCTTGCTACATGCACCAATCTTGAAGTGGTATGACCCAAAACGTCCAATCAAGTTGGCTACAGATGCATCAAGCGTAGCAATAGGAGCAGTCCTATAACAAGAGTGGTATGACGGATGGCATCCAATTGCATATTTCTCTCGATAGTTGTTATTGGCAGAGTGCAACTACCACACCATAGAACAAGAAGAGATGGCCATCGTTCAGGCAACCAAGCATCGAAAGCACTATTTGGGTGAGAAGGCATTTGTAGTAGAGACAAATCACAAATCTCTAGTCTACCTCAAGACACAAAATGATCTATCTCGTCACCAAATTTGGTGGGCAGAGCGACAACAATGCTTCAACATAACAATCACCTACATGGAAGTTAAGAAGCAACTTGCAGATGCATTCACCCACATGCCAATGGCAAACAACTTGGTGGCAGAGGTTAAGATTAACCCTAAATTTTGACCCAAATAGTGCATTTGTAGTAGAGACAGATCACAAATCTCTAGTCTACCTCAAGATGCCATATGATCTATCTCGTCGCCAAATTTGGTGGGCAGAGTGATGACAACGCTTCAACATAACAATCACCTACGTGGAAGGTAAGAAGCAACTTGCAGATGCATTCACCCACATGCCAATGGCAAACAACTTGGTGGTAGAGGTTAAGATTAACCCTAAATTTTGGCTAAAGCATCTGGCTGCTACAAAAACTGATCCACAGATTGTAGAAGCACAATCATCCAAAGGTGTCACTAACACCCAAGGACTCACCTTTCAGGATGGCAGATTATGGATCCCAAATGTCCCAGAATTATGCACCACTATTCTAGCGGAATGTCATGATTTGGCCATTGTAGGTCATGTCGGAGTGGACAAGACCTTGGATGCAGTCAAGTGCCATTACTATTGGCCCAAGATGAGCAACAACATGATGGACTACGTGCGTAGCTGCCTACTTTGTCAACAGAACAAAGCTTCTAATCAAGCTCCTGTAGGGCTCTTTCAACCTCTCCCCACTCCTACCCAACGTTGGGAACAAGTGAGTATGGATCTCATCTGTGAATTACCCAAGACCACCTCAAGGTTTGACTCCATCATGGTCTTTGTGGACCGGCTCAGCAAAATGATTCATGAACGCTCTACCACCAAAGAGGTGACCGCTCCACAATTAGCTCAATTATACTTAGATGCAGTCTTTGCTCACCATGGCTTGTCTAGAGTACTCATCACCGATAGAAGCACCCAATTCACCAATTTGTTTTGGTTTTTTCAAAACCAAGTTGGCCATGTGTAATACTCCGAGGACAAGAGAAGAAAGAAAACACAGATTGCACACTCAAACATTCGATGCCCCAAAGGAGCACCTTCTCTTTATTATATAGACAAAGAGGATCTCCTCCAAGGAAGCTCCACCATAGGATTAGGGACATAGATAGGTGACATGTCAGCAAGCTCCACCCTTGGATTACTGACTTGGATGGGTGACCTGTCTGGTCTAGGTCCTATCTGGTTGGTCAAACGAGCTTTGACCGGAGGGAATCTTTTAGGGAATCTTCCTGTAGGAATCTCAGAATCACATGAGTAAGGTACCGTTGGAAAGCTCTCGACGAGACAAACCAGGGGGAGGGAAGGCCAGCCTCTCCTCCGTTGGGGGGGGGGAATCTGCACATTTTTGAGGCCTAATTCATCCGTTTAGGCCTCCGAAATTGCCTTCAAAGATTTCAGGCATATTTCGGTTCCTACTCTCTTAGTAGAAGTCCCCTTTTGGTGATACCTCTTTCTGATCTGTTTAGTCCATCATGTGTAACATCCTTCCAGATGTTACCAAACCAATTCTCACCTTTAAATCATATGTCTAGCTATTGGTTCTAAGGTTCTCAAGTCTATTTCGGTTTCTGCCCTATTAGTAGAAGTACTCTTTTGGTGATACTTCTATCTGATCTATTTTGACCATCATGTATAACATCATTCTAGATGTTACAAAATCAAATTTCACATCTTGATCATATGGCTAACCCTTGGTATTACAGACCTCCCTCCTTTTAAGACGCAACGTCCTCGTTGTGCAATTGTTGCTCAAATGCTTGCACCAACACCGGTGCATGTGCCAAATTGGCAGCGGGTTCCCAGGTTGCTTCATAGAGAGGGTAACCTTTCCATTGTACTAGATATTCCACCCACGGATGGCAAGTACCACGCATGCGCTTTTGGAGAATCTGCTCTACTTCATATTCCTCTATGCCATCAATGACTGTCGGACAAGGTCGAATGTCTTGTGTGGAAGTACCTTGGCCTGATCGGGGAGCATATCTGCGTAATAGGGAGACATGGAACACTGGATGGATCTTCATGTGTGGTGGTAGCTCAAGGTGATAGGCCACAGCGCCGATGTGACGAAGAATCGAGAAAGGCCCAATAAAACGAGGTCTGAGCTTACGAGATCCAACTAATGTGAGGTTGGTTGTCGATAGCCACACTTGATCCCCAACATTGAACTCCATATGCCTACGGTGTGCATCAACATACTGCTTTTGTCGATTTTGTGCAATCTGTAACCTGTGCTTGGCGCTCTCCACACCTTGTTGGATTCTAGAAACAAATGTGTTGACTGCATCAACCTTGGTAGTCACTGGACGGATCTTCATCAAGCTAGAAGGTGTGAAGGGATGCTCACCATACATGAGGAAGAACGGAGTGACCTAGGTGGAGGCATTCACTGAATTGTTGTAAGCGAATTCCACCAACGGTAGTAGGGTGTCCCACCTCTCTTGCTCTTCTAAGGTGAAGCCGCGTAACATGTCTTCAATCGTGCAATTAGCCCGCTCTGTTTGGCCATCTGTTTGTGGGTGGTAAGCTGTAGACATGGCCAACTTGGTTTTGAAGAAACCAAAGAGTGTTCGCCAAAACAAACTGGTGAATTGGGTGCCTCTATCGGTGATGAGTACTCTAGACAAGCCATGGTGAGCAAAGACTGCATCTAAGTATAGTTGAGCTAGTTGTGGAGCGGTCACCTCCTTGGTGGTAGGGCATACATGAATCATTTTGTTGAGCCGGTCCACAAAGACCACAATGGAGTCAAACCCTGAGGTGGTCTTGGGTAATTCACAGACGAGATCCATACTCACTTGTTCCCAACGTTGGGTAGGAGTGGGAAGAGGTTGAAGGAGCCCTGCAGGAGCTTGATTAGAAGCTTTGTTCTGTTGACAAAGTAGGCAGCTACGCACATAGTCCATCACGTTGTTGCTCATCTTGGGCCAATAATAATGGCGCTTGACTGCCTCCAAGGTCTTGTCCACTCCGACATGAGCTGCAATGGCCGAATCATGACATTCCGCTAGAATGGTGGTGCGTAATTCTGGGACATTTGGGATTCACAATTGGCCCTCTCGAAAGGTGAGTCCTTGGGTGCTGGTGACACTTTTGGACACTTGCGCTTCTACAATCTGTGGGTCAGTTTTTGTGGCAGCTAGAATCTCTTGCCAGAATTCAAGGTTAATCTTAACCTCTGCCGCCAAGTTGTTGGCCATTGGCATACGGGTGAACGCATCTGCAAGTTGCTTCTTACCTTCCACGTAGGTGATTGTCATGTTGAAGCGTTGTCGCCACTCTGCCCACCAAATTTGGCGACAAGATAGATCCTTCTGCGTCTCGAGGTAGACTAGAGGTTTGTGGTCTGTCTCTACTACAAATGCCTTCTCGCCCAGGTAGTGCTTCCAATGCTTGGTTGCTAGAACAATGGCCAGCTCTTCTTGTTTTGTGGTGTGGTAGTTGCACTCTGCCGGTAACAACTTTTGAGAGAAATATGCAATTGGATGCCATCCGTCATGCCACTCTTGTTGTAGGACTGCTCCTATTGCTATGCCTGATGCATCCGTAGCCAACTTGATTGGACGTTTTGGGTCATACCACTTCAAGATTGGTGCATGTAGCAAGGCGGCCTTCAATTCTTGAAAGGCCAACTCTTGTGCAGTTCCCCATGTCCACTTCTTCCCCTTGCCAAGTAGTGCCGTTAAAGGCTGTGCAACCTTGGAGAAGTCCTTGACAAATCTACGATAGAATCCCGTCAACCCCAAGAAGCTCTTAAGTTGAGTCCGATCTTCTAGGGCACTCCATTTTTGAAAGACCTCTATTTTATCTATCAATACTTGAATGCCCTCTGCACTTACTCTATGCCCTAAGTAGTCTACTTCAGACTTGCCAAACTCACACTTTGAGATTTTGGCGTACAACTGATTCTGTCTTAGAATCTGGAATCGTGCAACTATATACTAAGATATCATCCAAGAAGACAATAATAGACTTATCCAAGTATGGAAAAAATATGTCATTCATTAGGCTCATGAAAGTGGCAGGCGCATTGGTGAGGCCAAAAGGCATCACAAGATACTCAAAGTGGCCATACCTGGTTTGAAAGGCAATTTTGTACACACATCCTCCTCTGCAATTTGGATTTGATTGTAATCACTCCGCAAGTCCAGTTTGGTGAAGTATCTTGCTCCATGGAGTTGATCAAACAGGTCATCCATGCGAGGTAAGGGGTATTTTTTCTTCACTGTTTGTTGATTGAGACCCCGATAGTCAATGCACATGCGCATTGTACCATCTTTCTTCTTCACAAACAAGACAAGGGTCCCATATGGTGATACGCTAGGTTGGATGAACCCTTTCTGTAGCATCTCCTCAATTTGAGTCTTACACTCCTCCAACTCATGAGGTGATAGGCGATATGGGGCCTTACAAGGAGGTGTCTTCCCCGGGAGTGTCTCTTTTTTGTGATCTACTCGCCTTTTAGGTGGTATTCCTGAGGGTAGATCATCAGGAAAGACATCTTGAAACTCAACCACCACATCCTTCAATTTCTTAGGAATTTGTCCAGCGAGTTGTGCACTCTGGACTTCTCTTATTAGACCCAGAAAACATCTAACGGTCTTACAGATAGTTGTCGTCCCTACGACATATAGAGGCAGTTTCTGCCTGTGTGATTTTTCTTTAACCCCAATGATTGACCATTGGTGGGTTCTCACTACTTTCTTCCTCCAATCCACCATTGGGTTGTACTGCTCCATCCATGGCATGCCTAAAATTGCATCATAACAGGCTAATTGTATCACTCGCCACTCAATTGCTTCCTGATATTCTCCTACAGAGAGGGTTACCCGTCTAGGTAATGATTCAATCCTCTCTGTTTGCCCATTTGGTAACTCTACTTCTTCACTTCCATCTCTCTCTAGATCCATTCCCAATCTGATTGCAACAGAGCGAGACAAGAAATTCTCAGTTGCTCCCGGATCTATTAATACTCTCACTTGATTACCTTCTAGGATTCCATTCACAACAATCAATTGTGAGGTTGCCTTTCGGGATCTTTGCGCATTATTCTTCTTCCTTCCCTCGCTTCTCTGCTTCCTTATTGAGCCAGTAAGGCCACGAGGTACATTTACTGGCGATCTTTGTTTTCCAAAGTGGTTTCCACCTCCTCCTCTTCAATGTGCCTCTCCATGTTGTTCAAAGATCGCCTGTATGAAGGCCGAGGGCCTCTAGGGAAACGAGTGCAACAATTGGTAGATATGTGCCCAATACGGCCACAATTGTAACAACGGCATTGTTCTCCTCGAGTCCCTTCTCCTCGTGGGACTCCATCTCTTTGTTCTTCTACCCGTCCTCGCTCTCCCTGAAGCGGCCGTGCTCCTCGATCCCGGAATCGAAGGTTGCCCAATTCCATCGGTACTGGTCCACCCATGTGTGGCATTTCTGCCCGATAATGTTGAGGTGGAACTACTCCTTCACCTCCACCTAATGCTCCGGCTATTCTCTGCGCACAAGCAATGGCTTCAAATACCGTACAAGGGTTTTGCACCATGACTTCTTGGCAAATCCGCTCTTTCAACCCTCGTTTGAAATTGTCGAGAGCCTTTGCTGGACTCATGTCGGTAATTGCAACTTGTAGATCCAGAAATGCCTCCACATACTCTTGTACGCTATTCTTCTGTCTCAATCCCCATAGTCGGGTTCGAGCCATCTGCACAGAATCCACCGATTGGAAATTCTTGAGCAGTCTTTCTTGCATTGCTGTCCATGTGACCTCCCTTCTCTCTGCCAGCATGGATCGTTCCCAAGCATCATACCATGTGAGGGCTTTATCGGTCAAGTACCCACATGCAAACACGCATGCAGCATGCTCTGTGATCTCTGTTGAGAACAATTGAAAATATTGATTCATTCTCGAGATCCAATTCTCCACTACTCCCATCGTACGCTGCCCCTTGTAAGGCTCGATGTTGCAGGTCTTCTTCATCTAGAGTAGCAATGTGGCTTCATTGTTGATAGGGTTCGTAGGCACGGGTGCCTCTCCAAGTACTTCAGTCGCAGGTACTGGGTTTTGAGACGGCTCTTCTTCTTGCATGGCTTGATCGTTCCTGAGGATCTGCACTTGACTTTGCAATGTCTCCATGGTCATCTTAATCTCTCGAAATTCATTCAACATCCCTTGCATTCCTTGCACCAGCTCTTGCAACTGCGGATCCATGGTGCCTGCAACACCCAATTGCTAATGTCTATTTCAATACAGAGTCAATATAATCACTCTGGAAGGCGCACGAACTATCGGAACTACCATTGGGACCTCAGAAGCTATCACTTGTTGATAATACTCCTCACCAAAATTCCTAACCACAAAATCTCTAAACATCAATTTCGGCCTCACTACATAATGGATTTCTACTTGAGTGTTGAAAGGAAGAGGATTTGGGACATTCATATCCATATTATCATAATAGAATGTAGATCGTCAAATCCCACTCTCTGTCATATATCACCACAGGTAGAATCACCGGGTTTGGTGAGTTCATCACTCTGTCCATGAATTCAGCACCGAAGTGATAAACTAGCGATACTCTCATCTGCTCACGCTGGATGTACATAACCTTGATGTGGAATGGGTTTGAGAGTGGAAAGCTAAGTGTGGGAAATTATCCCCCCCGGCGCATCCATCCCATCCGCTCTCTAAAGTCCTTCCTAAGTCTAGCGATTACTCTATGTTCTCCACCTCAAATTACTCAGTTTCAGTAGTTCGTGCTATTCCAAGAGGGGTGATCCACTCTCTTGGACTAGAACACTCGCTCTGATACCATTGTAATACTCCGAGGACAAGAGAAGAAAGAAAACACAGATTGCACACTCAAACATTCGATGCCCCAAGGGAGCACCTTCTCTTTATTATATAGACAAAGAGGATCTCCTCCAAGGAAGCTCCATCATAGGATTAGGGACATAGATAGGTGATATTTCAGCAAGCTCCACCCTTGGATTACTGACTTGGATGGGTGACCTGTCTGGTCTAGGTCCTATCTGGTTGGTCAAACGAGCTTTGACCGGAGGGAATCTTTTAGGGAATCTTCTTGTAGGATCTCAGAATCACATGAGTAAGGTACCATTGGAAAGCTCTCAACGAGACAAACCAGGGGGAGGGAAGGCCAGCCTCTCCTCCATTGGGGGGGGAATCTGCACATTTTTGAGGCCTAATTCATCCGTTTAGGCCTCCGAAATTGCCTTCAAAGATTTTAGGCATATTTCGGTTCCTACTCTATTAGTAGAAGTCCCCTTTTGGTGATACCTCTTTCTGATCTGTTTAGTCCATCATGTGTAACATCCTTCCAGATGTTACCAAACCAATTCTCACCTTTAAATCATATGTCTAGCTATTGGTTCTAAGGTTCTCAAGTCTATTTCGGTTTCTGCCCTATTAGTAGAAGTACTCTTTTGGTGATACTTCTATCTGATCTATTTTGACCATCATGTATAACATCATTCTAGATGTTACCAAACCAAATTTCACATCTTGATCATATGGCTAACCCTTGGTATTACACCATGTCCATAGCTTACCACCCACAAATAGATGGCCAAACAAAGCGGGCTAATTGCACGATTGAAGACATGTTACATGGCTTCACCTTAGAAGAGCAAGAGAGGTGGGACACCCTACTCCCGTTGGTGGAATTTGCTTACAAAAATTTGGTGAATGCATCCACCCAGGTCACTCTATTCTTCTTCATGTATGGTGAGCATCCCTTCACACCTTCTAGCTTGATGAAGATCCGTCCAATGGCTACCAAGGTCGATGCAGTCAACACATTTGTTTCTAGAATCCAACAAGGTGTGGAGAGCGCCAAGCACAGATTATAGATTGCACAAAATCTACAAAAGCAGTATGCTAATGCATACCATAGGCACATGGAGTTCAATGTTGAGGATCAAGTGTGGCTATTGACAACCAACCTCACATTAGTTGGACCTTGTAAGCTCAAACCTCATTTTATTGGGCCTTTCTTGATTCTTTGTCGTGTCAGTGTTGTGGCCTATCACCTTAAGCTACCACCACACATGAAGATCCATCCATTGTTCCATGTCTCCCTACTATGCAGATATGCTTCCTGATCAGGCCAAGGTCATTCCACACAAGACATTTGACCTTGTCCGACACTCATTGATGGCATAGAGGAATATGAAGTGGAGCGGATTCTCCAAAAATGCATGCATGGTACTCGCCAGCCGCGGGTGGACTATCTAGAACAATGGAAACGTTACCTCCTCTATGAAGCAACTTCGGAGCCCGCTGCCAGTTTGACACATGCACTGGTGTTGGTGCAAGCATTTGAGCAACAATTGCACAACGAGGACGTTGCGTCTTAAAAGGAAGGAGGTCTTTAGTACCAAGAGCTAGCCATATGATCTAGATGTAAAATTAGGTTTGGTAACATCTAGAATGATGTTATACATGGTGGTCAAAACAGATAAGATAGAAGTATCACCAAAAGCGTACTTCTACTAATAGGGCAGAAACCAAAATAGACTTGAGAACCTTAGAACCAATAGCTAGACATATGATTTAAAGGTGAGAATTGGTTTAATAACACCTAGAAGGATGTTACACATGGTGGACTAAATAGATCAGAAAGAGGTATCACCAAAAGTGGACTCCTACTAATAGAGTAGGAACCAAAATATGCCTGAAATCTTTAAAGGCAATTTCAGAGGCCTAAACGGATGAATTAGACCTCAAAAATGTGCATTTCCCCCCCCCCCTTCTCCTATGGAAGATTGTTTGGCCTTCCCTCCCCTTTGCTTTTTCTTGTCAAGAGCTTTCTAATGGTACCTTACGTGATTTTGAGATTCCTACAACAAGATTCCTTAAAATATTCCCTCCGGTCAAAGCTTGTTTGACCAACCAGATAGGACCTAGACCAGACATGTCACCCATCCAAGTAAGTAATCCAAGGGTGGAGCTTGCTAATATGTCACCTATCTGTGTGTCTAATCCTATGGTGGAGCTTCCTTGGAGGAGATCCTCTTTGTCTATATAATAAAGAGAAGGTGCTCCTTTGGATCATTGAATGTTTGAGTGTGCAATCTGTGTTTTCTCTCTTCTTTTGTCCTTGGAGTATTACGGATTGTGATGATTTTTGATTCTTACAAAGAAGGCTACTTCACTACAAAATGACTTCACCTTAGAATTGTGTCCCACTCCTCCATTGAAGGTACAACTTCCTTGATCAAAATTTTTTTGCATCAACCCTATACTGCGCACACCAATGCAAAATACTACAAACACTACAATTCCTCTTAGATCTATCAAGGTATTGCTTTAATTGCTATCCACTTAGTATCAAACACACAAAATGAAAATAGACTTGTAGAATCCAACATCCAATACTCAAATGTGCACTTTGAGATTCTCCAAGCATTCACAAACACACACATAGGATTGATACTCAAAATTAAGCTTAAATGACAAGCATTGAATTATAGCACTTTGCTTTACTCAACTTCAAAATTACAAATACTGAACAAAAAACACTATGAATACTTCTTTTAAATAGGCTAAGCACTTCAACAATTATCTAACAAAATATCATTCTACAACAACTTTACCAACCTATAGATCTGAAATGACAAACCACCTCTTCATATCTCAAAACTATGTCTATTCTACTCCAAAGTCAACCTCAACTTTGGCTTCCAAACCCGATGTTACTCCTTCAAGTACTTCTCCCTCTTTGGGTCTCTATAATACTACTACTCCATTGACTATTTCTGCTATCCCTTCACTCTGAACTACAATTACAGACATGGGTATTCTATCTACTTCTTTGTCAGCTAACCGACTCTTCTCTAATGTCTGAGGTAACTCACTTGAAGACACCTACACTCCTACTTCTACAACTTTGGATTTTGTATCTTCCTTCACACTACTCCAAAGTTTCTCTAATTCTGATTTTACTAAATCTAATCTGAAACAAACATTATCTCCTACCTCTACCATCTTCCTATCCACTCAATCTCTCAAACATATTAGAAGATTGTTCAAATTTACATTCTTTGCACTCTTCTTCCTCATCTCTTGCACTTTGGGTTCATTCACTACAACTATTTTCTCTTCTAATTCTATCATATCTGAGTCTAAATTGAAATTAAGGTCATGGCTATCCTAACACTATCTTCTTTCCCTACTCTAAATTCCTTAGATGACTCTGGCAAGACCCCCAAAGTCACATTCATCCTATGTTTGACTACTTTGGATTGGGTCACCTTTGTCTTGAGGTGAAGTCTCTAGATCCAAAGTCATGTAGACCCAAAATTGTATAAGTCCTAAGTTGTATAGACCCAAAGTCACCTTATATTTATTCTAAAATTTTCAAATACTTGTTTCTTCTACTATAGACCTCTAAACTCTACAATTTTGGTGTCAATGGAAAGGACTGAAGAAGACGCTTCCAACAAGATATAGCACACATGATTTGGACGTGTAGTCATTGAGATACAGACCTCAAAGTAATCTTGACCTACAATTTTCATTCTGATGCAAAGTATCCTTCCTTTAGGTATACCATCATCCAATCCAATCCGAGTTCCTCTTCCTCTAACAAAAATTTGACTTCCTTGCATTGGATCAATACACATGCTTCTCCTTGTTTCTTTTCCATTTGGGTTCAATTTGACTTCAGCAATGCACTTCTTCAAAACTTATAAAAAATGAAAAATGTAGGTACCACAAACATCTCCAAGTTCATCAATCTGTTTCTCAACCTACATTTTGGAGAACATCTCTTTGATAGGTGATTCTTGTACCCAAGTCCTGACAAGTACACCTCAAGTCCATTCTTGGATGAGACATGCCGTGTTGTTGGATGCAGCTAGAGTGAGATCACAAACTCATCATCTTTATCTTTGGTGAACAAACCTCTTACCCAAAAAGGTTCTATAGTATGCTTATGATGGGATTCAATGACTAGACTGCCTTACTATTGATGATATTTTGGATGTTGGCGCTAGTCTCAAATGGTAGTAGTGGCTGATAGGTCACTTATGGTAGTAGTGAACCTTGTTGGATAGCTTAGAGCCACTTTACCCACACTTATGAGTTTCCCAAGCTCCCATGCTTTTTGAGAGGGAGGTGTTGGACTTGTGTAGGACTCACAATTATAGCAATTGGTGAACCCCGATACTGATGAGAGGGAGTGGTCGATGGGTTTTTACACTAGTATTACAAATGTTACATTAGTATCAAAGGCATCCAAGTGTTAAATGTTAGGTCAGACTATGGACCTAAAATATTTGATCTAGATTGTGAGCCTTGGCTTGGTAGAGCAACATAGGATGTGCTTTATAAGCATCACCATTCAGACACTTATGAGCTTTGTGCCTATCAAGATGATTAAGGCACATGCTAGGAGCAATAGACCAAAGGGCATGGTATTCTTGGGACACAACCAATGGCTACTAGTGAGAGTGGTCTACTTGAGGTCCATCCAAGTGAGTACGGTGTCATTGGGAAAATAGCCCACGTGTACCCTTGAGGCTTTTGGTGTGATACATTTTCTTTTTCTCTTCTTGTTGTTGTAAGGAACATGGATTTATGTCAATATGTCTCGGGTGTGGTTTTATGCTACCTTGCCACGGGAGATATTCCTATATTATTGTGAAGCCCGGAAAAATTTATGGTGTTATTAGCCCAAGGAGTCTTTTAATGTGGCTTGAGCCAAGAAATAATGTTGGGTTACACAAGCTCAAGTTTTGTTTTATGTTATTGGAGTGAAAAGTATTTTCCTTAGTGGAGGAGAAAAAAGAGTCTTTTGAGTTGGAAATACTTCAAGAGGCTTTAGAGGAGTTTTGATAATGAAAGGTTTGGGGAATAATAGCAGGAAAAAGTTAGGGGACAAGGAAGGAACTCAGCTCGGGAGGAGAGGTTTTTCTCGTAGGATAGGACTTGGAGAGGGGTGACAAGTTTCGAGCAGAAGGGGAAGGTTCGGGAGGAAGGAGAGAAGCATCAAAGGATTTTGAGGGGGGGGTTGCCAGGAAAGTGGAATTTCAAGAAGTGTTTTGCAGGGCAAAGAAAATAAAAAGAAAGGTCTGGGGAGAAAGGTTTTAGGAAGATGTCTGGCTGAGGACAAAGGGCAATAAGGAGATTTTTGAGTTAGGAAGCTTGGCCTGGACATGAACTAAGGAGAAATGTTTCAAGAGATGTTTGGCTGAGGACAGAGGGCAATAAGGAAATTTTCGAGTTAGAAAGCTTGGCCTAGACAAGAACTGAGGAGAAATGTTTTGGGAGATGTCTGGCTGAGGACCAAGGGCAATAAGGAGATTTTCGAGTTAGGAAGTTTGGCCTGGACAGGAACTGAGGAGAAATGTTTCGGGAGATGTCTGGCTGAGGACAGAGGGCAGTAAGGACGATTTTGAGTTAGAGATCTTGTGGCTGGACAAGAAGGAACTTGGAGAGAAAATGAGAAAAGAATTTAGTAGGTATGCCTTGAGGCGCAGGGCAAGAGAAGATTTTGTAGGTATGGCCTGAGATTGTGAACATCAAAAGGGAAATTTTTGCAGGCAAGTATGGCTTGAGATTGTGAAAGCCAAAAAGGAGAATTTTGAATTGCCTTGGGCAAGACAATGGGAGAGGGAAGAAGTGTTGTGCAAGAATTTTTGAATTGAGATAGGGTGTGCAGGAGAGGGAAAAATTTTGAAGTGCTTTTGTGTAGGATAGTGGGAGGAGAAAATAGGAATGTACATGAATTTTTGAATTGAGATAGGGTGTGTAGGAGAAGAGAAATTTAGAAGTGTTTTGGCTTGACAGTAGGAGAGGAAAGCAAGGTTGTGCAGGAATTTTTTAAGTGAGATAGGGTGTGCAAAAGAAGAGAAATTTAGAAGTGCTTTGGGCTGGACAGTGGGAGAGGGAAGCAAGGCTGTGCAGGAATTTTTGATTTGAGATAGGGTGTGCAAGAGAGGGGAAATTTTTGAAGTGCTCTTGTGCAAGACAACAGGAGAGGAAAACAAGAATGTACATGATTTTTGAATTGAGATAGGGTGTACAGGAGAAGAGAAATTTAGAAGTGCTTTGGGCTGGACAGTGGGAGAGGGAAGCAAGGCTGTGCATGAATTTTTGAATTGAGATAGGGTGTGCAAGAGAGTGGAAATTTCTAAAGTGCTCTTTGCAGGATAGTGGGAGAGGAAAACAAGAATGTACATGAATTTTCAAATTGAGATGTTGTGTGTAGGAGAGGGGAAATTTTCAAGGTGCTTTTGTGTAGGACAGTTGGGAGAGGAAAGCAGGGTTGTGCAAGAATTTTTGAAGTGAGATAAGGTGTGTAGGAGAAGAGAAATTTAGAAGTGCTTTGGGCTGGACAATGGGAGAGGGAAGCAAGGCTGTGCAAGAATTTTTGAAGTGAGTTGAGGTGGTAGTGGACAGGGGAAGGTGTCCTCACGAAGGGATTGTAGGGTTTTGACAGTACAGGGGCAGGGATATTTTCTTGAGTGTAAATCCTTATGAGACTTGGCTGAAGGAGTTGAATTTTGCAGAGAAAGGACTGGACTAGAGTGAAGGTTTGGAGAGTTTTCCTGCTGAGGAGAGAAGAGGATCTTCAAGGGCTTTTGCCCTGAGCAGTGAGAGGAACTGGATGAAGGTTTGGAGTTGCTTTGCTGAGGAGGTGACAAGAGAGGAAGGAAGTTTTGAAAGAAATCTGCTGGCTGGGCATGGCAAGAGAGTGAGAAGAGAAATGCCATAGGTGACGACAGTACAAATTTGCAATGACATGAGGGGAGAATCACCAAAGGGGATCTGCCAAACAGCAATCTTGGGGAGAGACCTACAGACATGAAGCTAAATGTTGTAAGGGATAGGAGTTAGGACCTGGATGTTTCCTGTTCTGTATATGCTTGATTAGACAATGTGCCTAATGCAAAACTATTCAGTCTGAGTTTTGATCATCATGAAGAATTTATGGATTTTGGAGAACTCGGTGCGGTGATGGAAGTGACATTCCTCGTGAATGAATGTATATGTAAAAAGATAAGTTAACAATGATAAGAAAATAATGAAAACTTAGCACTTAGTCTTGTCCACAGAAGTGAGTCAGGTCTTTGGACAAAATCCCGGGGTAGAATCGGTTGCATGACATGTGGACTTGTGACAACTTGGCAAATATGACTTTTGCGGTAATTGGGTCAGTAAAGTTTGTTCCCGCAGAGATACTACTCAGAATTGGTCAAATACAAAGTCAAAAGTTACAATTGCAGTTCTTCTTGATGTCTTCTTTAATCTCTCAGGTAGAAACTACACCCAAAAGAGAGTAACAAGCTCACAAACTTGACAACTTGTCATGAATACGCACACATAATCATATCATAGTCAATTCTGTCCAAACAACTCTTGATTGTGATGATTCAGATTCTCCCGAAGATGGCACTTCACTGCAAAGACCGATTTTGCCTCAGAATTGTGTTCCACCCCTCCATTGAAGGCACAACTTCCTCGATCAAAATTGTTTTACATCAACTTCGTATTGCAATCACAAATGCAGAATACTAACAACACTACAATTCCTCTCAGATCTGTCAAGGCATTGATCCGATGCACTTCACTCAAGATCAAACACACAGAATGAAGATCAAGGCTGCAAATTCCAACATCCACAAGCACATTGACTTGCACTTCAGAATTCTCCACACACTTACAAACACAAACACAAAATTGACAATCGGAATTAAGCTTAAGCGACGAGTA
The DNA here is from genome assembly GCA_948567375.1 of Lunularia cruciata. NCBI lineage: Eukaryota > Viridiplantae > Streptophyta > Marchantiopsida > Lunulariales > Lunulariaceae > Lunularia > Lunularia cruciata. The sequence goes on from OX419756.1 coordinate 28,775,590, forward strand.
CTAAGAACAGCTTTATCTATCTTCATAAAGTTGAATACTGAATAACATCATTTTGTGAATGCTCCACTTAAATACTAAAGCAAACGGCAGATTTGCCTACCTAGGCACTGCTTCCTAACATCCTTTCCTACCTACAGATCCCAAGGGACAATCTCTTCATATCTGCCCTTTCCTATCTTAGAATTGAGTTCTACCCCGATCCGATGTTGACCTCATCATTGGCTTCCAAACCCGATGATCTTCTCACTATTTCACCTTCTTCGGGTATGACTGATTCTACTAATTTCTTTACTAATTCTACAACTTCTTCACTACAATCTTCAATTGAACTCTGTTTTACTCCATCTACACTCTTATTTCCCGACCCACTCTTCTCTAATGTGTCAATTCTCAAGTCCGATGACACTTGAGTTTCTTCATTTGCCACATCGGGTTTCTTCTCCTCTATCATACTATTCCAAATTTTCTCTTACTCTGAATTAACTAAATCTAGCCTAAGACTAACATTATTTTCTACCTCCAACATTTTTCTATCCACGCGTTCTCTCAACCAAATTAGCAAGGTATTCATATCCACGTCCTTGGCTCTTCGCTTCCGGGTCTTCTACACAAGTAACTTCAACTCATGCAGACGAGCTTCTTCCAAATCTCCCTTCAGCCTCCATGCTTAAGATTGCTTGTAATTTCCCCCAATGTCCCCTACTGATTCCAATGCGTATCCTCGAGAACGCTCTACCTTCAACTCCTCCCGATACATCTGCAACTCGTCTTCGTATTCTACAGTGAGCATCTTCTTCTCCTCTGCAATTCTGCACTTCCGCAATTCCCTAGACTCCTCACTTTTCAAGGTGAGCTCTTCTTCTTCCGAGTCTTCTTCTTGCGACTCAGTTTCTTCATCAGACTCCGACTCCGATGATGCCTCTCTGATAATTTTAGTGGTCTTCAACATCAACCTCCGAGTCTTGCGTGGGATGGGTGATGATTTGGCTTCTTCGGGTTTACTTTGCTTCTTCATCTTCGGACTGGCCACATCTTAGATCTTCCATTGTCCCGTCCTTGCAAAGTATTTGTCATTTGCTCGCAAATGAAGCATATACTGTCGCTCCTCTTCGTCTACTTCCCGCCTCAAATTGGGGTGCATGTGTGAGACTATACGATGACGTTTGTCTTCGGACAGTAAGTTCAGCCCGAAGTAGAAATGAGCCGCAAATGGTGCAAAATAATGCGGTGGCGAGCCCATTCTCCAATTCACCACCATCTGCCTTGTTCGGTGAGGGAAGCACTTCGCCCAATTCACTGGTACTCCTGCAAACATCTGATGGAAGAAGATTGCCTATTGCATGGTTACATAGGTTGTTCGTTCCGGCTTGAACATGGCCATCATTGCCCCCATGATACTTCTTTGGATCGGGTCCCGATAAGATTCCACCTTGTAACCATTCATAGTTCGTGGAGCAAAAAACGAATTGCAAATCTCCGCCGTCTCCTCTGCAGCATCACACTTCCGATAGAAGGTGATCCATGTCGACTCTCCTGCTTCTCTCCCCAGGACTAACTTCCAATCCGACTTAGTCCATCAAGCCGGATTGCCCCTCTTCTCCTCTACTTTGGGACCCTCCTCACAATTACTGGCAGCAATCTCTGCCATCACTCCCGGGAAACTGAAATTCCAGTTCCATGCTAAAAAGGTGATACGAAGTCTAACCAAGACTTTGATCCTAGCTATTACATCTACTCTTTGAATTGCACAACCTCTCACTGCCAGTGCATTGGCCACCTTCTTTGCCATGATTTGTTCTCTTGTTCTACGCTGTTGGAAAATCAGACCCTCTCCTGGACAAGACACTCTAACTCCCTCAGGGTTTCGGAAAATTTCACTCTCGATAGGCTTCCGGACACGCATTACTACAGGATGACTACTCAAAGGAATTGGGAATTTACTTAGAGGGTTTGAATTCCTCTTGCGCAGTCGCAATTTTATATTGCCCCAAATTGTAGTCATTCTTCAGTCAATTTTGTCGGTGATTTTCTCTCTTCTGCGTGCACTCCTGGTCACTGTCAAGACATGATTCTTCTGCCCCCGCCGTTTCTTGAAATGTACTTTCTTGCCACGTACAGAGGTTGTTAAACGGTCTTTGTCTTTCTTGCGTTTTCCAACCCAAAGACGATGATCTTTGGCCTGTTTCCGGTGTACTCCTCTTCCGAGTACCTCCATCATCGGATCCAATGTAAGCTTCTTTGGTTTTCCTCCAAAGTTACTTTTGCCTCTTCTTTGTCTGCAATTTGACTTTTCCGTGCTTACTTCATCTCTTAAACCCTACTAACCATAAAAAAACAAAAAATGTGGGTACCACATACCCCCTCCCTCAAATGTGAGCATCCCCGCGAACACCGACAACCGGGTTTTTATACAAAGTCGGGTTTGGGGTCCAATATTTTCTAACCCTCCAACCATTGACGCAAGTTGCAAAAGGATTGCCATCCAGGTCTACAAGTTGAATAGAACCATTATCATAAATGTGCATCACACGATACGGTCCCATCCACCTCAAATGTAATTTTCCTAGAAAAAATAGGTGGCGATTATCATATAATAATACTAGATCTCCTTCTTGAACAGTCACAAGTTTGATTCTTTTATCGTGCCAAACTTTCAGTTGTTCTTGAATTTCCTTTGTAGTTTGCATTGCATCGCCCCTTTTCTCTTCCAACCACATCAGTTGATGGATCCAAAGATCTTGACTTTCTTCCTCCGACAAACGTTCTTTGCAAAGTATTCTATATGTCGGTACTTCAAACTCAACTGGTAATATGGGATGCAATCCGTATGTCAGAAAATAAGGAGTTTGCTTGGTAGTAATTTTTTCCGGTCCGATATGCCCATAACGCTGCAGGTACCTTTGTATCCCAGTCATAGGCATAATTGACTGTCACCTTATTTAAAATTTTACACAGCAATCCATTGGCTTTCTCCATGAGTCCATTTGCTTTCGGGTTGTAAGGCGTGGTCTTCCAATGCTTAATTTGGAAGTATTTGGTTAATGCTTCCACCATTGAGTTCAAAAAATCAGTTCCTTGATCATTGACCAATTCCAGAGGACACCCATAATGGGAAATGTTGTTTCGGAAGAAAAATTCTGCTACTGTCTCCGCATCATCTCTTCGTGTTGCCTCTGCTTCCACCATCTTGGTGGCATAATCCGTACATACTAAGATGTACCTCTTCCTTCTGACACGAGTTACTGGTTGAATAGGTCCCACAAAATCAATACCCCATTTTTCAAATGGGGCCAGAGGCAAAATTGGTTTCAAAGGCCACTGGGAAGTCCCCGTCAGTTTCCCGGTTCTTTGACAGGCATCACAACTCCGAATATGGGCATGCGTATCTTTATACATTGTAGGCCACCAATACCCTGCCGACAGAATTTTCTTCACCGTATTTTTCAGGGCATAATGTCCCCCCGATGCTTCCGAGTGCAAGGATTTGATGACTCCTCCTACTTTGTATGCTTCCAAGCATCTCCGCAGTATCTCATCTTCGCCCATTTTAAACAAAATGTTGTGTTTTAATTGGTATGGTCCCATTTTCCAAAGGAAGACTGCCCTTTGTTCCGGATCCAGCCCCTCAGGACAATGGCACGTATGCAAATAATGATATTCTGCTGCATACCGCGTACTTCACACCGTCATTAAATGATATAGCTCTTCATCAGGAAACCGATCATCGATTTCCAAATCTTGGTCTTGAGTTTCCAACCTGGATAAGAAGTCCGCATTTGAATGCGAAGCTCTTTTCCTTACTTGTATAGTGTATGTGAATTCTTGTAATAACAAGATCCATCGTGCAATTTGCCCGGACAAATCCGCCTTCTTGACCAAGTGTTGCAGTGCATAATGGTCCACATAGAAGATGAATTTGTATCCTAACAGATAGTGGCAAAATTTCTTGCAGGCACACACCATACCGAGTGCTTCTCTTTCAGTTGTTGAATAGTTCTTTTTAGAAACAAAAAGTTGTCGGCTGGCATAATACACCGGGTAGTCCTTTTTCTTCTCATCCTTTTGACTTAAGACAACTCCGATGGCCATGGACAAAGTGTCCACATACACATGAAAAGAGGCGTCCCAATCTGGGGCCCTCATGACTGGTGCTTCAACCAATTTCTTCTTCAATACTTGGAAAGCTTCTTCCTGAGTTGCTTCCCACATATAATCTTTGGATTTCTTTAGAAGCTTGGTAAGTGGTGCAGCAAGCACGGCATAGTTTGACACGAAGCGTCTGCAGTATTCGACATGTCCTAAGAAGGCTCTTAGCTCCTGGAGGTTCTTCGGGGATTCCAAAGCTGCAATTATTTTAACCTTCTCGACATCCACTTCAATTCCTTGGTTTGACACCCGATCCCCCAAAAGAATTCCTTCCTTCATTGCAAAGAAGCATTTCTCCATGTGTAATGACAAACCGGCAAAACGGCACCTTTTGAAAGTTTGGCGAAGGTAATCTATATGTACATCTCTTTGCCCAAACACACAAAAATCATCAATGAAGACCTCCACAAATTTTTGCAGGAAATCTATGAATATTGAATTCATCATCCTTTGGAAAGTAGTAGGAGCATTACACAACCCAAAGGGCATTTGATTGTAAGCAAAAGTGCCCCAATTAGTTGTGAATGTGGTTTTGTCCTTGTCTTCTTCTCGAATGGATACCTGATTGTATCCTAAAAATCCATCGAGAAAACTATAGCATAGATGACCAGCTACTTGGTCCAAAATTGTGTTTGTAAATGGTAAAGGATGATGATCCTTTTTGGTGACTGCGTTCAATTTGCAAAAATCTTGGCATACTCAAATTTTCCCGGTCTTCTTCTTTGGAACAATGACAATGGGGGAAACCCACTCACTGCTTAGAACAGGGAAAATTATTCTGGCCCCTAAGTACTTATCAATTTCATCTTTTACTAGGAGGGAGTACTTCAGTTTGGGAGGCGGTATTGTCTTTGCCAAACCAGAACGGCACCTTCAACCAGATCAATCCGGTGCTTGCCAAATTCTTGTGGAATTCCCGGCATTTGGTCAATAGACCAAGCGACTACATCTTGGAACTCTATAAACAGGGCAGTGTATCCTGCCAACTCCTCTACGGTGACTGTCTTTGAAATTTTTAAAATCTTTTCTTCAGTCAAGACCACATCTTGACAGTCATTGGGGTTAATGACACCTTCTACGTGACTTACTCGGCTCAACCCAAGTCGTACTGCCATCAAACCCCCTTCCTCCAAGTCTTGTTCCCCCGAGGTGATGTCGTATGGGTCTTCATCATCGACTTCTACCTCGTAGCATTCCAAATAATTTACTTGGACGTTGGCTTTGAAGTCCTCAGAAGACAAAGATAATGAATCTTTAGATTCATCCTCGTCTTCTGACGAAGTAGTTTCCCCAAGATGAGGAACCTTCGTCCAACTTACCGTCACCAACTTTTGTTCTTTAGACGAAATGTCTTTAAATCGTAATTTTTGTTGGTGCCAATTCACCATAACCTGGGCACTGTACAACCAGGATCTCCCGATCAAGAGAGGGTAGCTAGTTTTGGTTACAGGTCTTAACACAATGTAGTTTAATTTAAAAGGCACCCCTCCGATAATCGTGGTAATATTTGACAGCATGCCCAAGGGCCATCTCCTGGTTTGATCCGCAAACTTAAGAATCCGGGGTGTTGGTTCAAATGTCGTGTACCCCAGTCAATGTGCAGTGTCTTCTATCATGACATTTACACCCGACCCCGAATCAATGGGTATGGATGTAATCATACAGCCTGCTATCTCCGCATCCACCTTGGGAGATCCCAAGTCTTCTTGTTCAATACGATAAATTGTGGGCAGGTCCTTCTTTGTCATCGCCCTTACTTTATTGAGAGCTGAGCTTAGCTGCTTTTTATAAAGCTTATTGTCCTCCCATAATTTCTTAAACGTGACATTCACGCTTGTAGACGCCATATTTGCCACAATATCGTACTGTGGGACTCCTCCCAATTTCACCTGCTTCGTCTTTGGCTTTGGTTCTGAGTTGTTTGCTTGTTCAAAGCAAACTTCGGGATGCTTGAGAATGGTCACCGGAGTGCATAGGTGGTTGACCCGATGATCATTGGGTTGACCAACTTCGGCTTGGATCAAGTCTTTTACTTCAGACCTGATATCTGCCGGAAATACGAGGGTTTGCGTCTTTGCATTTGCCTCCACACTCATCTCCCGCGTGCGTAGTACTGCTTCCTTAATTTCTTTCTGCAAAGCTTTTGCTTTAGCTTTTGCTAGGACCTTTTCCGCCTTGGAGAGGGAATAGATTTTGGTCGCAGTCTCTTCATTTTCCGGGAGGAAGACGCCGCCATACTTGGTTCTTCAGAAACTCGGTTCCTTCTCTCCGTGCGAGTTTCTACCTTCAAAATTTTGAGGTCCGGCCAATCTCCTGCTGAAGCCGGACTTCCTTCTTGAGGCCTTTCTTCCTCAAGGGTAATACAATTGACATTTGCGTCCCCCTTCGCCTGAAGCGCAGCACGCTCAGCAGGAGTCTGAACATACTTGACAAGGGGCTTCGGATTGGGTGGTTGCGGGCACTAGTTTCTTGTGTGCCCCGATCCTTTACAATTCCCACAAAGGAGTACGTACCCAATTTGTCGTCTTGGCTCCGGACAATTTGGAGCCCAATGTCCCATATAACAAGCACCCGGTGCCACATTTTGAGGTCTACTCTGACCACCCATCGGGGGTCTTTGTGGGAGAACAATAGGATTGTACTCCTGTGGTCCAAACCTAGGACCTTGATATGATGGGCTTGATGGAGGCTGTGTATCTTGGGTTTGATATACCGTATCTTCTTCTTTGCCTTGATCCCATCCAGGAACCCAATCTATTTGTTGCACTAGAAATGCCGTGCGAGTTAAACACTCCGTATTAGCATAGCTGGATTTACCACACGCAGTGCACCATACATTTGGTCGTCCAAATGACGGGGGTTTTCTTTGGTCCTTCGCCCCAATCATCTGAATTTTAAAATCCGCAAACTCTTTAATCAGAGTTTCCAACTTTTGATCCGCCTTGGATATATTCTTTACTGGCAATGTTATGGGCTTCTTTCCTCCATGTCTTCATATTTTTCTCGGCTTGGGTTCTTTGTCAGATTCCAAAGAAGAACTAGAAGAAGTGGAGGATTCTTCCAAAGAAGGAGAAGTACTACATGAAGCTCTTTGTCTTGGCTTTTTGCCTTTCTTCTCACGATTTCTTTGATTACTGGATGAGTTTGAATGAGCCGCCTCATATCGGGCAACATGTTTGAGGACTTTGTCCAGAGAGGTTACATTTCTCTCCCTGGCAAAGATTTGAATCTCTGGCGAAAGTCCGCCGAGAAACCAGGTAATGGCTTGGGCATCGGAATACCCCACCATCCCGGATTGCTCCGGAACTCGATTCAATAAGGCCATGAACCGCTCAGAGTAATCTCTCAATTTTTCCTTCTTTCCTCGATCCAAATCATTTAGTGCCGCGAAGACACTCGTATCATAATCCACTTCCCAAAATCATTCCAGGAAGCCATTCCGTAAGTCTGCCCAATCTGCTGGTGTAAATCCCTTCTGCATTACATGAGTATACTAGCTTCGGGCCTTTCTTTTGGAGCAGACTTGGAAAAATCCGCAGTCGATCCGCAAAGTCATGTTCCTTGTTGGCAAAGGAAATGACTTCGAATTCCTCAATGAATTTGTCAGGATCTTTGTCTTGCTTTGTACCTTTGTACTTTTGATAAGCATGTTGGGTCACGGGTAATGAAGACATCGTTTGGTGCGGCGGATTTGGGTGTGGTAAGTTTGAACTTACGGGAACCGTAGAGCTACTTGGTATGGACGCCGTGTTGTCTGCCCACGGGTTCCAATTTGTCAAGTTCAAATTGGGGTCTTCTTTGACAATTTCTTCTTCTCTAGTGTTGTCGACTTCAACCCGTTCAGAAGTAAGAGGGTCCACAACTTCCGTCTGATCTTTGAATCTTCTTCGGGATAACCGAGGAATTTTTTGTACCAGATGCTGACACTCTTCTTCCGTAAGTGTTTGCGCTGTCTTTTCTCAAACAAACTTCTTAATGAAATCGACTTCCTTTACAGCTTTAAGGGAAGTCGGTGTACTGGGTCGTAGAACGTATGTCTGCCCGCTCGAGTCTTTCTTGTTCTTGGAAGACGGGGATGAAAAGTAGCCTTGCCAACCTCCTTCGCATCTCTTTTGATCAAGTTTGCGCAGGGCTGCTTGTACTTTGTGGAGAAGTTGAAAGTCCAATTCTTCTCGTTCGATTTTGTCTGAAGTGTATGGGGCTTTCAAACGTTCATCTTCTTCACGCTGCACCGCTCGTCTTTGAGCTCTCTCTTCCCATTTTTCTCACGATGCAGACATTCATATTGCATGGACACCCAGTTTTGAATTTGGCTTCGTGTTCTTCCACTTCCAAGATTTGTATCCCCGGCAGCGGCTCCAAAAATCATGTGACAACCCGGCAAATATCACTTTTGCGGTAATCGGGTCAGTAAAGTTCATTCCCGCAGAGATACTACTCAGAATTGGTCAAATACAAAGTCAAAAGTCACAATTGCAGTTCTTCTTGGTGTCTTCTTTAATCTCTCAGGTAGAAACTACACCCAGAAGAGAGTAACAAGCTCACAAACTTGACAACTTGTCACAAATACGCACACATAATCACATCATAGTCAATTCTATCCAAACAACTCTTGATTGTGATGATTCAGATTCTCCCAAAGATGGCACATCACTGCGAAGACAGATTTTGCCTCAGAATTGTGTTCCACCTCTCCACTGAAGGCACAACTTCCACGATCAAAATTGCTTCACATCAACTTCGTACTGCAATCACAAATGCAGAATACTAACAACACTACAATTCCTCTCAGATCTGTCAAGGCATTGATCCAATGCACTTCACTCAAGATCAAACACACAGAATGAAGATCAAGGCTGCAGATTCCAACATCCACAAGCACATTGACTTGCACTTCAGAATTCTCCACACACTTACAAACACAAACACAAAATTGACAATCGGAATTAAGCTTAAGCGACGAGTACTGAGAACAGCACTTTGCTTTATCTATCTTCAGAAAGTTGAATACTGAATAACATCGTACTGTGAATGCTCTACTTAAATACTGAAGCAAACGGCAGATTTGCCTACCTAGGCACCGCTTCCTAACATCCTTTCCTACCTACAGATCCCAAGGGACAATCTATCTCTTCATATCTGCCCTTTCTTATCTTAGAACTGACTTCTACCTCGATCCGATGTCGACCTCATCATCGGCTTCCAAACCCGATGATCTTCTTACTATTTCACCTTCTTTGGGTATGACTGATTCTACTAATTTCTTTACTAATTCTACAACTTCTTCACTACAATCTTCAATTGAACTCTGTTTTACTCCATCTACACTCTTATTTCCCGACCCACTCTTCTCTAATGTGTCAATTCTCAAGTCCAATGATACTTGAGTTTCTTCATCTGCAACATCGGGTTTCTTCTCCTCTGTCACACTATTCCAAATTTTCTCTAACTCTGAATTGACTAAATCTAGCCTAAGACTAACATTATTTTCTACCTACAACATTTTTCTATCCATGTGTTCTCTCAACCGAATTAGCAAGGTATTCATATCTACGTCCTTGGCTCTTCGCTTCCGAGTCTCCTGCACAAGTAACTTCAAATCATGCAGACGAGCTTCTTCCAATCTCCCTTCAGCCTCCGTGCTTAAGATTGCTCGTAATTTCCCCGCAATATCCCCTACTAATTCCGATGCGTATCCTCAAGAACGCTCTACCTTCAACTCCTCCCGATACATCTGCAACTCGTCTTTGTATTCTGCAGCGAGCATCTTCTTCTCCTCTGCAATTCCACACTTCTGACAAGTTCTCGTAGTCGTTTCTCTTCTTCGTGCCTGGTCGCCAGCTCTCTCTGCCATGCTTGATCTTTTGCTACGGCACTCTTCTTCAAGCTATCCAACTCCTGCTCCATCACGATGGTCATCACCTTCAGATGAACATTCTCAACGTGCACATTACTCACTTCCTCCTGCATCTTGCTGAGCCACATCGCCTGCTCCTTCAATTCTCTGGCTTGCTTTTGCAAGTCTTTCTCCTTCTCTGCGCAACTCCCTTGTAGCACACTTAGCATTTTCTTCCTCGAGTCTTCCTCCCTCCGAAGATCTTCAAGTTCCACACTTCTTCGGTTTTGATGCTCCTACAGCTCCTGTACTTCCTTCAATAGATGCTTCACCACCTGCAGCTCATTCATCCCTTTCACCCGATCTTGGGCAATTCCCATACGATGTTCTTTCAATAGCTCGAGCAAAGGTGTGACTACCCTCGTCAAATATGCTATCCCGCCGACATTTTCTTCTTCATCGCCACCTTTGTTTGGAGTATTCTCCTGCATCATCGGCTCCTTCATTCGAAGTCGTGATCTTTGTATCTTCATAGTGTCGGCACTATCTTCGTCTTGGCCTCTTGAACTTGGCCCCGCGGGACACTCCTTCTTTGCTTTGGGTTTTGGCTTGTTCTCCATCATTGCCTCACCAGCCTCACTTACCACCACCAATTGTTGGACTTTGGGTTCACCCTCACTGTTGCTCCTAGACTCCTCACTTTTCAAGGTGAGCTCTTCTTCTTCCGAGTCTTCTTCTTGCGACTCAATTTCTTCATCAGACTCCGACTCCGATGATGCCTCTCTGACAATTTTAGTGGTCTTCAACATCAGCCTCCGAGTCTTGCGTGGGATGGGCAATGATTTGGCTTCTTCGGGTTTACTTTGCTTCTTTGTCTTCAAACTGGCCACATCTTTGATCTTCCATTGTCCCGTCCTTGCAAAGTATTTGTCATTCGCTCGCAAATGAAGCATATATTGTCGCTCCTCTTCGTCTGCTTCTAGTCTCAAATCGGGGTGCATGTGTGAGACCATATGATGATGTTCGTCTTTGGACAGTAAGTTCAGCCTGAAGTAGAAATGAGCCGCAAACGGTGCGAAATAATGCGGTGGCGAGCCCGTTCTCCAATTCACCACAATCTGCCTTGTTCGGTGATGGAAGCACTTTGCCCAATTCATTGGTACTCTTGCAAACATCTGATGGAAGAAGACTGCTTGCTGCATGGTTACATAGGTCATTTGCTCCGGCTTGAACATGGCCATCATCACCCCCACGATACTTCTTCGGATCGGGTCCCGATAAGATTCCACCTTGTAACCATTTGTAGTTCGTGGAGCGAAAAACGAATTGCAAATCTCCGCTGTCTCCTTTGCAGCATCACACTTCCGATAGAAGGTGATCCTTGTCGACTCTCTTGCTTCTCTCCCCAGGACTAACTTCCAATCCGACTCAGTCTATCGAGCCGGATTGCCTCTCTTCTTCTCTACTTCGGGACCCTCCTCACAATTACTAGCAGCAATCTCTGCCATCACTCCCAAGAAACTGAAATTCCAGTTCCATGCTAAAAAGGTGATACAAAGTCTAACCAAGACTTCAATCCTAGCTACTACATCTACTCTTTGAATTGCAAAACCTCTCACTGCCAGTGCGTTGGCCACCTTCTTCGCCATGATTTGTTCTCTCGTTCTATGCTGTTGGAAAATCAGACCCTCTCCTGGACAAGACACTCTAACTCCCTCAGGGTTTTGGAAAATTTCACTCTCGACGGGCTTCCGGACACGCATTACTATAGGACAACTACTCAAAGGAATTGGGAATTTACTCAGAGGGTTCAAATTCCTCCAGCGCAGTCACAATTTTATATTGCCCCGAATCGCAGTCATTCTCTAGTCGATTTCGTTGGTGATTTTCTCTCTTCTGCATGCACTCCTGGTCACTGTCAAGACATGATTCTTCTGCCCCCGCCGTTTCTTGAAATGTACTTTCTTGCCACGTACAGAGGTTGTTAAACGGTCTTCGTCTTTCTTGCATTTTCCAACCCGAAGACGATGATCTTTGGCCTGTTTTTGGTGTACTCCTCTTCCGAGTACCTCCATCATCGGATCCGATGTCAGCTTCTTTGGCTTTCCTCCGAAGTTACTTTTGCCTCTTCTTTGTCCGCAATTTGACTTTTCCGTGCTTACTTTGTCTCTTAAACCCTACTAACCATAAAAAAACAAAAAATGTGGGTACCACAGGACTAGTCCACAAATCCTACCAAGTCTGTGCTTTGGGCCAAGCCTGACTGTCATAGCAAAAACCCCACCACCTAAGAATGACAGACTAAGAAAAGAGTTTGGAATGACAAATCAGGAATAGTAGCCAAAGAACAAGCAAGAAAATTTAACCTAAAGCCTATGCAAGTATTCATTGACAAGGATCAGCACCCGAAATAGCAATAGACAATCTCCGAAGAGAAGTTGTTGTCATAAATCCAGAGAAGAGAACCAATGCCAGACTACAAAAGAACTGCCAAGTCCATGACAAACAAGACAGCCTAAGCACATGCAGCCAGGTGCCTAGCGCAATCTTGAGACCTTACAATCCCTGTGACAGCGGTCTACTTGGGTTACACCCTTGGTCTACTTGGGATGTAACTAGAGGACATTTGGAGCTTGTAGCCAAATTGGAAGGAATTTTTCACATTGAGGTTGGGAGCATGGCATTACTACTCCCAAGGCCCAATGTAGTAGCTCATCAATATGTTTTCCACTCCTACCTCACGGAAAGGATGTATTACATCAATGGAGGTTCTTACAATTTGGATTAAAGAACACTCTTGCCAAGTTCTAAAGAGTCATGGACAAGATTGTGGTAGGATTGAATTTTCCTTGGTGCTATATTGATGATAATTTGGTCTATATGACTACTATGGAGGAGCATGAGAGACATTTGTTGGAGGTGTTTGAGAGATTGAGATCTCATAGACTCAAATTACATCTTACATCAAGTGTAGATTCTTTCACGAGCAGGTTAAATATTTGGATCACACTATCTACCTTGGAGGACTTGATGTTTGGGAGACCAAGGTAGAGGCTATTGCATGTATTCCTTGGACTATGGATGTGAGTAGAGAGCCAAAGTTCCTTGGATTGGTGAACTTGTATCACTGCTATGTTAGAGGATTTAGTGTTATTGCCAAGGCCTTGACAAAGCTGACCATGCTTATACATGAGTGGTATTGGGAAGGTGAGCAAGAGAGTTTTATAGAGCTCAATGAAAGATTGACATCTACCCCTATTCTTAGGAGACAGATCAAAGGATGACCATTCCAAGTTCACATTGATTAGAGTATGTTGGTGCTTGGAGCAATGCTCATCCAACATGGTGATGAGAGGAAGGTATTTGTGGTGGCCTATGCTAGTCACTCAAACAATTCAGCAAAGACAAAGTATAGTTCATATGTGAGAGAGTGCTTGGCAATAGTGTGGGTAGTAGCACATTTCTAATATTATCTATTTGGTAACCTCTTCATTCTCATCATTGATCATTGACCATTGAAGTGATTGATGTACTCTGACAAGCTTTTAGGAAAGCTTGCACAATGGACTCTAATTTTATAAGAGTATGATTTCATGATTATTCCTAAACCTGGAGTGGTGAACCATGATGCAGATGAGTTGAGTAGAAACCCATGTCCCAGCCAACAGATCAGATTAGAGCATGTTTGTATGGTGAGATAGATGAGGAGATGGTGCCCAAGTTGGCATGCATCTACCTCTCTGTGCATAATTTTGACCCCCCATATTGCTCTCAATGTCATCATGTTGCACTCGTCAGGAATGCAAAACCTTCCTAAGAGAGAAACTCAATTTGCTACTGACGCGAACGAGTAGTAATTCAGGGTTCCCCGGACATTCTGATTGTATAATTCTAAAATGTCTGCATGATCCAATGGTGTTAGGGGTCGCGTCTTCCCGGGTTTGTTGGGTTTTGGAACATCAACTCTCCTTGCCGGCGTATACCTGTAAGTCCCGCACATCTGACCAATGTAGGGTTTGCTGAGATTGTGCACATCAAAGCAGGTTGTTCTTGAGGGGCATCCCATGTGGCTCTGATATGCGGAGTTTGGACCATATTTATGCCACATTCAGGCGCTCCCGTGCATTGTGGTGCTCTGTGAAGGGGCGCTTTGAGGATAAGATGTAAATGCACCATGTGGGAAATACGCATAAATACAATAATGGATGAGATGGGAGGTCTGACAGATACGGCTAAAGCTATGGAAAGCATCCTTGTGATGACTGCCTATCAAATGGTTAAAACGTAGCGCAAAGTGGTGATGCTGAGAAAAAAATGCAAAAAATAAACAACCTACCCACAAAAATTAAGCTCATAAACATAGGCAAAGTGCCATTTGATGAGTAACTAATTATGACAAGACTCAAAGAAGAAGCCCCGACTAACTCCGTGCCAGCAACCGTGGTAAGACGGGAGGGCAAGTGTTATTCGTGTGTGAAGATGTTTTTTAAGATTTGCAAAGCACCCTCCTTGAAACTTCAAAGGAGATTTGGCAAAGCCATGGAGGCTTTAGTGGTATCTCTCTCAATGCATACAAGAGGAGTTATAGAGGTCACAAATTCATATGGTGGAGATATTGGTACAATTCAGCAAGACATTCATGATGATATCTTAATGATGGATTATTTTTGCATTGGTGTTGTGGGTGGCATAATTGGTGCCAAGGAGAGAAACCATGTTCTTCAACAAGCCAGGTGGTTTAGATTGGAATGCATACACCTTCTTTGTGTATGGGATGGTAGAGTGCAAGAAGTATCACTTCCATCTCAAGGACCACACTTGATCCATCATGCTCATGAGGAGCTAGGACATTTGGAGTAAAGTGTATATATAGCTTACTCTAGAGCCATTATTGGTGGCACGGTAAGCAAATTGATGTATAGCAATTTGTTTCAAGATGCGTGGTTTGTGATCAAGTTAGAGCATCATTTAATGCTCTTATGCCACAATGCCATCCATTACTTATCATGGAATTGGGTTACCATTAGAGTTTGGACTTTGTTTGACCTTTATTGTTGACTATGAAACATCATCATTATGTTTTGGTTATGGTAGAGCACTTCTCCAAGTGGATTAAGTTGGTGGCACTTTGTGACAAGTCTAGGGAAGGGATGGCTTACTTGTATTTAGATTAGGTTCTTAGTCATTTTGGTGCACCAACTGAGATTTGATTGATCAGGGTACAAAGTTCTTGGGAGAGTTTTAGGTCTTGTGTGACAAGGCCTTGATTGATCAATGTACTACCTCCCAAGATCACCTTGAGGCAGATGGCTTAGCTAATAGAGTGATTTAGACGGTGAAGAGAGGATTACATAAGTTTTTAGAGAGGCCACTTAGGAGATTGGGATCTCCAATTACCTTGGTTGGGCATAGGCTATCTATTCAGCCGGCAAGCCTCCTTAGCATCCTTCTCTCCTTAATTTCTACTCTATGGATGACATCTAGATTTACTTACAGCCATTCATCAAGATGCTACTATTATTCTGGACTTGGATGATCCAAACGTATGGGTGAGCACATGTTCTCTACGGGTAGAGATCTTTTAGAGAGTGATGTAGATGGTCTTTGAGAATTTGGTGATTGCTCAGCATAGGGATACCTAACACTGTGCTATTGTTCAAAGAAGAGGTTATAGTCCCTCAATCTACCAATTTCATCTAGGTGACTATGTAAACCTACAATAGACTACACTGATGACACTTGATGTTACTATGAGCTGTACTTTCTTGAGAGTGCATGAGGTTTTGACTTTTGGAGTCCAAGTGTTGGAAGGATGTGATGGTGTTGTTTAGAAGGATCATGTGCACAATCGTGCACCATGCCACTTCTCAAACATTGATGGCACTATGGATCCAAGCTTGGCACTTGTATGTGCAGGCTTGTGGTGTATGTTATGGCGGCTCTTTTGGTGGAGTTGCTACTATGTTGGTGTGTAATAACTATTTGAGAGGATAACATATGGCCTGTTTGACTCCTCTCCTCATGATGGTTCCTCAAGAACAATGGTTATGTCCTGATGTACTTGACCTATAGCTAGTTCACTCCTTATGTGGTATAGATTGCAAAGAGGTGACTAATGATGGGGCTCAATAGCACCTAGCTTCTTGATCTTTGCCCACCATAGGGTATACCATATACTTGGAATAGATGGCTACTTGGAGTTAGAGAGACCTAACTACTAACTAGGGAGGTGATTGGACACTTTAGAGTTCATGTATGACTTATGTATAAGTTGTGCTTCTAAAGTATACAATATTGATAGCAATTTACGTTTTATAATGATTTATATATGCACAACAATTTTCACAATATTTATAGTGCCAAAGTTAGGTTGCTTAGACACTAGAGTGGTAGTACTGGTAGTCATAGGTATTTTGGTAGTTACTCATGGTTACTTGTTGGCAGTCCAATTTTATGTTAGAGCTATTGATCACATGGTAGGACCTACCATCACTTGCATCATTCACACCATTGGATGTGCCATCAGCAACATCATTAGGACTGGAGACCTAGGTCAAGTAGAGGGGTATACCTTTGAAATGCAACTCTAGAGAGCTCACTTCTTTGAGTTCTTAGCTATCGTGGATAGGGGCCGGTGAGTGTCACCTAAAGTCTCTTAACTAGAGTAGATGTGGGTTGATTGATTTGTAATAAATTCTCAATTGTTGGCAGATCATTGAGTAAAGGATCAAGTACATACCTGATTTGAGTGGAAGAAAGAATTGATTGACTATGGCACTTTAGAGTTCATGTATGACTTATGTGTGAGTTGTGCTTCTACAATTTATGATGTTGACAGTGATGTATATTGTGTATTAATGTATATATGCACAACAAAAGCTCTTGAGAAAGTGTTTTCAACAAGATAAGCCACACGTTGTTTGCATTTATATTCACAAAGATATTGGTCCCTATGTGAGTTATCTTTCTTTTCACTCCCATAATAAAATCCCATAACATGAAGATCTATCTTGTACTTCCATTTCTACACTCCCATAGAAGATCTATCTTGTATTGACTCTTCAACATTCTCAAGTTAATTATCCCATAGAGCATTCTAGTGATAATTAGACTCCACATTTAACACAAATTGCCATTGAGTCTGCTCTACCCAAAAGTTTGACAATTGTTTTTCTGGTTTGCCTAATTGACTTGAAGCCAAGAGGTTTGTAGTGACCTATTTTTCACAAAACACTTTCATTTATTTGTTTTCTGCCTTTTTCTTAAATTTAAGCCAAGTTACAAACATGTCAAGGATAAAAAAGTAGTTTGGTACCACTTGCAATTGGAGTGGAAGGCAACTACATGTGTAAGAAGAATAAACATTAAGGAGGAAGTGCACACAAAAAAGATGAACCCTAAAGGAAGTGATTTGGAGGATGGTCTATGCCAAAGGGGTTCAAGCTCAAAGACTTTAAACATTGCCAACCTTTGGCTTGAGGCCTTCATCCTAGAAGACCTTTGGCCATGAATGAAGTACAATGGTTTGAATGTGCCACCACTTGGATGAATGACTACCTTTGAGAATCATTTACATATGCCAAAGTATTTTCATGTGTAGATTGAGACCACCCAAGCATAACTCATATGTTGAGACTAAAGTAGTCCATCTGCAGATTGAAGTTAGTTACAAGCACATAGCATTTTTTAGTTTCTTCTATCTTTTGTGTCAAGTTTGCACGAGCATTTGCTGTAGACATTCCTCTTAGATTTTGTGCAAAAGAGAGAGAGAGAGAGGAAATGGTGAGGGGAGAAAAAATAGTGCACTCACCAAGGCAATGCAAGTGTATGCTTGACATGATGCTTAGATCACCAAGATTATATTAGTGGACCTTGCCTTATAGAGCAAATGTACTTTATAGCAAGAAATTGGCATTTGTGCTATGGAATTGGGATTTGAGCTATCCAAAGTAGATCCAAGAGATAAGAGAGAATATAGATCTTGGGATAGGGAATTTAAGAGTGAACCTATTTGCATAGACCAAGGATTATTGGATCATTATCCTTAAGCCAAAAAATTCCACACCATGTGATAACTCTAGAGACCTAATAGCATCAATTGGATAAGAATTTGGAGAAGGTGTTGATGGCTTCTTTCAACAAGCCAAAGACTAAAAATGGATAGAGCATGGCCACCTTAAAAGACCCTACATAAAGGATGATATTCAAAGCCATCATAAAGGTCTTCAAGTGGAAGAGGATAGCTTACCTCAACAACAACCAAGCAATCTTCTTGCACTTCATGTATGGTGGGTCTCTAATAAATGGAGCGTACATGTTCTATAGGCTAGCCATGACCATGTGAAGAGATATGAACAAGGATGGGGAAGTAACAAATATATCCCCACTTGTAAATTTTTACATGGATTTGGGCTTTCTTACAAAGGAAGGAAGGGAGGAAGAAATTCTCTAGATAGTTCTACTTGAAGTGTTATTTTAGATCATAACCAAAGGTGAAGGTGATATGGTAGAGGTATACCTTAGTGCATGATGAATATGCAAGCATTGGCAAATTTGTAAAGGTAGAAGAAGCCTTGAATTCCATTGGCTATAACAAGAAATTGAAGAAATTAGCACTTGTGAGGCCAGAAGGTTGAAAGCCAAGAAGGAAAAGAAGAACCAGAAAGTAGTGGAGGAGTCCCCTGCATTTCTTTATTCTATTTGCAACATAAATTCACAAAAAAGTATTTATTTGGATCTAAAAATTATTTTAAAAAAAACTTCTCCCAATGGTCTTTGCACTATAGAAGTTGAAGGTACTAAGAGTGGAAAGGAGGAAGAAGTAGAGAACTGCCTCACACTACTTGGATCATCTTTGGCATAAGAGTAGGACAATTATGAACAATTTTAAGATGCCCAATTGCCCCACCAAGAGAATATTAGATGGTTGAGAAGGAAAAGTTGGTCAAAGGAGGGAAGGACCAAGAAGATCTCCACCACAAAGCATAATTCCACACCAAAGGTACACAAATCAAGAACTAGGACTTCTAGGTACAAAAGATGAAAGCAATCAAGGCCAAAGAATGCCACTTGACCAAAAGGAGAACAAAGACAAAGGGCATGTAACAGAAGTGAGACATAAGGTACCTAAAGTTGAAAGCCCAATGCTTAAAGAATAACCAATACACATGACTGAGAGGCAAAGGTACAAAAGTCAAAGGTCTAGTGCACAAAAGCAAAAAACCAATAGACATAAAAGACAAAAGAAGACCTTTGGCAAAGACAAGGAAGGTTGAGGAAGAAGAACTTATCCAAGGAAGAGTTACCCAATGCCCCCAATCTCATATCAAATCATTCATCTGGTGAGGCTGGGGACAATGATACTAGAGCAACTCCTACTTAAGTCTAAAGAGCACAACAAAGAGGTAATTGATTATGCTTCCTTACTAGGGTATTTATACGAGACCTCCCATTAGGCCAAAGTAGAAAAGGAGAAGGTTGCAACAAAAGTTGCCAAGGTAATAAAGTAAAACAAGGAAGGAGGTTTGCAGGTAAACAATAGAATGTAGGAGAACTTCAAGGAGAAAGCCAGAATGCTTCACTTGAAGCTGCATAGAATAAAAGTGGAGAGGAAATCAAGAGATTGTAGGGAGAAGGGTGTATCTTTCATCTTCAGCAAAATTAAAGGCAACAAGACTTAGAGGAGCAACTGAAGGATCTAGACAAAGAAGTAGATATCCTTCAAGGCAAATTAGAGAAGTTAAAGATAATGATGATCACCATTGAGTTCAACACAAGGAGTACCAAGAAATAGCAAAGATCCAAATTGAAGACATGTTCATGAAATTGTATAAGAAGAGGAAGAAAGGACAATGATCAAGGCTATATGAAGGAGGAAGTGATAGCAAAGGTGCATCCAATTTGTACAGGCATTAGAAGAAAAGACAATGATCCAAAGGAAGAAGCAAGAGATTAGTTTGTGGGCCTCATGGAGAAGGCAATTGAAGTTAGACCGCATAGGACCAAGCTCTACAAATTGAATCTATAGATTCAAACTCTAGAGGCAAAGGTCTACTTGAACAAATAAGCTTGATCAGTTGGAAATTTGACTAAGTGAACACATAAATATGAATTTCACTGAATCAATAGATACACTCTTCCAATTTGCAAATTACAAGGAGAAGGTAGACATGTTGATTAGAATTATGAGAGACAATAGTAGTTCTTTGTGATAGTTTAGCTTAAGATCTTTGTTGTCTCATACCTTTAGACTATAGGCCAAAGGTAGAGAAAGTGTAAATAATCAAAGTATAGGTGACCTTTGGCACGAAAGGCCTTTGGTATGAAAACCACTTTGGCATGGAAGACCATTTGGGTAAAACTTATTTGCAATGGTAGGAAACATTTTGCCCAAAGGCATTTGGGGTCAGAAATTTGAAGGTAAGTAAAAATTTATCAGTTATGAAAAGGAAAGATCTAACACTTCTATGATATGCAAGGCACTAAAGTAGGCAACATTAGCATAAGATAAGGTAGGAAGTTAGGATTAGCATTGTACATTGTAGATACAAACCCAAGATTTCCGTAATTCTCCAACCATCAGACCCCTTTTTTGGAAAAATTTCTTATTTGTTTCAAAAAAGATATTGAATGGTAAAAGAAGTACTTTTGTTGAATTAAGACTTAAAGATAATTATTTAAGTTTTACTCATAATCTTTTGTCTTCTTCTTTTTTGCTATTCATAGTAAAAGAATATAAGAACTATACAAGTTATTTTTGAAGTTTATCAAAATTTGAGTAGTGAAGCCTTGGTTTAATAATATTTCTTATGCATTTGATTGAAGTTGAGACTTTAAGTTTCTTGAGAGAGAACTTAGTTGAATTGCTTTTCAAAGCCTTGAGTGTCTAATAAACAACAGAAAGAGCTAGTAAAGGCATTGAGCCTCTATTGGAGCATTGAACCATAAAAACCATGCATTTATATAATTGGTAATATATCAAATTCATTATAAATCTGTGACTTAAAAGGAGGAAGAAGAAACATCTAATGGAAAGATGGCTCTAATAGTCTAATAATAAGCTAGAAGAAGAATATTGAATAAGCAAAGAAAAGATAAAATATTAGAGAAAATCTCATAGATAATACTTATAAAGTTTACAACAAAATTGGAGAAGCCTAAGTTTCAAGTGAACTATGAGTTGTAGAAAGCACAAGGAACAAAATGACTATTTGTTTCCATTTTCTTTGACTTTGTTATCACACGTAAACATTCAGAGTAATTAAAGCTTCCTTTCTTAGAATGATTTCCCTTTTCAAGTTATATTTTACGGTTTTAGCTTCATATAAGTTTGATATCCTAAGAGATGTGACAGAGAAGAGAAAGAGAGAAGGAGATATGCTATAGTTATTATGAGGTAGTGAATCTAACCATAATAGCTGGAGCATATCTCCTTTCACCTTTTAAACCTCCGTATCTTAGCTTTAATAATTGTAAAAAGGTATAAAGCCTCTTAAGTAGAGGTGACAATTCTACCATAAATTACAAAAACTATAGAGGAGTTGAATATAAATTAAAATCGTCACTTTTAGGTGGCATTTTTTTACATTGAATATTTAATAATCATACATCAAGAACTACCATTGACCGTTCTTGGATAGAAATTCTAAGTTCTTTGTTATGATAAGTTGCAAAACCATTGCTGCAAACGTATCATAGATGGTTTACTCTTGAGTGCCACCATTATCCACTCGGTTGACATAAAATTTTCTGCTTTTAGGTAATGGGTTTTTTTTGTCTATAATCTTCTTGGACGTACGCATAAACATAAAAGCCTATCACCAAAAATTCTTTGAATAGATTGAAAATGACAACTTTGATGCAAAAATTTGGAGATCAAAGGGTGCATTTTTGCAAGTTGAAAACATTAGTCCTTACTAAAGCAGCGTGTGCTTTAAACTTTCAAAATGAGTGAAATTCAAGTGTTAAATTTCATGATTGATGGAATTTTTTTTTACTTATACAAAAAGCTTTCTAACACCCTTTGTGCACATGTAACCAAATTTTGAACTTTTGGAGTTGGAGAAAATAAGGAGATGAAATTTCAATTAAACTGACATGTGATTATTTGAATCAAAGGAATATCATGTCAATTTTGAAATTTGTCGATAGGAATATCAAATTTTGTCAAATGTAAGTATTATTTGCTTGCTGAAAATGGAACCACCCTCATGATTACACTTCTAAAGAGAAAGTGAAATTTAGATTAGGGGAAGTTGGAAGAGATGGTTATGATACAAAGCCACAAAAGCCTCGAGGAGTTGGTTATGGTATATTTCTACACTTGAAATCTATTTGAAAATCACCCTCAGTTATTTAAAGGAGGATTTTATCAAGTTCTTGAACTGTTAGCTTCAAGAAGTGTCAAATTCTTTTCTACAAGCAAATCTTTCTATCTTCAAAGGTGCAAAGATTAGATTATAGAGTTGATATTTGAAAGTTTGTAGGTTCTTTCAAGATAAAAATAAAACAATTTATTGGTACTTCTTTAGAGGTTTATGTGGTTTTGTTCTCTTGTCCTTATATTGGAGCCTAAGACTCGTCGTCGACAAGGGTAGACCTATCGAAAGAGATAAAAGAGTACAGATTTGCAACAAGTACCTTTATACTTATGTTGATGCTTTGAGAGAATTATTCAAGGAATTACATGCATGAAACAAAAAATCCCCATGCGTGCTATCTCATATCTATTAGAACAGTGAAGGCTATATCTTCATGGAGTACTAATGATATTCACTATTCTTCGTAGAGTAGTGAAAATTCTAGGATAGATCAAGATGT
Organism: Lunularia cruciata; assembly: GCA_948567375.1. Taxonomy (NCBI): domain Eukaryota; kingdom Viridiplantae; phylum Streptophyta; class Marchantiopsida; order Lunulariales; family Lunulariaceae; genus Lunularia; species Lunularia cruciata. The sequence continues at coordinate 28,798,391 of OX419756.1, forward strand.
TTTTACATGATAATAAGTAGAGGTCCAGATGAGAATAAACCTTAAGGTATACTTGACATTTAAAGTATTATTGAACTTAAACATAGCTACATATGGAAAATTCTAGAATATTTTATTTTTTTGTTCAAACTTAGAGACTTTCTATATCTTTGTTGTTGTTTCTATATTTTCTATCAAGTGCATCTATCTATTCATTGGTGATATAACAAGACTTCATAATTTAAATTTTAGTAGCATATAACTTCGTATTAGAAAATTTCTTGCTAGTTCTTGAATGGTTAATTGAGCGGAACTAACATTTGGAAATTAGTTTGTAGATTCTCGGACTTGTATATCAAATTCATAAATTCAAGAATGTTTTCTATGTTATAGTTCTTGCCTTCGCTCCTATAAATGCCCTAGGTTTACTTTGTCATCTCAGGTTATAGGAACAAACTGGGTCTGATTCAGCTTCATTCGCCTGCACATTCACCAATGGAATAGTATATAAGTTTTATAAATTAAGTATATAAGTATATAAATTTTTTTATTTTTTTTTCAGATTACAGTTTCAAATTTTCTAAACACTCAAGCTCGCTAATTGGTTTCCGTTGGTGTTACATCCAATATAATTTCCTATCCACTTGGTATTTTTCTAGAAATTTGAAATACTGTAGAGTTGTAATTATCTATTTTACTCTACCGGAACTGCTAAATACAGACAACCCCATAAAAAGTCTTTTAAAAAAAACAACTTACAGAAAAATCTATATAAAGTTTTTGTACATCTTGTTACTCATTCTCGATGATAATCAATTCGGACAGCGTCTGACTAAAAAACTTTACTCTTTCAAGATTTAAAAAAATAAAAATAAACAATGAATATGTTAAATAAGCCATAAATCACTCTATCACAATTTATTTGCTCTTATCGTGATGCACTATCTTCTTTACACCATCATATAATCATGGACGCATATTAAATCCAGTATCTTTTCCCGGACGATCAAACCCTATCTTCACGACTCACGAGGGGTACCTTTAACGGGACCGGTTGTGCACATAGCGTGCATGGCAGGACTTAACAGTACCCAAACTTGGCGCTTAGACTTAACGCAGCCCCAAGTTAGCCAAAGATTTAGCATTAGGATGCCACGTGGACACATGGAACCTGCCAATCACAGTTGGCAACAGTCCAGGTAGTGTTGGCAAGTGATTACTACACGATAGATAATATACTGTAGATAATCTAGTCGGTCGAGTCGGCAGAGAAAGATTCCATATTCGGCATCTCAACTTGTCGATATCTCAAGTTGTGCCAAAAGACTTAACACTACAGATTCTTTGCAAATTTAACATGGCACGTCAATCCATTTCACGAACACTTCAGTTCTTTAAAATGTTTTCAGTACCGCACAGGGATATGTTCTTTAAAAATGTCACTAGTCACCGTTGATTCGGTATCCAGACCAGGAATTTTACTTTTCAATGAGCCTATAAATATTTGTTTTCTTTGGTAAACAGGACTAGAAATCAGGATTTTACTTGTTTATGCGTCCTTTGTGCGGGTTAGATGTTTGATGTCATATTATTAGTTACTAAGGATGTTGTTACGGAGGTGATAGACTCTAGGGGAAAAATATTCATTGGTTGATAGACAATCATAGAAACTCGAGTTCTCAACAATATCAAAGTCCTACTACTTTGATCTTAACTTCAAATCTTCGACTCCAACCGATGCCTCCCAAACCCCACCCTGAAGTACTCGACTCGAGCCGATGCCACTCATCATAGCCCAAAAACCCTGACCTAAGGTCGATCTCAACTAAGGCCTCTATGCTTTGATATGAACCGTGTTGCTGAACACGAAATCACGACTTCAATTACTACAAAGGTACATCACGAGGACCACGTGACTCCGAAGAGTGCTGTTAAGTATATTGGTTAACTTGGTATACCATTAAGTCGAAGTGCCAAATATGGGGTACTATGAAGGCTTTACAGTGTACGTGAGAATCGACATTGCCATAAAGCGCCTTTAAAAACAAGGACAATATGTTATAATAATATGTTACTCGCATGATACACTCTAAAAAAGGAAGAATTCATTTAGGTCTCGATTAATAGATTAACAATGAACGTTGGTTTCTTTTTTCTAGGAAAGACGACCCTATGCGGTCTTGTGAACACTTACAAAGAACAATCTTAAGTATTTGCCAAATGGCTGCAATATAGAATTTACGCATCAGTGCATGGCGTCAAGTTTACAAGGTTCCTGTTAAGTCTTTCGGCCAACTTGGGGTCGCTAAGTCGAAGTACCAATTACGGGATAAAATTAAGTCGTTCTCTACAAATCGTCAATTAAAATGCGAACCTTCAAGGCTACGAGGTACGCAGGTAGGTGCACGAAAAGACAAAGTCGACGATTGGTTCCTATCTGCATTAGCAAGCATACCATGATTTGGACTGTCGGCATCAAGCAGTGTTGCAAATGCCTTGTCTTACGTGTACTTTGGTCACATTCAACGCGGTTAGATGAAAACTTCGTAGAGTAGTTCCCAAGGTAGGTTGGAAGTGTACGCGTTAAGAAGATTCCCGAACGCGCAGAATGCAGCTTCTGAGGGACTAAAGGTTGTCCGCGAGTGAAGTGGGGTTACACGATTCACCTGCGGGCCAATCCTGCGGTTTCCCTCCTCCACCAGTGCCGGACGTTCGTTCTTTCAGCCGGAGATCGGCAGATCAAGAAGGTACCCCAGTACCGGGGGACGGGTCCCTGGGCTTCGGGGCTAAGTTCTATATATCATGGAGTTGTGGTACGTTAGTATCAGGGCTCAGCGAATTATTTTCATTGGTCGGCGTCCTGATTTTGACATATTCGTTGTTTGATCGCTAGATTGAGTTCAGAAAGGAGAAGATTTACCATCGGCTTCGCTACGACTTTTCTGTCAGAAATTGATTGCTTCCTGAAGCAGGTGTATAAACTAGGCTAGTTGTACAATCTTGCCTACAGTAATTTGATCCATTTTGTAGTCTTCGATCGGAGGATTTCGTTCCGGGAGGTCGAGGAAATCCGGGGTTTTGAAGTGTTGGATTTGGTGATCAAAGAAACGAAATTTTGTGACCTGGTCGGAGGGAGGGTTTTAGTTATCGAGTGAGACCGTCGAAAGATTTGATTCGTGGAAATGGAGGAGAGAACTGTCGAATTGACGATAATTTCAGCTAATGATCTGAAGAAGGTTGTGAAATTCGGGAAGCAGACGTGTTATGCTGTGGCGTACATCAATCCGAAGAAGACCAAGAAGACTAGGAAGGACTCGGACGGAGGAACCGACCCGTCTTGGAATGACAAACTCGTTTTCACGTGCGAAGAGCAACGCTTGAGGGCAGGGGAATCGGCCTTCACCATTGAGCTTTACAGCGATGGTACATTCAGCGATAAGTTGATAGGCACGGTTACCGTACCTCTGTCCGACATTGCAAACGAAGCGTTGTCAAAAACTGTCAAGAATGAAGGGGAAGAGAAAGAGGGAGAAGAGAAAGGGGAGAAGGAGGAGTCGAAAGGAGTCCACGATGCTCAATATTTGGCATTTGAGGTGCGCCGGCCGTCGGGTAAAGCTAAAGGTGTTCTCAATGTGGCGATCAAGCTCGGTGAGAAGAGAACAATTCAAATGTATCAAAATCAGCCTCCGGGTGCACACAACGGTCAGACAAGCTACCAGGCTCAAGTTCCATACCCCGCGACGGGCTACCCAAATCAAGGTCCCGGTTATCCTAACCAGTATGGTCAGCCCCAACCATATGGGCCACCCCAACCATATATGGCTCCTCCTCCTCCTCAATATGGAAACCAGTATCCTCAACAAGGTCCTTACTACCCTCAGCAGCCCGCTCCTTATTACCCTCAACAGCCACCTCCTTATTATCAACAACAAGCACCAAGGAGAGGTGGCGGCGGTGGAATGGGATTAGGCCTCGGTGCAGGTTTACTGGGAGGTGCACTCGGTGGACTGCTGGTTGCAGATATAGTTGATGATATCGGTGATGACTGCGGTGACTTTGAGTGAAAATTTGTGTCTCATTAGGTGTTTCTGGTTACAGATGGTATAGATATCTGTGTTTTCTGTCTTTCTGTAAATTAAGTAGTCGAGGGGAGTTTTTTAGTCGGCTGGGTGGCGACTCTACAGTCTCCGGAAGGAATTTAAGTGTACACTAAGGTATTATTCTACGAAAGCGTAGAGACTCTGTTGGATTGTTATCATCCATAGATCCGGATCGGTCAATATTTGATTTTTATTTCAGGTTCATTTAGCTACGTACTGAAGCTCGCTTATTTCTCCTGTGAGTCGTGTGGAATCTGATGGATATGTCCTTGAAAGTGATTCTGTCGCTGTGTCAGGAATTGCATTGCACTAGTCTCTTCTTTCACACCAGCGTCACCGAAAGCATTAATCAAGACCGTATCTCCTTTTGGTTGAGCGTAATTAGAGTATGCAATGAAGGAAAGTTTACGTATACCATATAATCACTGCCCATGTGCTCAAACGATCTGCATATGTTCACTCACTTGGAAATCTCATTTTGGTACTTCTGTTGCAAGGGGACACGAAGTTTTTCATGTTCTTCCTTTCCTTCATCGAATTTGCGGGCGAAGAGTAAGGATGTTTTCGGCTATTCTTTCTTACAGACCACCTCTCTACGGTGAATTGTAGAACACGGCCAGGAGACGTAGATAAATGTGAAAGGTTTAGACGGAATCAATGAATTGAATAGTAAATTACAGATTATTCAACCCTGCGGTGGATACAATCGTGCACGACGGAGACTCTCTTTGCATTATCGTAACCAGATCCCACATATCAATGTGTATTCTGGCCAATCTGAGTGATATTCTGAATCAGACCAGTGACTTTCGATAGGTCAGTTGAGTCTGAAGTAGTGCTCCCAAGGACTGTACCGAAACACATCAATAATTGATAGTTCAGAGAAGCTTACATGCTACTAGATCTCACGAAGTGCAATATCACTCCGAAGTGGTCATAGTCCTGATCGCTAGTTCAGGGCTGGTTACAGGGTACTAGATCTCATGGGACACTCGCCGCGCGTATAATCAAAATCGATATGACGTATCACGAAATATGAGCCGGATAATATGTAGATAAGTGCGTTGTATTGCAGTGGGTCTATAAGAAAGAACGGCTGCAAGGTACTAACCTTTGTCCTGGTCTCAATGCAACCTCCACGCGAAGTGGGATCCCCAGCTTGGGCTCCCCTACTTGAGAAAATAAGACCCGGAAAGAATTATACTATATTCGAAGAAGAATGCACACACTCGCAAGAACCTCAAGACAGTTGTGATCGGAGATGTGAAGACGGGTTCTTCTGTCGAGTGTCACCATCTGTCTGGTTCATCACATAACTTTATCGTACACAAAATATATATAAGGTTTCTTCTTTGCAGAGTAGTTCTGTACACTACTGATGCCTCAGTAGTTATCTGCTGAACACTGGTAGTGAGCAGTTAGGTTGGTAACCGCGGTCTGGGATGGAGAGGTAATGGACAGTATGTCGTGGAGTGATCCCCAGTGGAAGTGTAAGTTCCCTTGAACACGGCGATGTTTGTAGTAGTCCAGCAGTTCCACTCATTAACGCATTACGCTATGACCTTCATGTCTGTAAATGTATCACAAAGACTCTAGCAAGTGAGATAAAGTTCTTACCCAAAACCCCAATAATGCCAGCTTCCAAGCCTGAATCTCTGGCGAGTCAGGATGTTGGAGCCAATGACCTCAGCCATCCTGCTCCGGAGTGTCCATCAGGTTCTGAGCCAATAGTTTGTCAGGTTCTTTACATGTCACAAGATCTATTAAGGAAGTCCTTAACTGATTTCTGAGGTGCTGAGAGTCGGCATGTGTCTCCTCGGCTAGCTGAGAGCATCGATCTAGGATTATATGCTTGGCTGCACGTAGAAGTTTCAGAGGTTCATACTTCCCAGAAGTCCTCCACCGAGAAGGGCGTATCTTGATTATCGTTGTTCACTATGTTCAGGTGAGGGAAATCAAGGACTGCACCGTACAGATCACTGCAGCTTCTTTCATAAGACCCTACATAGAAAAACTCTTTTGCACTGTTCATTTCTCCCAAAGATATGCCACTTCTACTACATTATAAATGGGACTTATGCTTAATTCGGGAATAATTCGGGAATCAGCAACTCGTCGGTTCTGAGAAAGTACTGCTACAGTAACTTCACGCCATTCCAAATCATATGCTTGTGCAAGATACATAGTCCTATCATGGATTTCGTGAATTACTCACATAAACTGCTTGCTAGTATAAAAAATTGGCGACTTAGAGTTCATAGCGGCGTTCATAACTGGCGAGTTCATAGCTGTGCTTTGACGCTTCTGGGATTAACACATCTGCGGCGACCTCAAGTAAAATTTCTGCGGATATCTGAAGCTACAGAATGTCTGTTTCTCTGCATCCCTTGTTTAAGCTTCTTGGCCGATACTTCTGTGGCGAGAAATAACATGTTTCCTTCCCACTTTCTCTATGGTAATGGTACACTATCATCGATGCTTTGACTGGCCGAGTCTCGCGAGCACGTGATGTCTTCTCCGTGGTTACAGGTGCAGAGTTTGAGTTTCAACTTTCTCGATCTGGATGTGCGGTTCAATGTGATGCAAAAATGGGAGCACTAGTGTTTAAAGTGAAAGCACGAGTGTAAACTTTGCTGACCCGGTGTGACACACAACGCTATGTAAAAGTATAAACACGGATTGGTACTATGAGATGTCGTGACCGATCTACAGTGCAGTTCCCGCAGCCTGATGTATTTCTGTGGATTTAGAAACAACTTTTAGCATGCGGAAGCGTGTTATATGCAAGATACTGCACCATGATGTTCTTTACGGTTGGAACTATCACTATACAGTCCTTTATTAAAAAACAGTAGTTCGCAGATAGTGCCAAGATAGCCCGTCAATTTACTGAATAACAACGTCATGTGAGGATGAATGAAGACAGACAGTTCGGCAACGTATTTGCAGAGTAAAGTCGACAGATGTAGTGCCAACTTACCTTTTAATATTTCTTTTAGCAAAAGCTCATTCGGGCTCTGTCAGTATTTCCATGAGACTACCAGTCCCTGAAGAGATTATTCTCATCCACTTGGATTCATCCCTTTTGTATCACGTCCCAAGTGCACTTTTTTCAACACATTAATCACATGTAGATGCTCATGTCTTGATCTTGTGCATGAGGTGAACTCACTACTTTCGAGTATTTTATCTATATTATATACAGGTATATCCAGACACTCTTTTTCTTGTGAATAGACTGTTTATAGATCCGCTAAAACCGTGTCGGGGAGGACACCACTAGAACATGCACTACTTCAAGTAGAAGCGCTACTTCGACACGAACAGCCGGGAAAGAACTGTACTGTGCGGACATGGGACCCACATGCAGCACGTGGTTCAAAGTGCTCGGTGACATGTGCCACACCTGAACTCCCATATCAGTGGATCGTATGGTGCACCGCGAAGAGTACAAGTCAAATACAGTTAATACTTTCACGGCCCAAGCTTTGCACGGCGAGTTCCAAGTTAAACTTCACCTCAGAGTTCCTGAAGGACTTGCTCCGACCATTTTACTGGTTGGTAGCGGTCCCCTGTAAGTCTTCCCTGCGTGCTTCTTCTAAAGGAGCTGTACTCTAAGTTGGAGAACTCGCATGTAAACGGCACCAGCGTCTGGTATCTGGCCGGCGTAACCTGTCAAGGGTCCGTGCAAGTCTAAGATTTATCGAACTTGAGATCCAAGGATGTTGAGTTAGTCAAAAAGCTGAACTGTACTTTGAAGTCACCGAGCAGTAAGGAGGACTTGAAAGAATTTCTCAGTGAGTTACCGAGAAGTGAAGTGAAGCGGGAACGGACAATTACAGGAAATCTAAACGAGTGATGAGAGAGTTCGCGGGGCTCCACGTCCTCTCCCCTCCACCACACAGAGCTCGGATTCACGCGAGAAGATCTTTTCCTCTGCGCTTGCGATTGCCATCTCAGCCTCTACCTATCACCCCTTCTTCTGGATGGGATGCGATCGTGGTTGGATTTGGACAACTCGTAATTGAGTGAAAGAAACCTCAATGGAGTACACTTCCCAGAATGTTGCAGCGACTTTTAGATGCCCTTAGATACCGTCAAAACTGTTGCCACTCTTCCGGTCGCTCGTAGTCCCTAGATAAACTAGGAAAGGTTCACCGGGATTGGTCTCAGGGTTAGAACTTTTGTCGACTCAAGAGTACTATACTTGCATTCTTTCTGCTCCAACATGCGCGGAAGTCTGGCCTCGCAATCTACGAGAATTTTAGTGGAATATAGTATGTCATGGACCTGAGAGAATTGAGTTGAGTTTCTTCTGAGTGCTGCTGAGTGTGCGTGCGTGAGTGGGTGCGCACATCTTCAGTGTTTGAAGATCCCACTCGGAACCTGGTCGCATGACTCGGTTTATGGCTTCCAGTAGCACTTTGGCCGGAGTGTCTCTCTTCTCTACCGTGTCGACGCATATTTCCAGTGAGCTCAGACAGAACCAATGTCCCGATAAATGCTTTGCTGGTCCCAGTCCATCGAGTTTTTTGGGGTGCAGTCTTCTAGCGCAGCCGTCATGGGGAATGCTCAAGACCAGGCAGCATTCCAACGCCAATGCCCCGCTTGCACTTCCGTTTCCTGTGAGATTGGGTGCACCGTTGTGCGTGTCGATTCAAGCTGGGCAGACGGAATTTGCTGAGAAGGAGCAGCAAAAGAAGGTTCAACGGAAGAGGAGAACTCCTCGCAGGAAGACGGGAAGCAAATCTGTGGACTCACCCAAGGGTAGCGATAGAGCTGCCGCTGCTGGCTCTGTGAAGCTTTTGCTGCCAGTTGCTGATGACAATTCTGTGGAGCTCTCGAGTCCGAATTCTGATCAAGCAGAGGGGGTTAAGGAGTCAGGGAAGAAGCTGCTCTCAGATTTGGTGCAGATCTGTTGGCAAAGCGGGGATCCTCTTGGGAGAAAGGTCTTGGGTAAATCTGTAGTGAAGTGGATTGTTGGAGGAATGGGGCCGTTGGTGAATAAAGTGGTGCAAGAGGAGGAGAGGGGGAATACTGAGGGGATTGACGAGATTATGAAGCAAGCTGGATTTGCCTTTATAGCCGTGGCACAACCTTATCTTGCTGAGAATCCAATGCCGTTGCACCAGGAGGCCATGTGCTTGAAGGCAAGCACGCACTACCCTACTCTTTTTGATCACTTCCAGCGGGGTCTACAGGAGGCACTGCAAGACTTGCAAAAGAGGGGAGTAGTGGAGAATTGGCAGCAGACGCATTCTTGGAAATTACTGAAACAACATGCAAAATCTGGTGAGAAAACCTTTCTTTTGTAGGGAATGTTTCTTTGGTCTCATTAGTTGGATTGGTATGTGCCAGCCATGCTTCTACTAGCTCATGGTACTATCTGTGGCGGAAATTAAGGTGGCGGTTTCCAGTCGCACCTTGGTAGCGTGCCATGGAGTTTCTATGCTGCCTACATTTTTCTCGACTCCACGCGTCTAGTGTGCTTATTGCTTGTGGTTTTTTCGTTTAAAGTCTGGCAATTTGAATTAGCCCAAGTAGACAGGGTTTAGATACGACTGTCCAGTTCAATTATTTCTTCACTGTCGTTTGAACTCACTTGTAAATTCCACAATCACCGCCTAGTAACCGAGAGCATTCATTCTTCTCTAAGGACCCAAAGAATCACAACATTAATAACAACATCAATCGTTCAATAATAAATTGTCTGGATCCGATCATAGATGGACATCGAAAATCTACAAGAAAACCCTCTGAGATCAAGCATGGTGAATTGGGCATCAAAAGCCAAAAGAAGGCTATTATCCAGGATAGAATCGATAAGTTCGTTGCGAGTGCGTTTGAGCTACTGCGAGTAGAAAGGGATGCAGAGTTGGATGCTACCCAACACTCCTTAGACTCTGTTCCAGCTGAGGGGAACCCTCCTCTCACTCCTGAAGAAGTGCTCTTAGCTGAGGAGGATCTTCACCCAGAAACCCATGACACCATTCGCAACCTGATTGCCGTCAGCTCTTCTACAGGTCTGCTTTTCCTGTACAGCTTTTTGTGTTATTGTTACTGGTCTTACTCATATAGTCCTTTTTATTGCCAATGTCTATTCTATCTCCATGTCTGGATAAACAACGAGGATTCGAGATTTAGCTTTTAAACAACGAGGATTCGAGATTCGTGAACTAACAGTGGGATTTGTCAGGTCTTGGGGGTATGCACCTCGTAACTCTCTCTGCCAAAGGTGGGGAGCGCTTGCCTCCCTCTTGGATCTCCCCGGGAGATATGGTCTGTGTGAGAGTATCAGACCGCAAAGGGGCTGGAGCTACTGAGTGCATGCGAGGCTCAGTGTACAGTTTTGGGGAGGATGGAACTAGCATAGCGGTTGCTGTTGAAGCTCGCTACGGGGACCCTACATTTTCTCGGCTCTTTGGTAGACCTCTGAGGATCGACCGCATCAGTGATCTTGCCGATGCCACTACATACCAGGTACTTTTAATCATAGACTTGTTAGAAGTATGTGATAGTAGATTATCTGCAATCATAGTACCTTCATTTGCTTTATGGCGACCTTGGTAACTGTACTTTCCCAAACCAACCATTATCCGTGATGGGTGTATCCCTTGGTTTATCCTTAGTGTGATACATCTACATCCGTGTCTGGATGGGAAAATATTCAACCCAACACAAGGTCTGGCTCGTAAGGGACACTAGAGAAAGTGGCTGAGGCATTACTTTGCACTTGGTGACTGTCTGTAACAGCGGGACTGTGAAGCTCTCGACAGGCTCCAAAAGCATGGTCTGCAGAAGAAAACCCCAGCCGTTTCAATAGTGGAGACTTTGTTTGGTGATGGTTTGAGCATAAATTGGCTCGAGGAAATCGGGTCAGACGGTGTCCATGACGTAGGAGTTACTTTCGACAGGGACTTTGATGACTCCCAACGCAAAGCCATCAACGTTGGCCTTGATAACCAAAGGCCGGTTGCAATCATACAAGGTCCACCAGGAACAGGCAAAACAAAAGTGGTGGTGGAAATCATAAGGCAAGCAGTGGCACGCGGTGAGAAGGTTCTAGCCACTGCACCAACAAATGCAGCGGTAGATAATCTTGTTGAAAGACTTGCCCTCGCAGGGGTGAATGTCGTAAGGGTGGGAAACCCTGCCCGTGTAGCTCCAACGGTCGTTGCCAAATCACTTAGCCATATCGTCGAGTCTAACCTTGCTGGGTTTCGAAGGGACCTCGGGAGGCGTCGAGCTGATCTCAGGAGCGATTTGCGACAGTGCCTGAGAGACGAATCAATGGAAGCTGGAATTCGACAGATGCTGAAGCAGATCGGGAGGCAACTGAAGCATAAGGAGAAAGAGCTTGTGGACGACACCCTGAAACAAGCAGAAGTTATTCTGTGTACAAATACTGGAGCTGGTGATCCCCTGGTCCGTCAAACCGGACAATTTGAGTTGGTGGTGATTGATGAGGCAGGTCAGGCGATCGAACCCTCTTGCTGGATACCTCTTCTTTTGGGTAAACGAGCTGTTCTCTCCGGGGATATATGTCAGCTGGCTCCAACAATTCTTTCAAGACAGGCGATGGAAGGAGGGTTGGGAGTTTCTCTCATGGAGCGAGCTTCAGGAATTCACGGTGGTAGGCTAAGCACCATGTTGACAATCCAATATCGCATGCACAAAGTGATCGCCGAATGGTCTTCACAGGAGATGTACAAGGGCCTCCTGAAGTCCTCACCATCTGTTAAATCGCGTCTTCTTTGTCACTCTCCTGAAGTAGAGGTAATTCTTTGCTTCAATCTTGACATATCAAGTTCAATGAGTTGGGTTTCTTGATTTTTAACTGCCTTTGGCCAGCTTTAGCAAAATGTTCTGACTTTGAATGTATCCTTGCAGCCCACTTGGATCACACAGGTGCCATTGTTGTTATTAGATACTAGATTGGCCCATGGCAGTCTTATAGCTGGATGCGAGGAGTGCATGGATCCTGCAGGAACGGGATCGTTCTTCAATGAAGGGGAAGTGGACATTGTCATGGAGCATATCAGGGCTCTCCTCTCTGCCGGTACGTGCCTAGTCCAGTTCCTTGTTTATGATGGAAATTAGTACTCTAAAACTGAACTACTTTATAAGTGCATCGTCCAGCACTCACAAGCATGGAACTGGAACTTACTGCAGGAGTGGCGCCAGGAAATATTGCAGTTCAATCCCCATACTTGGCTCAAGTGCAGCTTCTACGAGATAGAGCGGAAGGCATACCTGGTGCGCAAGGCGTGCAAATAGCCAGTGTTGACAGCTTCCAAGGACGTGAGGCCGACGCAGTCATCATCTCCATGGTAATCCTCTCTTGGCCTGTATCCCTTCCTCGCAATCCTTCACTTTTCTGTGTATTATATGGTAAGCCTGGGCCCTTGTTGACTGGACTCTCATTAGTTTAAACAATAAAGCATTTTAGGAGGTTACTTCTTATTATCAGATTGAACTTCACTTGCAGCATAAACTTCCGTACTAGTAAATCAATTTGATCATGTTCGTGAGAGAACTATTATTAAGACATTGATGCGACAAGTCCGCGCATGAAAATGATTTCGTTGAATACTGAGCGAAATAGAAACAGTAGAGCGAAGTTTTGTCGCCATAAACTTAAAACTGCATGGCAAAGCCGAGCCGAGGTCTTGCATCATGACGTGTGTCGAGAATTCTGATTTAGGCTCCGTGAATTGATGTTACAAGTATAGTATGCTCTAATGACATGACCAGTTCCTGTGACGTATTCCTAACTCTCCTTATTGGTCTTGTCTCCCTCGTCTATCTTTTTGGAGTAGGGTAGGCGAATAAGAGAGATGGATCACAGTTTCTAGATTCCTTGAACCTCCTGGATGCTTGTATGCTCGCATTCTAGCATATCAGTTAATTGAAGTTGATTTCTTTGCCCTCACCGAAGTGAATTTTCATTCTCAGGTTAGATCCAACAGACTGGGAGTAGTTGGTTTTCTGGGAGACAACCGACGTATGAATGTGGCCATTACAAGGGCCCGCAAGCACGTTGCAATGGTGTGTGACAGTACAACTGTCAGTAGAAACACCTTCTTGCGGAAGCTCCTGCACTACGTCAAACATAATGGTGAGGTACGATGCGCGTTTCAAGGGTGGTCCATCTCAGGATTACTAAAATCTCGCCTGCCTTCCAGTTGAGGTTTCTCGTCTTCCTCCTCTCGAAGGCTAAGTAAAGTGAGTGTGTTCAGCTCCTGCAGCCTTGTAAGTACTAATTTACACAATCATATGGCCAATCAGAAGAGGAGAAAATGTACATCATTAATAGCATAGAGTTGAAGAGCATTCCGATTCAAAGAGATGCGAGCCAAAACGGTTCACATTTCTTAGTAGAGAATTCCTTCCTTGAGCACTGATCTGGACATTGGAGTTTTAGTCCGTGCAAATGTGTGATGTACAGAATCAAACTCTAAACTCCGTCAATTGATGTCTAGGTCCTTCTGTTGATTCATGTTCCAGCATGCTCACACAAGTCGTGACGGCTGGAATAACTGTATAACTATATTTTCTAGTGGCAGACCAATTCATTGTCCTATCGAGCCCGGCTAAGCACTTGCATTGATTACTCCTGTTATACTGTCCGAACGAACGGAATGGCAGCTGGACCAAGCTTGTTCTTCCTATTCTTCCAAGTCTGCAAAGCAGCAATTGTGTAAAACAACGGTTTGTTGAGCACAGCAAGTAAGAACTATGTAGTTTATGTTGCGAAAATGGGTACTTTTAAGTCTTGTGAGCCTTGTGCGATAGAAATGTGGCGAAAATCGTCGCCAAAGTTGCTTAAACAAGCTGGCCGTCAAAAACTTTGTTAAAAGAGCGATAATTCACACGTTGACCACTTGAGTTCAACAGGTTTCGCCAGAGAGCATTCAAGGATAGTGTTACTTTGTGGCAGGAGGTGGAAAGGTTGTTAATTTGATAACCAATTTCATGGTGAATGTCTCGTGTAACCATTTCTATTCAGCTTATGCATATAGAAGAAGGCAAAATTAAAATTTTCAGCTTTTTTTCTCGATAAGAAGTTCAAGTTAGTCATACAAGTGATGGATGAATATGACTTTCTTTATACAGAAATGAAGCAAGTAGCAAAACGTGAAACCCCTCCATCCACAACGAAGCAAAGCCTGTTCTGTCCTGCTACACCATTTTCTTTCTTTAACGAGTGGGTAGAAATCAGCAGCGCAAACTAGCAAAAAATGTTGAGGTTAATTTTAGTGGACAAACAGACGAAACAAGCAATGGTTTTCAAATTTTACGTCGTGAAGTACAGCTGTGAGTAAGTAAATGGATTGGGAAGTACGTGTCAATAGACAGTACGATCCTTGAATGATCAAAAGTATAAAGCCATGGAGAGAATTAGAGATCCAGTCCTGAAAATAAGTATTTACCACGAAGGCTGGAGTCTTTTTGCAAATGAAATTTTCGTTCAACTGACCAGAGCTTGTACAGATTGTCTTAAACTTCATGTCTCGCATGATCTCGTCTTCTAGCTCTCGAATTCTCCCGGTAAAAAAGTGAATTTCAGCTCCTGAATTCACTCCGATGGTTTGTACTTCTCGTGTATTATCTATATGGTTATTCTAAGGAATCCCCAAAACAAGATGAACTAGAGAAATTTTCAATGCGATAAATTTTGGAAATTCATGAAAATGGTATCTCTCTTTGAAATCTTTTCTTACCAGTTCTGAAAAATTATTTCCCATATTCATCTTGAAGTTCGAAGTTAAGATGCGATCTTGCCGAACACACAAGAAATATCTCCCTATAATTCAGATCATGAAGGGTAACATATAGTTTGGTATAGAGTGAATTATTTATGGTTCTCTATTTAAAATTTATTTTCAAAAGCATGAACAGGATGACCTATAGTTGAAACTTTCTTCAGAGAAAGAAATATCACTTCAATGATAAACTTCCAGAATATGAATGAATATATTAGGTACTCATACACGCTCCTTCATCCATCCCATAAGTTCTCTCTTGATCCACAAACTCCCTTTAACACATACGAAATGTAGAACGAGAAAATTTGCATCTTCAACTTCTTATTAACATTTTGATGAAGTGTGGTTATCTAAATATAAGCTTTCCTTGATTTGATCAAAAGGACTACAAACTTTAAACCTTTGGAGAGTTAGTATTCAAAAATTATAAAATTACCTTATACTCTTAAATTCTTGAATTAATGTTGTCATGGTGATTACCGAACAATGTTGGCTGGCTTGCTAGCGCAGTGATTTGGCTCAAAAAAGACCATAAGTTTGAGTCTCTAGTTCAAACAATGCATAATGAACAAATCCTAGGATCGATATACTACAGGGCAAGACTCTAGGCGGGTGATGAGATTTGGAATTATTTTTGAGTTTAATTGGATGCAAATATGAACTAGAGATTCCATGATGAAAAGAAAACGTTCATTATATTGAGAGGAAGAAACTCCTCCTACACCTCTATTACAAACTTCTCAAGGACGAGCCTATCAACCATTGCAAGAAAAAGTAAAAGAGTTCCCAATTACCTAAAAATCTGGAAGGTGGCTATCCTCCACGTAAGATAAGCTATCCTCCACACAAATAGGCAATGATGTGTGTCCATGCACCCTTGTCACACGCTCAAAAGCTTGGGTTTAATAATGTCAGCAAAGCATCATATAATACTCTTATCAAACATTCTTAAGCATAATAGAAACGGAGGGGAACGAGAACTAATGCATAAAATATAGGAAGGCAATATTCAATGCTAGAAGTGAGTATGCTCAAGGCGCGTATGGATCTCTTAATAGAAGAAGGTCATATGCATATAATATATCCTTTGAATGGGAAACATGTAAATAATGCAAAATAATATCCTCTTGGTACATCTAAGATACATAGGTTATCAATAAATATAATACACTTTTTTAAACTTCAAGATGAGGAGAAATACATTAAAATTAGCACACTTTACAAGGTGAAAAAAAAAGTATATAAGAATAACCTCACCTTACACTTTCACATCTTCATTCTCAAATATTTTATTCTACAAGATGAAGCTCAGAAAGGAAATGATCAAAGGTATGCCTAATCTTATCTACAAAATTCAAAATATGAGTGTTGTCCCAAAGAAAGAGTAATATAACTTAAAATAAGCAATATAATAAATAGACGAGCTCTAAAATGAGACATGGCAAATATAGATACTATTGATGAATCACTTTATTTTGTTACTGATCACTCCTTACAGAAGCACTACTAATAGAAAAGAGAAAAGAAGAGCTATAAAAGTAATGCATGTAGGGAACAAGGTCTATCAAAAGCCCACTTGCTTCTTTATGCACTTCAAGATAGATAGACTTACATGAAACTCTAAGATAGATATCTTAAAGTGCTCTAATAGCAAGGGATATTGTATCTATATGCTCTTGACTAAGACATGCATATTCTTGATCATGATATGCATGAGAGATGCTATTAAAATTATTTTGTACATCTATCAACAAGATAATTTGATTGATATGGATATCTAAGAGGCTCTAGTATAAAGGTATATTATTTACCAACTTCTTGATGTAGCAACTCCAAAGGTGATGGTGGGAGTTAAAATACAATGCATATTCTTGATCAAGACTTGTATATCAGATGTTATTAGAAGTATTTTGTACGTCTATCAACAAGATAATTCAATTAATATGGATATCTAAGAGGCTCTAATATAAAGGTATATTTTTTACAAACTTCTTGATGTAGCAACTCCAAAGGTGATGGTTGTCACAACATTTATAACACCAAAGCTAATTTGCTCAAACATTGGAATATTAGTCCTGGCAGTCATAAGTACATAAGTAGTTGCTCAAAGGCTACTTAATGGTGGCCAGACTTTATGTTAGGCTATTGATTACACCATTGGAGCTACCATTTGCACCATTGGATGGAGCTATCAATAGTGCCATTAGGGTTGGAGTTTTAGGTCAAGTCCAAGGGGTATACCTTCAAAGTGCAGCTCCAAAGAGCTCACTTCCATGATGTTGAGCCTTCAATTTCATGACTATGGTGGAAAAAGGTAGGCAAATGTCACGTGCAATCTCTTAGCTAGATGGGTGTAGCTTGACAATATAATCAATGCACGATGTTGGTAGTTTCTTGAGTTGAGTGATTGATTACTAATCCAAGTTGAGTACAAATTGAAATTATTATATTAGAGAAGTGAGGTCAAGGAGAAATCAGGTGCAAGAAAAGCAAGTCATGAGCCTGCCTATCTCTCACTCAAGATGAACCTCTGATGGTTCTTATGGTACCATGGACTAAGAAGGCAAAGAACCAAAATTCCATCCTAATTTTTCAAGGCTAGAATTCCAAGGCACTTCTAAGACTCAAGCCATTGCTCACTAGAGAACTCAAAATGAGAGAGATAGTTATGAATTAAAGGATGATGAGAACCTCCTCATCTCTATTTTATATACTTGTGAAATAGTTACACACCAATGTTACTAATTACCATAGTAACTCAAGTTATTAGGCAAAAATTCATATAAAGTAAAAAATCTAAGGGAATATCCAAACTCATAGGAATAATCTCCTAAGCATGTGGTCTTATCTTATCTGTCTGACCCAACTATCAAGTCAAGGATTCCTTCACATAAGCTATCCTTGGACTACAGAAGAATCTAAACCAAAAAGACTTATGGGTCAATGAGTTCTCAACTCTTTCATCAAAGCCAAAACCTAGGAATAAGACTAAGTCAACATTTTAGAATCCAAAATAGTGGTTCTCACTCTTTCACCTTCATCTAACGTAGATTCAACTCTATCTTAGCTATGACTAACTCTAGCTAATCATGGCTAATGTAGAAGCTTGCTTTAACTCTATATAAATAATATCTCACAACTATTTGCAATATCAAACTATCATAATATAACATACATGCATCAATGGGTGTTATAAGTATTGGTGGTGTCTTCCAGCCTAAGAGATCAATGGTACCTTTGATTGTTAGTACCTTTAATCATTACTTGATTTCTCTAAGAGTGGATCTTGTGTAGAAGTGTTGTGGGAATTGTTGTTATTGGTGGTATTTCCAAGCTTAGGAGATCATTGTGTAATACTCCGAGGACAAGAGAAGAGAGAAAACACAGATTGCACACTCAAACATTCGATGCCCCAAGGGAGCACCTTCTCTTTATTATATAGACAAAGAGGATCTCCTCCAAGGAAGCTCCACCATAGGATTAGGGACACAGATAGATGACATGTCAACAAGCTCCACCCTTGGATTACTTACTTGGATGGGTGATCTGTCTGGTCTAGGTCCTATCTGGTTGGTCAAACAAGCTTTGACCAGAGAGAATCTTTTAGGGAATCTTCCTGTAGGAATCTCGGAATCACATGAGTAAGGTACCGTTGGAAAGCTATCAACAAGACAAAGCAGGGGGGGAGGGAAGGCCAGCCTTTCCCCTGATGGGGGGGGGGGAATCTGCACATTTTTGAGGCCTAATTCATCCGTTTAGGCCTCCAAAATTGCCTTCAAAGATTTCAGGCATATTTTGGTCCCTACTCTATTAGTAGAAGTCCCCTTTTGGTGATACCTATTTCTGATCGGTTTAGTCTATCATGTGTAACATCCTTCCAGATGTTACTAAACCAATTTTCACCTTTAAATCATATGTCTAGCTATTGGTTCTAAGGTTCTCAAGTCTATTTCGGTTTCTGCCCTATTAGTAGAAGTACTCTTTTGGTGATACTTCTATCTGATCTAATTTGACCATCATGTATAACATCATTCTAGAAGTTACCAAACCGAATTTCACATCTAGATCATATGGCTAACCCTTGGTATTACAGACCTCCCTCCTTTTAAGACGCAACATCCTCGTTGCGCAATTGTTGCTCAAATGCTTGTACCAACACCGGTGCATGTGCCAAATTGGCAGCAGGTTCCCAGGTTGCTTCATAGAGGGGGTAACCTTTCTATTGTACTAGATATTCCACCTGCGGATGGCGAGTACCACACATGCGTTTTTGGAGAATCCGCTCCACTTCATATTCCTCTATGCCATCAATAAGTGTTGGACAAGGTCGAATGTCTTGTGTGGAAGGACCTTGGCCTGATCGGGGAGCATATCTGCATAGTAGGGAGACATGGAACACTGGATGGATCTTCATGTGTGGTGGTAGCTCAAGGTGATAGGCCACAGCGCCGATGCGACGAAGAATTGAGAAAGGCCCAATAAAACGAGGTCTGAGCTTACGAGATCCAACTAATGTGAGGTTGGTTGTCGATAGCCACACTTGATCCCCAACATTGAACTCCATGTGCCAATGGTGTGCATCAACATACTGCTTTTGTCGATTTTGCGCAATCTGTAACTTGTGCTTGGCGCTCTCCACACCTTGTTGGATTCTAGAAACAAATGTGTTGATTGCATCAACCTTGGTAGTCACTAGACGGATCTTCATCAAACTAGGTGTGAAGGGATGCTCACCATACATGAGGAAGAACGGAGTGACCTGGGTGGAGGCATTCACTGAATTGTTATAAGCGAATTCCACCAACGGTAGTAGGGTGTCCCACCTCTCTTGCTCTTCTAAGGTGAAGCCGCGTAACATGTCTTCAATCGTGCGATTAGCCCGCTCTGTTTGGCCATCTGTTTGTGGGTGGTAAGCTATAGACATGGCCAACTTGGTTTTGAAGAAACCAAAGAGTGTTCGCCAAAACAAACTGGTGAATTGGGTGCCTCTATCGGTGATGAGTACTCTAGACAAGCCATGGTGAGCAAAGACTGCATCTAAGTATAGTTGAGCTAGTTGTGGAGCGGTCACCTCCTTGGTGGTAGGGCATACATGAATCATTTTGCTGAGCCGGTCCACAAAGACGACAATGGAGTCAAACCCTGAGGTGGTCTTGGGTAATTCGCAGACGAGATCCATACTCACTTGTTCCCAATGTTGGGTAGGAGTGGAGAGAAGTTGAAGGAGCCCTACAGGAGCTTGATTAGAAGCTTTGTTCTGTTGACAAAGTAGGCAGCTACGCACATAGTCCATCACATCGTTGCTCATCTTGGGCCAATAGTAATGGCACTTGACTGCATCCAAGGTCTTGTCTACTCCGACATGAGCTGCAATGGCCGAATCATGACATTCTGCTAGAATGGTGGTGCGTAAGTCTGGGACATTTGGGATCCATAATCTGCCATCCCAAAAGGTGAGTCCTTGGGTGCTAGTGACACCTTTGGACGATTGCGCTTCTACAATCTGTGGATCAGTTTTTGTAGCAGCTAGAATCTCTTGCCGGAATTCAGGGTTAATCTTAACCTCTGCCACCAAGTTGTTGGCCATTGGCATACGGGTGAATGCATCTGCCAGTTGTTTCTTACCTTCCACGTAGGTGATTGTCATGTTGAAGCGTTGTCGCCACTCTGCCCACCGAATTTGGTGACGAGATAGATCCTTCTGCGTCTCAAGGTAGACTAGAGGTTTGTGGTCTATCTCTACTACAAATGCCTTCTCGCCCAGGTAGTGCTTCCAATGCTTGGTTGCTAGAACGATGGCCAGCTCTTCTCGTTCTGTGGTGTGGTAGTTGCGCTCTACCGGTAGCAACTTTCGAGAGAAATATGCAATTGGATGCCATCCGTCATGCCACTCTTGTTGTAGGACTGCTCCTATTGCTACGCTTGATGCATCTGTAGCCAACTTGATTGGACGTTTTGGGTCATACCACTTCAAGATTGGTGCATGTAGCAAGGCGACCTTCAATTCTTGAAAGGCCAACTCTTGTGTGGTTTCCCATGTCCACTTCTTCCCCTTGCCAAGTAGTGCCGTTAAAGGCTGTGCAACCTTGGAGAAGTCCTTGACAAATCTACGATAGAATCCCGTCAACCCCAAGAAGCTCTTAAGTTGAGTCTGATCTTCTGGGGCACTCCATTTTTGAATGACCTCTATTTTATCTGTCAATACTTGAATGCCCTCTGCACTTACTCTATGCCCTAAGTAGTCTACTTCAGACTTGCCAAACTCACACTTTGAGATTTTGGCGTACAATTGATTCTGTCTTAGAATCTGGAGGACCTCTCGTAGATGTTGTTTGTGTTCTGTCATTGTGCTACTATATACTAAGATATCATCCAAGAAGATGATAATAGACTTATCCAAGTATGGACGAAATATGTCATTCATTAGGCTCATGAAAGTGGCAGGCGCATTGGTGAGGCCAAAAGGCATCACAAGATACTCAAAGTGGCCATACCTGGTTTGAAAGGCAGTTTTGTACACATCCTCCTCCGCAATTTGGATTTGATTATAACCGCTCCGCAAGTCCAGTTTGGTGAAGTATCTCGCTCCATGGAGTTGGTCAAACAGGTCATCCATGCAAGGTAAGGGGTATTTGTTCTTCACTATTTGCTGATTGAGACCCCGATAATCAATGCACATGCGCATTGTACCATCCTTCTTCTTCACAAACAAGACAGGGGCCCCATATGGTGATATGCTAGGTTGGATGAACCCTTTCTGTAGCATCTCCTCAATTTGAGTCTTACACTCTTCCAACTCATGAGGTGATAGGCAATATGGGGCCTTACAAGGAGGTGTCTTCCCCGGGAGTGTCTCTATTTTGTGATCTACTCGCCTTTTAGGTGGTAATCCTGGGGGTAGATCATCGGGAAAGACATCTTGAAACTCATCCACTACATCCTTCAATTTCTCAGGAATTTGTCCAGCGAGTTGTGCACTATAGACTTCTCTTATTAGACCCATAAAACATCTATCAGTCTTACAGACAGTTGTCGTCCCTACAACATATAGAGGCAGTTTCTGCCTGTGTGATTTTTCTTTGACCCCAATGATTGACCATTGGTGGGTTCTCACTACTTTCTTCCTCCAATCCACCATTGGGTTGTACTGCTTCATCCATGGCATGCCTAAAATTGCATCATAATGGGCTAATTGTATCACTCGCCACTCAATTGCTTCCTGATATTCTCCTACAGAGAGGGTTACCCGTCTAGGTAATGATTCAATCCTCTCTGTTTGCCCATTTGGTAACTCTACTTCTTCACTTCCATCTCTCTCTAGATCCATTCCCAATCTTATTGCAACAAAGCGAGACAAGAAATTCTCTGTTGCTCTCGGATCTATTAATACTCTCACTTGATTACCTTCTAGGATTCCATTCACGACAATCAATTGTGAGGTTGCCTTTTGGGATCTTTGTGCATTATTCTTCTTCCTTCCCTCGCTTCTCTACTTCCTTATTGAGCCAGTAAGGCCGCAAGGTACATTTATTGGTGATCTTCGTTTTCCAAAGTGGTTTCCACCTCCTCCTCTTCAATGTGCCTCTCCATGTTGTTCAAAGATTGCCTGTACAAAGGCCAAGGGCCTCTAAGGAAACGAGTGCGACACTTGGTAGATATGTGCCCTATACGGCCACAATTGTAACAACGGCGTTGTTCTCCTCAAAACACTTCTCCTCGTTGGACTCCATCTCTTTGTTCTTCTACCCGTCCTTGCTCTCCTTGAAGCGGCCGTGCTCCTCGATCTCGGAATCGAAGGTTGCCCAATTCCATCGGTACTGGTCCACCCATGTGTGGCATTTCTGCCCAATAATGTTGAGGTGGAACTACTCCTTCACCTCCACCTAATGCTCTTGCTATTCTCTACGCACAAGCAATGGCTTCAAATACTATGCGAGGGTTTTGCACCATGACTTCTTGGCGAATCCGCTCTTTCAACCCTCATTTGAAATTGTCGAGAGCCTCTGCTAGACTCATGTCGGTAATTGCAACTTGTAGATCCAGAAATGCCTCCACATACTCTTGGACGCTATTCTTCTGTCTCAATCCCCATAGTTGGGTTCAAGCCATCTGCACAGAATCCACCGATTGGAAATTCTTCAGCAGTCCTTCTTGCATTGCTGTCCATGTGACCTCCCTTCTCTCGGCCAGCATGGATCGTTCCCAAGCATCATACCATGTGAGCGCTTTATTGGTCAAGTACCCACATGCAAACATGCGTGCAGCATGCTCTGTGATCTCTGTTGAGAACAATCGGAAATATCGATTCATTCTCGAGATCCAATTTTCCACTACTCCCATCGTACGCTGCCCCTTGTAAGGCTCGATGTTGCATGTCTTCTTCATCCGGAGTAGCAATGTGGCTTCATCGTTGATAGGGTTTGTAGGCACGGGTGCCTCTCCAAGTACATTGGTCGTAGGTGCTGGGTTTTGAGACGGCTCTTCTCCTTGCATGGCTTGATCGTTCCTGAGGATCTGCACTTGACTTTGTAATGTCTCCATGGTCATCTTAATCTCTCAAAATTCATTCAACATCCCTTGCATTCCTTGCACCAGCTCTTGCAACTACGGATCCATTGTTCCTGCAACACCCAATTGCTAACGTCTACTTCAATACAGAGTCAATATAATCACTCTGGAAGGCGCACAAACTATTGGAACTACCATTGGGACCTCAGAAGCTATCACTCGTTGATAATACTCCTCACCAAAATTCCTAACCACAAAATCTATAAACATCACTTTTGGCCTCACTACATAACGGATTTCTACTTGAGTTTTGAAAGGGAGGGGATTTGGGACATTCATATCCATATTATCATAATAGAATGTAGATCATCAAATCCCACTCTTTGTCATATATCACCATAGGTAGAATCACCGGGTTTGGTGAGTTCATCACTCTGTCCATGAATTCTGCACCAAAGTGATAAACTAGCGATACCCTCATCTGCTCACGCTGGATGTACATAACCTTGATGTGGAATAGGTTTGAAAATGGAAAGCTAGGTGCGGGAAATTTCCCCCCCCCGGCGCATCCATCCCATCCGCTCTCTAACGCCCTTCCTAAGTCTAGCGATTACTCTATATTCTCCACCTCAAATTACTCAATTTCAGTAGTTCGTGCTATTCCAAGAGGGGTGATCCACTCTCTTGGACTAGAACACTCGCTCTGATACCATTGTAATACTCCGAGGACAAGAGAAGAGAGAAAACACAGATTGCACACTCAAACATTCAATGCTCCAAGGGAGCACCTTCTCTTTATTATATAGACAAAGAGGATCTCCTCCAAGGAAGCTCCACCATAGGATTAGGGACACAGATAGGTGACATGTCAACAAGCTCCACCTTGGATTACTTACTTGGATGGGTGATCTGTCTGGTCTAGGTCCTATCTGGTTGGTCAAACAAGCTTTGACCAGAGAGAATCTTTTAGGGAATCTTCTTGTAAGAATCTTGGAATCACGTGAGTAAGGTACCGTTGGAAAGCTCTCGACGAGACAAAGTAGGGGGAGGGAAGGCCAGCCTTTCCTTTGTTGGGGGGGGAGGAATCTGCACATTTTTGAGGCCTAATTCATCCGTTTAGGCCTCCGAAATTGCCTTCAAAGATTTCAGGCATATTTTGGTCCCTACTCTATTAGTAGAAGTCCCCTTTTGGTGATACCTCTTTCTGATCTGCTTAGTCCATCATGTGTAACATCCTTCCAGATGTTACCAAACCAATTCTCACCTTTAAATCATATGTCTAGCTATTGGTTCTAAGGTTCTCAAGTCTATTTCGGTTTCTGCCCTATTAGTAGAAGTAATCTTTTGGTGATACTTCTATCTGATCTAATTTGACCATCATGTATAACATCATTCTAGAAGTTACCAAACCGAATTTCACATCTAGATTATATGGCTAACCCTTGGTATTACACATTGGTACCTTTGATTGTTAGTAACTTTGATCATTACTTGATTTCTCTAAGAGTGGATCTTGTTCATAAGTGTTGTGGGAATTGTTGTAGAATGATAGACTAGTTGATGATTCAATGGATGGTGTCCAGAGAACTACCCAAATTTTGTGAAATTGAGGTTGAATTGAGGTTAGCCAAATTTGGAAAGGGTTTGATTTGGCATTTAACCTAGATTTAAGGTATACCAGAATTGGTGGAGGTTAGCCAAATTTGGAAAGGGTTTGATTTGGAAATAAGAGGTTACAAGGCATAGGACTATGGGCTAGAGAGGGTAAGAAAGCCTAAAATGGTCAACTTGGTGGAGATTAGCCAAATTTGGAAAGGAATTGATTTAGCATATAACCTAAATTCAAAGGTCTACCAAATTTGGTGGAGATTAGCCAAGTTTGGAAAGGGTGTGATTTGGCAATTAGAGGTTATGAGGCATAGAGCTATGGGCTAGATAGAGAGGCTAAGAAAGTCTGGAATGATCAACTTGTTGGTGTGAGGCTAGACAATTTAGTTGAGTTTTGGTAGTTGTATAGCAAAATCTACCCACCTTTCAAGATTATGCGCAATAAGATTTGAACCTTAGATCTTTGGTTCTTAGATTAGTGCTCTAGCCATCTTGTCCACCTTCACTTGTTGATCTAGAGACTAGTGGTCTCATACATATACCTATATAACTTTGGCTAGGAGAAGATGTTTGATCCTGTTCTTGGTGATCTTGGTAATGTAAAAGTAGATAGAGATATCTATTATGTCAAATGCCAAATGATAAGAGACTCAATCCGGTTTTGATTTGTGAGATAAAGGGTTATTGTTTAGATTTCTTGTGATTAGACTCCCTCATTCTTTGCTTCTTGTTTGTGCATCATGTTTGTGTGAGGTGCTTTGATATTTAGAGTGTTGGTGCTCTAGTGTGCTCTCTATAGTGAGGCTAGAGTGATGACCAATCAATCTACCTATGTTTCTTTCTAGTGAAGTAGGAAGTGATGGCTTGTAGACCATGAGAATGCATGTTGTGATGACAAGTTATAGATTAACCTTCCCTCCAGTGTAGTTTTCATAGTTAGAGTTACATTAGTGGGTGGTGGCACTTGGTGGTTACATTACGGTTTAGGATACATTATCATGATAGAGTTCTTTGAGGATTCTAGAGAAAATTTTGCTATAATATGCAATGGGTTTACATAGAGTGGCATTTGGTATCAACCCATATCTCAAGTCCTAACAATGGAGGAGATTGACTCTGGTTTGGAGTTTGATATAGGAGTTGATTCAACTAAGAGTGTACTTGGTGTGTCCACACAATTGTTGTGGGACATGGACAAGATTTGTAGGGACTCCAAGGGCTTTAGGTGCTACTTTAGTATAATAGGTACTATTAAGTTGGGATGATTTTATCCAAGATTTTGATGGTTGATGTGATCTATAGTAGAACTTGACTTTGTTCACACTCTTCATGATATAAAAAGGATTGTTCTAACACTTGGAGAGTATGTCATTGGATGATTATCATGAGTTTAGGAGAGCTCACTTGCAAGAGATTGAGCTATGGAGACAATTTTGGTCCAAACAACATATCTATCACTTTAGGCTCAATTTCTAGAAGTAGATTGACAATACTCATGAGTTTTGGCTCTAGTAGCATTAATGTATCCAATGGAGGCGCATTAGTTGGAGACAGTGCTACTATGAGTGAAAATACCATTGCATGAGGTGGTGCAATATTAGGGTTCAACCTCATGGTGGAGTTCTTCCAATGCTTGAGGTAGAACTACTAGGGAGTGTGGACTAACAAACTGAAGAGCTTCCAAGAGTTCTAATAAAAGACTATGAAGAGCATATGCAAGGCATATACTTGCATGAGATGGCTGATCAATCTCACTCTAGGAGTTACTAAGGCCCAAGTAGTCTAGTTTTGGTATGGGATATTGGACAAGGAGTTGCAACATAAAGTATAGGATGTTATGTTGTTGTAAGCTATCTCATCAAATTTGGTGGTAGTCTTTGGTTTGGCTAAGCGTATTGAGCTCAACATGGTGGAGGAGAGAGTAGTGATATTTGGATTTGGCAAGGAGACCTCATCTATGTTACCATGTTAGTTGCTTACTTCTTATGGAGTGCAATAGAGTGCATCATACCATGTTGGTTTTCAAGGGTAGAGTGGACAACCTTGATCTTATGGAGTGAGTGGAGGGCCTAGTGCACCTAAATCCTTACCCTCATTTCTTGGTTAGCATGAACCAATGGGTGGTGGTGTTGCTTGTTGGACTTTTTGTGGACCTCACTTCAAGAGAAAGTGCCCCTAGGGTAGTGGCATGATACCTCTAGAATGCCATGGCCAGCTTAGAGACAATGTGGCTATTGTCACAAATTTGGTTATATTAGTGATCAATGCTTTGACCTCCACTTAGCATTACAGAGTGGTAGGGCTACTATGGACAAGGTGGCAAAGGACCTACACTTGGTAGGGGTCCAATACCTGCCCTTGCTTCTAATACAACCATGGCTACTCGGATTGAGTAGTTGGAGTAGAGATGTGCTAACATGGCTATAACTTAGAGGAGATCATATTGTAGTGTTGAGGCTCCTACCTCTTATGTTGATGATAGAGATGTCCTTGACTTTATATGTAGAGAAATGCATGTAGTTACATGTGCTATAGTGACTAGGAGAGCAATACGTGCTCCTAAGCCTTGAGGAGCATAAGTGAAATTGGATCCACAAAGAGTAGTGACATTGGATCCACAAATTCCCTAGTCTTTCACTCTTTGAGGCACTATAGATGACATCCATAGCTTCTAACATCCTGATGTAGGTAGGGTAGGTGGTGATGGACTAGATATTAGTCAATTACATGCTACTATATAGATAGAGTCTTGTAGAATGTTGGGGTGGCTCAATATATTACTTACTCCCCTTTGTTCTAAGCCAATAACATGTTTACATTGAAAGTTGACCTAGCTCTAGTGTTTTGGTTGGCTACCATACTTTGTGAGAGTAGAGAGGATATGGTTCTTACCTCTAGAGTAGAGGTAGTTGAACTCACTTGGTTGAGGAGCATGAGATCCATTCAACTACTAGTGGTTTATGGCAAGTAGTAGCTACTAGGTTGGAGGACTTACCAACTAGATTTGCATTTGAGTGAACTTGGTTCACACTTAGAGTTGTCTTATTGGACAACCAGAGTGGGATTTTCCACTTGATGGGACCTTTAGGGAAGGTACACCAAGGGTCTTACTAGTCTTTGGTGCATAGCCTATTAGTTGGGGAAGGCTGCAATTGTTGGTCTTGGGCTACAAAAGATTAATGTAAAGAGGTATCCATTTGATATCCAAACATCTTTAGGATGGTTTTACACAATACATCATATGTGGGGAGCTTATTGTCCAAATTCAGCTTGGCCATTCAATTGATAACTTTCTGGTGAGAGCTTAGACCATTACAACAATAGTAGAGTCATATAATGTGCTAGTTGATGAAGGAATGTTATGCTCCATGGGTTTCAAAATTGACTATTGGGAGGCAACAACTTCCTATAGGCCAGGTTGGCATTCAAGTGAGGGACATGTATGTTGCTTACTTGCACATTTTAGTAATGGCAATCTTGGCTCACTACAATTAAAGATTATGGCATCAGCTTTTGCTTTCAATGGTTCCATTACTTGGCCTAGTGACTTCTTGGAGTGGAATGCCCATGCAAAGGATACCATAATACTAGAGGAGATTATGCGGATTTGTAGTATGAGTCAAGTTGCTCTATCCACCTTGGATGTTCCATTGTGGAGTTTTGAAGTGGCATTATAACAACATGAGGATATGTTGATGCAATAGGCTTGGAGTGGAGCCTTTGTACTACTAGGAGACTAATGTGAAGGTGAGCTTTCAAAGTCTATTACCTTGTGACCTTTGAATACCACACTTGTTGCTTGGTAACATTTAGTAGAGAAAGTATACCTATTGGAGTTATTTGGTGCGATTTGCAACGCCCATTGATGCATGTATGCTCTATTGGAATATTAAGGTTGGTATTGCAAGGGAGAAATATTCTCTATATGGAGTTTAGCTAAGATTCTACATTATTCATTATTAGCTAGAGTTAGTCCTAGCTAAGATAAAGGTGATCCTATTTTAGAGGAAGGAAAAAGAGTGAGCATCACTATTTTATTTTCTGATGTATTGACTTGGTATTATTCTTAATTATTTGACTTTGAGTAAAATGTTGAGAGCTCTTGAGCCCACAAGTCTTATTGGTGTGGACATTTTCTATATTCCAAGGATAGCTCATGTGAAGGAATCCTTGACTTAGTTTGTAGGTGAGGATAAGACCACCTACCCATCAGATTATTCCTATGTGCATGGATATTCTTTTAGACTTTTAGACTTTTAGCTTAACAACTTGAGTTACTCTAGTAATTAGTAGTTTTGGTGTGTAACTTTTTCACAAGTATATAAGCTATGGGTGAGGAGGTACTCATTATCTTTTTATTTGTAACTATCTCTCTCTTATTGAGTTCTCTAGTGAGCAATGTCTTGAGTTTTGGAGTTGGGATTCCTTGTCTTCTTAGTGTGCTACCTTAATAGCCACCAGCGGTTCATCTTGAGTGAAAGACATGCTAACTCACATTTTTGGTTTGATTATTGGGACCTCTCTAGAAAGTAGCATAATATTCCATGTACAATTCTATATTAGACAAAAAGAGGTTGTGAGAGCTCACTTAGAGAGAATATTAAGGGAAGAGAGGGCTAAATTTATGTTAGAGAACTTGGATCCATTTGTATAATCTATAGTTAATTATGATTTTTTTGAGATGATATTGTACATACTATATACATGAGAGGATTTGGAGAGATTGTGTGAGGGGGATTGCAGATTTTGTGGATTATGGTGATTTTGGGCAAAACCTCAAGTTTAAGATCTGGACTTGAAATTTTTGTAGAGGATAGTTTGGATTATATGTTAAGCAAGACACTTGAAATTATTGTAAGGGTTACTACATGCATTGAGCTAGAATTTTAGAAAGTGGTTTGGTAAACTTTTCTGCAAATTACATATTTTTTGGAATTTTTTTATAGATTTTTCTATTTCCTCATTTTCCATTGGATTATTTTGAAATTTTCTAAGAAAATTGTGCATAGTATTGTACCTTTTGGCTTAAGAATTAGGGAGATATTGTGCTTGCATAAGAAGTTATGGGTTTTTAAAGTGAGGGGGTGGCTTTCAAACCAAATCTGAAATATGTTTGTTGAATAGAGAGATACATAGACCAAATGGATCAATGAAAAGGGCTGAAATTTTACAAGGGAATACAACCTGGGGTTTTGATCAAGTGTGAAAAATTTCAAAGGTTGAAGACGTATAATGTGGGATAGTTAGTTGACAATGTAAGGAGGGGTCATTTTAGGAGAGTTAAGTTTTCATGGATGAGGAGTGTAAGTTTGACCAAAAGAATATTTGAGTGTTTTGACTCATCTTGGGAACATTGAGTGAAATTATGAGTGTAAATTAAGGTTATGAGTTTCCTCAAGGGATTGAAGTGATTGTAGTGGCTGATTTGAAGGAAGGAGAGTTTCGAGTAGAACTCTCTTTTGAGAGGATCCAAAGGGCTTCCCCATTTGGAGGAAAGAGTGATTCTAAATGCTTCTTATGTGGAGAGAAGATAAGTTTATGTTTATTGAATCTTAAGGGCAAGAGATTGAGAGAAAGGAGAGGCTTACTTGACTTGGAATTTCATGTTGGATCTTCTTCACCAAGATGAGTTGGGAAGAGATCTAGGACCAAGGCGTTCTGTGAGGTTTCTGGAGTGGAAAGACTTCCAAAGAGCCACGAGTGTAAAGGAGCAATAACATTGTTGGAGAGCTCAATGAACAACCTTGAAGAGAATCATAATAAAACTATAGAGAAATTACCACCTTCATCAAAAAGTTCTCAAGATTAGTGACAGAGAAAGTTCTCAAGATTAATGATGGAGATAATCTTTGAGTTGATGGATAAAATATCCATGAGAGTTCACTTAGTTTGCACCTTTGGATTTGATCATGCCATAGAAATCATGGAGTAACTTGAACACTTTCTACTACCTAGAGTGGATTATTCATAGATGGTGCTAGTCACGTATAAACCGTATTAGTTATAGGTTGAGAAATATATATAGGAGAAAGGTAGTGAGAGGCAAAGATGGGAAAAATTTTGGTTTTCTTTGGCAAGAATGGAAAGGATGTGGAGGTCTTTGTGAGAGATCTCAAGAAGGATCGCATAAGAAACAATGAGAGGGAGAATGAATGGGCCTACTACCAATTTTTTTTGAAGATGCAACTCTTTCATGGTGTAACGACCCGGCAAATATTACTTTTGCAATAATCAGGTAAGTGAAGTTTGTTCCCTCAGAGATATGATTCAGAATGTGTCAAATAAAAAGTCAGATTGTAACAAGTAGTTTGTCTTGGTTGTCTTTAATCTCTCAGGTAGAAAATACACCCAAAAGAGAAGTAACAAGTTCTGACTTGTAGTCTTGTCATAACAATTTGTCACCCATAATCACAAATCATTCAAATCTGTCCAAACAATCTTGATTGTGATGATTCAATCGCTCCCAAAAATAGCTTTTTTGTTATAAAACAACTTTGCCTCAGAATTGTGTTCCACTTTTCCACTAAAGGCACAACTTTCTTGATCAAAATGACTTCATATCAACTTAGTGATGCACTTACAAATGCAGAATACTACCAACACTACAATTCCTCTCAAATCTGTCAAGGCATTGCTTTGATTGCACTTCACTTAGGATCAAACACACAGAATGAAGATCAAGGCTATGGAATCTAGCATCCAACAAGCACACTAACTTGCACTTTGAATTTTTCTCAACACTCACAAACACACACATAGAATAAATACCCAGAATTAAGCTTAAGCGACAAGCATTGAAATAAGCACTTTGCTTTATTTGTTCTCAAGAATATGAATACTAAACAACGTTTCACTACAAAGGCCTCCTTTAAATAGGTAGATCTATGAGCCGGCCTGTCAAGATGAACCTTTTAATGGCTATGATGGTAGCACACCATGGACTAAGAAGGCAAGGAACCTCAACTCAATCATACTCCTCCAAGGCTAACACTCCAAGACTCAAGACATTGCTCACTAGAGAACTCAATGAGAGAGAGATAGTTGCAAATGAAAGGATGATGAGTACCTCCTCCCTCCTTTTTTATATACTTGTGAAATAGCTACGCACTAAAGCTACTAATTACCAAAGTAACTCAAGTTATTAGGCTAAAAGTCAAGTAAAGTCAAAAAGTATAAAGGAATATCCATCCACATGGGCATATTCCACTAAGCATATGATCTTATCTTAACCCAACCACTAAGTCAAGGATTCTTTCACATAAGCTATCCTTGGACTATAGGAAGAATCCAAAACAAAAACGCTTGCGGGCCCAAGAGTTCTCAACTCTTTCTTCAAAGCCAAACACCTAGGAATAATACCAAGTAAACACACTCGAATCCAAAATAGTGGTGTTCATCTTTTCCACTTCCTCTAAAGTAAGGTCCCCTCTATCTTAGCTATGACTAACTTTAGCTAATCATGACTAATGTAGAACCATCCTTTATAAATAATACAAATATATAAATCCTATATAAATAATATCTCTCAAGTAATTATTATACTAAGCTAAATATCACAATACCACACACATGCACAAATGGGTGTTACATTTACCTCCGGACTAAGTTTCACTTTGTCCTAAATGTGAAGGTATCTCTACCTTCTATGATACACCTTCAATTCATCATTGTTAATCCTATCAAAGTGTCTTCCTCCCAACTCCTTGAGATCATATGTGTAATTACCCCAAACCTTCAAAGTACTTAGGTAAAAACTTATTTTGTACTCTCTTGAAATTAAATGGAATATAATAACATTACCAATCACCTTCTGTGAAAGGCTCTACCTTCTTCTTGCCTTGCCTCTTGTCATAGATCTCCTTTTGTTTCCTTTGGACTTGCTCCACTCAAACCATAGCAACTGCTCTTACCTCTTCTAACTCCATGAGTTGATCCTTCCTTGACTTCTTCGCATCACCTTCTTGTGCTTTCTTCAATCTCCTATGAATGCTTTGGAAGGTAGGAAGATCAAAGTGAATATGTAAGGTAGAATCAATACCATATACCAATTGAAATGGAGAATATCTGGTGGAAGTCTTTATGGTTGTCCTATACTCCCACAAATTGCATGAATCCTCTTGTCCTAATGATGTTTAGCCCCCCCCCCCAATTTTGCATCTTTGGCCAACATTATGCACAAGGTCTGATTGGTTCTCTCTGCCAAGCCATTAGAATTTGGCTTGTAGGATATAATTACTCTATGTGTGATAGAGAAATGTCATAGCATGGCTGTAGTGATGCTTCCTGTAAACTCTCCTCCTCTATCAAAAACCAACTCCAAAGGGCGTCCAAACCTAATGATAATGTGTTCATAAAAATATATACCCACTTCATATTCATTCTTGTCCCTTAATGGTCTAGCCTCAACCCACTTGGTAAGTGCCACAATGTACCAATTGTTCCTTAGGGTTCTATTGAGAGGACCTACAAAATCAATTCTCCACTTCTCAAAAGGTCCTAGCAATGGAATAGATCTAAGTGGTGGAGTGGACGTAGACTTTCTAGCAAAAGCTTGAAAAAATGACAAATAATAATCAAGACAATCCTTGAAAATCCCTCTTCAATGGTAACCTGCATCTAGAATCTTGAAAGCATTCACTTTTCCTGCAAAGTGTCTTCCACACACTAAACCTTCATAAAACTCCTTTATGAGTAGGATAGACTTTTCCTTAGCCACTATTCTTCAAAGTAGACCATCTTCTCCTTGGTGAAAAATAATATCCTCTACCATTGGTCTAGATCTTGTTGCAAGGGCCTTCCTCTCCCTAACATGCATCCCTTTTGGATAGTTACCTCTTGTCACAAAATCCACAATCTCCTTGTACTCCATTGGAACCTCTTGAGTGACTGAGATTATCATGAGCTCCTCATCCAAGAAGGAATCATCCACTAGCTCATCTCCATCATGATCATAGGCCCTAGATAACAAATCAGCATTTGCATGTTTCTTTCTTGGCCTATCCTCCATGGTGTAGTCATACTCAGACAACAGTATCATCCACCTTGCTAGCCTCCCATCCACACTAGGCTTGTTGAAGATGTAATTCAAAGCCTTGTGATCCATGACAATTGTGGCTTTCCCTCCAATCAAGTAGTGTCTAAACTTCTTGAGACCAAAGATCACTACCAACCCTTCTCTCTCCATGATAGAGTAGTTCTTTTCTGCTGAAGCCATTTGCCTACTAGCATACGCTATTGGATGATCATGCCCATCTTGGTCTAATTGACTAAGAGTGCATCCTATAGCTACATTAGAAGCATCAGTGGAGAGGATGAAAGGCTTACTCCAATTAGGTTTAGCATGAATTGGAGCTACAACAAGGGATTGCTTGAGCTCCTCAAAAGCTTTGAGAGCCTCCTTGTCTTCCAAAATCACCATGTAATCTACACCCTTCTTCATGTAGATGTTCAATGCATAAGCCTTGCTGGAAAATGAGAAGATGAACCTCCTATAGTACCCAACCATCCACAAGAATTGGAGTAACTTTGTCAAGCTTGAAGAGAATGGAAGGTTTGAGATTTTCCTCACCTTCTCAAGATCAACTGCTATTCCATCCTTGGAGATGATGTGCCTCAAAAGTAGACCTTCTTCACATCCAAAAATGAACTTCTTTGAATTGAGTGATGCATTTGGCTCATCTAAGCATTGCAAGACCTTGATTATGTGCTCAAAGTGCTCCTCCTTGCTCCCATAGACACAAAAGGCATCAATGAAGTCTCCCCTAAATTTCCCAATGAAAGGTTCAAATACCTTGTTCATGAACTGTTGGAATGTGGCTGGAGCATTGCAAAGCCCAAAAGGCATGACCTTGAAAGCGTAAGTTCCCCAAGGTGTGATGAATGTGGCGAGTTGTTGATGCTCTGGTGCAATGTTGATTTAGTTATATCCACTATAACCATCTCCAAAACTATACCTCTCATGACCTGCAACCTCCTCCAAGGCCTCATCAATGAATGGTAATGGGTAGTAGTTCTTCTTGGTAACAATATTGAGCTTCTTGTAATCCACACAGACCTAGACCTGAAGCTTGCCATTCTTTTTCTTCACAATCACAATTGGAGACACCCATTCTGAATTCTCCACCTCAAAGATAAATCTAGCCTCCTTGAGCTTATCAAGCTCCTCCTTCACAACCAAAGCTATTGGTGGGCTAATGCAACATTGCTTTTGGCAGACTAGTCTTGCATGTGACTCCACCTCTATCTTGTCCTCCTCCAAGGTGACTTCCTTCAGATCCTTGTAACTAAAAGCAAACACATGGATGAACTTGTAAAAAATCTCCTCAAATCTCACCTTCTCCTACTTGGTAACAGTTGGACCATACTTGAGGGTAGATAACCTCCTCTCTATCTCCTCAAGTGTCGATGGTGATTTATCTGGGTCCTTCAAAACCTCTGGTTTAGGTGTAAAAACCATAGCACACAAGGGATACACATCTAAATCAGATTCAGATTCATCCTCCTCCTCCGTGGAAGTCTCCTCTTCTATGCTTGTGGCCACACTTGAAGCTCCTTTTTCAGAATCTGATTCTCAATAATCAGAAGATTGTGTATCTAAATGTGAAGTGTTTGTGGTGTTAGTCATAGGAACTATGACTCTATGGTTTGGTGGCCAAATCCTCAAGTACCCTTTGTGCCATTGATCAGTTGGGCGTGCTGCTCTCAACCATGGCCTCCCAAGAAGTAAGTCATAGCTTGAATCTTTCAAGACTTGGAAAGTCATGAGATTTTGAACTCCCATAACTGAAACCACCATCTTATCCATCACCCCTATTGGTCAAACTTGTTGCTTGTTTGCTATGCTCACCATAAATGTTGAAAGTCTTGAGGGTATCATAACCAACTTCTTCATCAACCTCTTTGACATGGCATTCACTGCTGATCCTCTATCAACTAATGCATCTTTGATGTTGTGACCATTCACTCTCACATCAATCTTGGAGGTATATTGACAAGCCTCCCATGGTGCTAGTTTGGCATCCACCACCCCATTGATATTGGAGCTTTTGCCTTCTTCTTCCTCTTGCTCCTTGTAGAACTCAAACCACCTCTAAGTTCCTTTCTCAAAGTAGGATTCAAAGCAATCAATTTTCCTACTTTGATGTTAGCCTTGTGACTACCAACATCCTCCAAGACATTGTAGTTCCATTTTTGCTTTGAGATCAAGAAGTCCTCCATCCCCAACTTCTTCCTTGGAGTCTTTGTTGTTGATAATGTTGAAGTGCTTGTGTGAGTGATCCTAGTAGGCATAAGAGTATCTTGGCTAGGAGTAAATCCTTGAGAAGAGTGCACATTCTCTACAAAATGAGCTCTCTTCTTCTCTTGTGCCAAAAGATCCAAATGAAGACCTTTGGAGTTTGAGCACTCCCTCTTCTCATACTTACTCTCAATCACATCTATAGATGCTATCTCCTTATCTTTGTTTGGATTAGTAGCCACTTGGGTTTCACTACCTCCCTCTTTCCCTCTATTTTCTCCCTCATAACCACTTCCTCCATGGTAAATGGAATTTGGGCAATTCCTTTGGATATGGCCTCTTCATCCACAACCAAAACAATTTCTATCATTGAAATTGTTGGTTGGTTGGTCTCCTGTATATGGATAGTTTCCATAACTCCTAGATCCTCTCCTTACATTCTGATCCACCTCTCTCTTCTCCCATAGTTGCACCACATTGATTTTGAGATCTGCAAGTTGTTTTGTGATGGTTTGAAGTGGATATTTTGGTAGAGGTGCAAGAACAAGAGAAACTACTACTTGTGGTGAAACCCTTGTCACCAAAGTATCATTAGTTCCACCATACTTGTAACCTTGAGAAGGATGCAGAACATCCTTCACCACCAAATCACTCTCATCTCCTTCCAAACTCTCCTCCATACGAATTGCGATCTTGATAGCTTCAACCTTGGAAGAAGGTTTTCTCATATCTCACCTTGCTTCTTGTTTGTGGTCTCAATCCTCCCACAAAATTCTTGGTGAGCATGGCCCCTATGCCAATCATAGTAGTCTCCACATCATCCCCACCCTTCCTCAACACTATACAAAATATGGACTCTAACTTTTCCACTCTTTCCACATAGACTTTCACTTTCTCTCCATCTCCTTGCTTGAGAAAAGTAATCTCACTCATCAATCTCTCATAACTCTCATCTGGAAGAAAGTTCTCAATGAGTGCTAAAATAAAACTCTCCCAAGACTCTTCTTGCCCATATCTCCTCTCTCTCTCTTTTGGTATTTTGACTCATACCATGTAAGTATTGCATCCTCAAAGAAATCTGGTAATAATGAGACTCACTCATTCTTTCTCCTCTCATTGTTTCCTATGCAAGCTCTCTTGAAGTCTCTCACAAAGGCCTCTACATCTTCTCCATCCTTGCCAAAAAAACCAAAAGTTTCCCTATCTTAACCCTTCACTATCTTTCTTTTCTCTCAATTTTTTTTTTCCTTTTCTCTCACTTTATAACTAATAGAGTATATACATGACTAACACTATTTGAGAGTAATCCACCCTAGGAACACAAACGATTCAGGTTGCTCCAAGATTTCTATAGCAATATCAAATCCTAGAATGTATATAAATCAAACTCTCATGGATAGTTTATCGATAAATTGAAAGATTATCTCCATCACTAATCTTGAGAATTAGTTGATGAAGGTGGTAGCATTTTTGTAGTTGTACTAAGACTCTCTCCAAGATCCTTCACCAAAGTTTCCAAAAGTGCTTTTACTCCACTACACTCATGTCCGTTTCAAAGTACTTCCACTCCACAAACCTCACACAACTCCTTGGTCTTAGATCTTCTCCCTCCCAATCTTGGTGAAGAAGGTCCAACATGCAAACCCAAGTCAAGTAACCTTCTCCTTTTCCTCAATCTCTTGCTCTCAAAAGTCAATGGACATGAACTTGCCTTATGTCCTTTCTCTCCACATAGAAAGCACTTAGACTCACCCTTTCCTCCAAGAGGTGTAGGTTTTTGGATCCTCGCAACACTCTCTTCAAATTCTATTCTAAACCCTCTTTTCCTCAAATCCACCCCTAAAATCACCTCAAACCCTTGGGGAATGTTGCATAGCCTCAATTTCCACTCTTGGTGACCCTCCATGTTCCCAAGATGAGTCTAAACACTCAGACATGATTTTTGTTGCTCTCACACTCCTCATGCATGAAATCTAACTCTATAGAATTGACCCTTCCTCACAATGTCACTCAAATTTTTCAACTGGTATGTCATAATTCTCTAAAAACTTTTACACTTGATCACAACTCCAAAGCATCCCTCCTTGCAAAATTTCAGATCTTTTCATATAGCCATTTGGCCTAGGCACCTTTCTATTGAGCACACATATTTCAGATTTGGTTTGAAAACCACCCCCCTCACTTTAAAAACTCATAACTCCATGTGCACGAATGATCTCTCTCTAATTTTTGTGTCAAAAGGTAAGATACAATGAATTTCTTGAAAAGTTTCAAAAAAATTCACTAAAAATTCAAGAAATGGCATACTTTATACAATTTTCCAGAGAGCATGTAGTTGTAGGAGTAGTTTATCCTATCAATTTTCAAAAATTCTAGCTCAGTGTGCATAGTAGCTCCCACAATAATTTCAAGTGTGCTAACTGAAGGTTAGCACACTTGAAACCCAAGCTATTATGTGTAGAAATTTCAATTCTAGATCTCAAACTTGACATTTAGCTGAAAATCACCATAATCCCCAAAATCTACAATCCACCTCACACAATCTCTCCAAATCCTCTCATGTGTACAAGATGTACAAAATCATCTCAAAGACATCATTATGAACTACAAGGTATAAAAATAGGTCTTGGTTCTCTAACATAATTTCAACTCTCTTCTACCCTAATGATCTCTCCAAGTGAGCTCTCATAGCCTCCTTCTGCCTAATGTAGAATTGAACGTGGAACATTATCTTGCCTTCTAGAGAGGTCCCAACAACAAAACCAAAAAATGTGAGCCTACTTGTCTCTCAGTCAAGATGAACCTCTGATGGCTATGATGGTAGTGCACCATGGACTAAGAAGGCAAGGAACCCCAACTCCATCATACTCCTCCAAGGCTAACTTCCAAGACTCAAGATATTGCTCATTGGAGAACTCAATGAGAGATAGTTGCAAATGAAAGGATGATGAGTACCTCCACACTCCTTGTTTATATACTTGTGAAATAGTTACGCACTAAAGTTACTAATTACCAAAGTAACTCAAGTTATTAGGCTAAAAGTCAAGTAAAGTCAAAAAGCATAAAGGAATATCTATGCACATGGGCATATTCTACTAAGCATGTGATCTTATCTTGACCCAACCACTAAGTCAAGGATTCCTTCACATGGGCTATCCTTGGACTATAGAAGAATCCAAAACAAAAAGGCTTGTGGGCCCAAGAGTTCTCAACTCTTTCCTCAAAGCCAAACACCTAGGAATAATACCAAGTAAACACACTAGAATCCAAAATAGTGGTGCTCATCTTTTCTAGTTCCTCTAAAGCAAGTTCCCCATGACTAACTTTAGCTAATCATGACTAATGTAGAACCATCCTTTATCTATATAAATAATATCTCTCAAGTACTTGTAATACTAAGATAAATATCACAATACCACACACATGCACAAATGGGTGTTATAGATCACTTCAGCAGTTATCTAACTTCCTAAACCAATTCCTAACAACTTTACCAACTTGCAAATCCAAAATGACAATGCACTTTCCTATCTGCCTCCTCCTATCTCAAAATTGGTCCTAATCCAATCTGATGTCTACTTCAACTCCGGCTTCCAAACCCAAAGAAAGTCCCTTCACCTCATGTACTTTGAGTTGTACATCTTCCAACTCTTCTACAAATTCTACCACATCTTCACTCTAATCTACAATTAACCTCATAGGTAATATCTCTACCTCCTTATCTTGAAACCCACTCTTCTCTAAAGTATTAAGCGTCAAATCCAAAGACACCTAC
This sequence comes from Lunularia cruciata, assembly GCA_948567375.1. Lineage (NCBI taxonomy): Eukaryota > Viridiplantae > Streptophyta > Marchantiopsida > Lunulariales > Lunulariaceae > Lunularia > Lunularia cruciata. Next base: position 28,838,366 of record OX419756.1, read on the forward strand.
ACTCCTATCTCTCTTACGTCGGATCTGACATATACAATATTCCAAAGATTATCTTACTCCAATTTAATCAAATCCAGCCTGATAGAAATGTTATTCTCTACATCTAATATCTTCCTATCTCTCCGAGTTCTAAGACTGATTACAAGGCATTCAAGTCCTTGTCCTTTGCATTCTTACGCCTTGTCTCATTTTCATCATATTTTCATTTATCTTCTTCAACAATGCTACATCTTCTTGTAGTATTTCTCTTTCTTCTTCTCCTTTGATCAGACCCTCCTGCAACTTCAGATTCTCAGATTCTAATCTCTCTAGCACCTGCAATACTCTACACATTGGGATGCCTACTTTGCATCTCCTTCTTCTTCTTCTCTATCTGCAACAACAATGGATATACAACATCTCAAAGGTACTCTACTCCCTTACACCCTTCTTCTTCTTCTTCCTTTTCTTCAAGGACTTCATCAATCTTGATCTTCACTTCTGAGTCCGATGCTTTACTACAAAGTCGGGATCTTTGTATTGTCAATGATACATTGTCTTCCAAAGTTTCTTTGTCATCCAGATTGATGATTTGACATGCCGCCTTCAAAATTTCTCCTTTTTGCATGTATTGCCTCAACTTGGCTACCAATATTTCCTCTTCTTTGATCACTAACTCTGCCATAGTCCCTTCTTCTGCCTCCTACTACTCAATTTCTTCTTGTAGAGAAATCTCCTTCTCTTGATCTTTTTGCACCTTGGCTTCACCCTTGCTCTCCTCATTGGACTCTTCACTTTGCAAGGTTAATTCCACTTCTTCTTCCTCCAACCCCTCCAACAAAGACTCTACTTTGCCTTCCAATTTGACCTCTTCTTCTAGTGCAATCTTCTGGATTTGCTTTCCTTCTCTCTGCCCAATTCTTCTTAATTTTTGGGGCTGCACTAGCAAGCTCTCCACCTCGGGTTGACTTCTCTTCTTCTTTCTTGGTAGGGGTACACCATCTTTCTATCATGTCCCATTCTTGCATAATGGTTGTCATTGCTTCTCAATTGCCGCATGTACTATCACTCCTCATCATCGGCCTCTTGATGCAAATTGGGATGGATATGCAAGACAACCTTCTTCTTCTCATTGCTACTCAACAAATTCAACCAAAGGTAGAAATGCACTACAAAAGGAACAAAATAGTGTGGTGGTGTCAAACTCTTCCAATTCAGCACCATCTGCCTCATTTGTTGATAAAAGCACTTTGTTTGGTTGATTGACTCCCCTGCAAACATCATATGGAAGAACACCACCTATTGCTTCATAACATAGGTAGTGTGCTTGGATTTAAACAATGCCATCATTGCCCCTACAATACCTCTCTGCATTGGGTCCCAATAAGTCTCCACCTTGTACCCATTCTTCATACGCTTTGAGGTGAACGTATTTCTGATCTCTTGGGTTTCTTCTGCAACTTTTCCCTTCCCCAAGAACATAGCCCCATGCTCTTCCCCACTCTCTCTTCCTAATACCAGTCTCCAATCTGACTCGGTCCATCAAGCCGGATTGCCTCTCTTCCCCACCATTGCGGGCCCATCTACACACTTACTTACTTACTGGCCACGATCTCTACCATGAAATTGGGAAAACTCAAGTTCCAATTCCATGCAAGGAGAGTAATATGAAGTTTACTGACAACTTCAATGCGAGCCATCATGTCTAACCTCCTAATCATTGGGTTCCTCACTGCCATTGTAGGGCACTTCCTGATTCCCTTCATTCCTCTCGTTCATGATATGCTTCTGTAAGACAATTCTCCCGTCCCCTGGATATGCAACTCTCAATCCCTATGGATTCCTCACTCACTACCACTCCTCTTCCTTAGTCTCCCTCAAGACAACTCCACAAAGGCAAAGGAAATTCACTTGCTATTTGTTTCCTTCTTGATTTGGAACCTAACTTTGTAGTCCTATGTTTCTTAGTCATTCTTTGAATGTTTTTCTACCAAAAAATCACACCTTCTGCATGCACTTCTCCTATCACTGTCAATTTCTCTTGCTTGTGCCTTAGCCATTTTTTTGTGAAACCTCAAAGGAAACCTGTAACATTGTCTTTGCATTGGGTTGATCACCCTAAGGCAATGTCTCCTTACTTTGGGTTGAACTTTGACAAATCCGATCCAAGTACTTTGAGTCTGACACAAAGTCACTTTACTTTGGGTTACAAACCAAAGGCACAATTCTTCTCCTTCCAATGCCATTTGGATTCAATACGACTTTGTCTGTACACTTCTTCTTCCAAATAGAATAAAAACTTAAAAAACAAAAAATGTAGGTACCACACATGGTCTGAGTCAAAATACCAAAAGAGAGAGGAGAGATGGGCAAGAAGAGTATTGGGAGAGTTTGACTCCAATACTCATTGTAAAGTTTCTTCCAAATGAGAGTTATGAGAGATTGATGAGTAAGATTATCTTCCTTAAACAAGAAGATAGAAAGAAAATGAGAGTCCATGCAAAAAGAGTGGAGAAGTTGGAGTCTATATTTTGCATAGTGTTGAGAAAAAAGTAGGGATGATGTGGAGACTACCATGATTGGGATAAGAGCCATGCTTACCAAGAATTTTGTGGGAGGGTTTAAACCACAAATTTGAAGCAAGGTGAGGTATGAGAAACTTTCTTCCAAGGTAGAAGTTATCAAGATTGCAATTTGTATGGAGGAGAGTTTGGAAGGAGATGAGAGTGATTGGTGATGAAGGAGGTTTTGAATCCTCCAAATGTCTACAAGTATGGTGGATTTTCTTATTCTTTGCTGGCAAAGGTGGTACTAAAAGTAGTAGTTGGTCTTATTCTTGCATCTTTGCCAAAAGATCCTCTCCAAACTATCATGAAACAACTTGCATATCTCAAGATCAATGTAGTGCAACTAGGGAGAAGAGAGAGGTAGACCAAAATGTTGGGAGAAAGCCTAGGGATCATGGAAACTATTTATCTAGAGGAAGCCAACCAACTAGCAATTTCAATGCTAGAAATGTTTTTGGTTGTGGAGGTAGAGGTCACATCCAAAGAAATTGCCCAAATTCCATGTATCATGGAGGAAGGGGTTATGAGGAGGCAAATAGAGAGAAGGAGGGAGGTGGTGAAATCCAAGTACCTCCTATGAAAAATAGAGATAAGGAGACAGTATCCATTGATGTGATGGAGAGCAAGTATGAGAAGGGAGAATGCTCAAACTCCAAAGGTCTTAATTTGGAGCCTTTGGCACAAGGAAAGAAGAGAGCCTAGTTTGCAAATGATATACAATCTTCTCAAGAATTCACTCATAGCAAGGATAGTACAATTTCTACAAGGAAAACTTTCACTACTAGTTCAACATCATCAACAAAGACTCCAGGGAACAAGTTGGAGATGGATGATTTCTTGATCTCAAAGCAACAATGGAGCTACAATGTGTTGGAGGATGTTGGTAGTCACAAGGCCAATATCACAATGGGGCAAATGATTGCTTTAAATCCTACCTTGAGGAAGGAGCTTAGGGGTGGTTTGAATTCTACAAGGAGCAAGAGAAAAAATAAAGCAATTGGTATCAATGGGAGTGGTGGATGCAAAACCAACACCATGGAAGGCTTGTGAATATGCCTACAAGATTGATGTAAGGAGGAATGGTCACAACATCAAGGATGCACTTGTTAATGGAGGATTTGTGGTGAATGCCATATTAGAGAAGTTGATGAAGAAGTTGGGTATGATACCTTCTAGACCTTCAACATTTGTAATGAGCATGGCAAACAAGCAACAAGTTTGACCCGTGGGTATGATGGACAAGGTGGTAATATTGGTTATGGGAGTTCAAAATCTCATATCTTTCTAAGTTTGAAGGATATAAGTTATGATTTGCTACTTGGGAGGCCATGGTTGAGAGTAGCTTGAACAATTGATTGATGGCACAAAGGAACTTGAGCATTGGGCCATCAAACCATCAGGTTATAGTTCCAATAACCAATATCAACCATGCCTCATATTTAGATACACCATCTTCTGATTAATGGGAATCAAATTCAAAAGAAGGAGCTTTAAGTATGTACATCAACATGGAAGAAGAGAGCTCATTGGAGGAAGATGACTATGAATCTGATTCAGATGTGTATCCCTTGTATGCTATGGACTTTATGCCTAAGCCAAAAGTTTTGAAGGACTCTCATAAATCACCATTGACATTAGAGGAGATAGAGAGGAGACTATCTACCCTCAAGTATGGTCCAAATGTTACCAAGGAGGAGAACCTAAGATTTGAGGAGATTTTTTGCAAATTAATCCATGTATTTGCTTTCAATTATAAAGATCTCAAGGAAATCACCTTTGAGGATGTAATACAAGTAGCTAGACATATTATCTAGAGGTGTAAATTGGCTTGGTAGCATCTAGAAGGATTTTGTGTACAATAGGCTAGGAAGATCAAACAGAGGTGTCACCAAAAGAGTACTTCTAATAATAGGGAAGAAGCCAAAAATAGCTTGGAAACTTTAGAGCCAATTTTGGAGGCCTAAAGAGATGAATTAGGCCTCAAAATGGAAATATTTCTTCCCCTTATGATTCAAGAGGCTTGCCTTCTCCCCTTATGATTTGTCTCATTGGAGTATTGAGTGTGAAACTTGTGTTTTCTCTCTTGTATCTCTCTTGGAGAGTTCTCTTGTCCTTAGCATGGTTTAACTATGTCGGAGTATTACAATAGCATAAGAGTAGGTGTTTTAATCCAAGAGAGTGGATCACCCCTCTTGGAAGAACACAAGCGACTGAAACTAAGTAATTTGAGGAGAGAAAACATAGTGCAATTGCTAGACTTGGGAAGTGTTTTAGAGAGCAGATGGGATGGAGGTATCTAAAGGACAATATCTTGTACCTAGCTTCCCATTCTTGAATCCATTCCACATTAAGATTATGTACATTCAGCTTGAGCAAATGAGAGTATCTCTTGTTTATCACTTTGGAGTAGAATACATGGATAGAGTGATGAATTCACCAAACCCGGTGATTCTACATGTAGTGGTATATGACAGAGAGTGGAATTTTACAATCTACATACTATTATGATGTTATGGATTTGAATGTACCAAATGCTCACCCTTTCAACACACAAGTAGAAATCCATTATGTAGTTAGACCAAAAGTGATGTTTAGGGATTTTGTGGTTTGCAATTTTGGTGAGGAATATTATCAATGAGCGATAGCTTCTAAGGTCCCAATGGTAGTCCGCATACTTTGTGCTCCCTCTTGAGTGATCATTTTAACCCTCTATGGAAGTAGCAATTGAACAATTGAACATTGGCCATGTGTAGGAATCCTGGATCTATAGTTATTGGAGTTGATGCAAGGAATGCAAGGGATGTTAAATGAGTTTTGGGAAATCAAGATGACCTTAGAGGAATTGCAAAATCAAATACGTATTGTCAAGAACAATCAAGTAATGCAAGAAGGAAAGTCGTCTCAACAACCAACACCAGCAATCAAAGTACTTGGAGAGTTATGCATGCCAATGACATTGATTCCAATCAAAAACCAAGCCATATTGTTACTATGAATGAAAAAGATGTGCAACATCAAGCCTTACAAGGGACAACATTCCATGGGAGTAGTGGAAAATTGGATTTCAAGAATGAATCTATACCTTTGATTGTTCACAACAAAGATCATTGATCATTCTATAGGTGTGTTTGCGTGTGGATACTTGACTGATAAAGCCCTCACATGGTATGACGCTTTGGAACAATCATTGTTGGTAGAAGGAAGAGAGGTCACTTGGATTGGCATGAAAGAAGAGTTGCTCAAGAACTTCCAATTTGTGGATTCCATGCTAATGGCCCAAACCAAACTCTAGGAGTTGAATCAAAAGAATAGCATACAAGAGTATGTGGATGCATTTTTAGATCTATAGGTTGCGATAGCCAATATGAGTCCAACCAAAGCCCTTGACAATTTCAAGAGAGGATTAAAGGACATATTTTCCAAGAGGTAAAGGTGCAAAATCCTTGTATGGTTTTTGAAATCATTGCCTACGCTCAAAGAATAGCAAGGATGCTTGGAGGAGGTGAAGTGATAACACCAATGCAAAACTATCACGCTAAGACACACCATTTTGGTGGACCAGTTCTTATGAAGTTGGGCAACATTTGGTTTCAAGATCGAGGAGCAAGGCCTTTCCAAGGAGAATGGGGATGAGTTGAAGAAAGGAGAGAAGGAGTCCCATGCGGAGAAGGGGCTTGAGCAAATCAATGATGATGTTACAATTGTGGCAAAATTGGGTACATAACCATCAATTGTCATGCTCGTCATCTTAGAGGCCCTCGGCCTCCATACAAGCAACCTTTAAAGCACATGGAGAGATGAATTAAAAAAGAGGATATGGAAACCACATCGGAAAACAAAGATTATCTAGTAAATGTACCTCACAACCTTATTGGCTTGGTGAAGAAGAGTAAAAGCGGGAGAAAGAAGACGACAAGTGTGTAAAGATGGAGGAAGATAAATGCATAATTAATTGTTGTAAATGGAATGCTAAAAGGCAATCCATTGAGAGTGTTGATAGACCCTAGGGCAACAAAGAATTTCTTGTCTTGCTCTATTGCAATAAGGTTGGGAATGGAAAAAGAGAAAGATGAGAAGGACTAAGTAGAGTTACCTAATAGTCAGATAGAGAGGATTGAGTCATTACCTAGAAAGGTAATACTCTGGATAGGACGGTATCAAGAGGTAATTGAATGGCAAGTGATACCAATAGCTCATTATGATGCAAACTTAGGTATGTCATGGATGGAGCACTACAACTCCATGGTGGATTGGAGAAAGAAAGTAGTGAAAACTAGTCAATGGAAGATCTGTGGGGTTAAAAGAAGATCATAAAGGCAAGAGCTGCCTTTGTATATCATAAAGACCACATTTATTGGTAAAGCAAATAGATGTTTCATAGGTTTAATAAAAGAAGTCCAGAGTGCCCAACACAATGGACAAATTCTTGAGAAATTGAAAGATATGGTCAATGAGTTCCAAGATGTCTTTTTAGATGAATTACTTATAAGTTTACCACCAAAAAGGAGAATAGATCATAAAATTGAGATGCTTCTTAGGAAGACACCTCCTTGTAAGGCCTCATATCAACTATCACCTCATGAGTTGGAGGAGTATAAGGCTCAAATTGACAATATGTTGCAAAAGGGGTTTATCCACCCAACATATCACCATATGGGGCTCCTATATTGTTTGTGAAGAAGAAAGATGGCACAATGAGCATGTGCATTGACTACCGGAGACTGAATCAACAAATGGTGAAGAATAAATATCCATTACTTTGTATGGATAACTTGTTTGATCAAATAAATGGGGCAAGATACTTCACCAAACTTGATTTGCAAAGCGGTTACAACCAAGTAAAAATTGCGGAAGAAGACATACACAAAATAGCCTTTTGAACAAAGTATGGTCACTTTAAGTACTTGGTGATGCCGTTTGGCCTCACCAACGCTCCAATCACTTTCATGAGTTTGATGAATGATATATTTTTTTTGTAATTGGATTAATCTGTTATCATTTTCCTTGATGACATCTTAGTCTACAATACAACATTGATAGGGCACAAGTAACATCTACAAGAAGTCCTCTAGATTCTATGACAAAATCAATTGTATGCTAAAATCTCAAAGTGTTAGTTTGGCAAATCTGAAGTTGACTATTTAGGGCATAGAATAAGTGCAAAAGGTATCCAAGTGTTAACAGATAAAATAGAAGTCATTAAAAAATAGAGTGCTCTATAAGATCAGACTCAACTCAAGAGTTTCTTGGGATTGATAGGATTTTATTGTTGATTTATCAAGGACTTCTCCAAGATTGCATAACCTCTAATAGCATTATTGGGCAAGGGAAAGAAGTGGATATGGGGAACCACACAAGAATTGGCCTTTTAGTAGTTGAAAGATGTATTACTACATGCACCAATCTTGAAATGGTATGACCCAAAATGTCCAATCAAGATGGCTACAGATGCATTAGGTGTAGCAATAGGAGTTGTCCTACAACAAGAATGGCAGGATGGATGGCACTCAATTGCATATTTTTCTTGTAAGTTGTTATCAGCATAATGTAATTATCACACCACCAAATGAGAAGAGCTGGCCATTGCCTTGCTACCAAGCATTGGAAGCACTATTTGGGTGAGAAGGCATTTGTGGTAGAGACGGACCACAAACCTCTACTTTACCTCAAGACATAAAAAGAACTTTCTTGTTGACAGATTTGGTGGGCAGAGTGGAGACAACAATTCAACATGACAGATATATGGAAGGCAAGAAGCAACTTGCAGATGCATTCACCCAAATGCTGATGGCAAATAATTTGGTGGTGGAAGTCAAGATGAACCTTGAATTTTGGCCCAAGATTCTTGCTATTACAAAAACTGATCCATAGATTGTAGGTGCTCAATCATCCAAAGACATCACAAGCACCCAAGGACTCACTTTTCATGATGGCAGGTTATGGATCCTAGATGACACGGATCTAAGAACCACCATCCTAGCAAAATGTCATGATTTTTCCATTATAGGTCACATTGGAGTTGACAAGACCTTGGATGTAGTCAAAGGCCATTACTATTGGCCCAAGATGAGCAACAATGTGATGGAATATGTTTGGAGCTACCTACTTTGTCAGCAAAATAAGGCTTTTAATCAAGCTCCCATAGGACTCCTCCAACCTCTCCCCCCTCCTACACAACATTGGGAACAAGTAAGCATGGATCTGGTTTGTGAATTGCCCAAGACCACCTTTGGGTTTGACTCCCTTGTAGTCTTTGTTGACCAACTCAACAAAATGATTCATGTGTGTCCTACCACCAAGGATGTGAATGCCCCACAACCAACACAATTGTACTTAGATGAGTCTTTTCCCATCATGTTTTGTCTCAAGTGCTCATCATAGATAGACGCACTCAATTAACTAGTTTTTTTTTGGAGAACACTCTTCAAAACCAAATTGGCCATGTCCACAACTTACCATCCATAGACCGATGGGCAAATAGAGAGGAAAAATTACACTATTGAGGATATGCTTGGGAGCTTTACTTTGGATAAGCAAGAGAGTTAGGACACCTTACTCCCATTGGTGGAATTTGCTTACAACAATTCAGAGGAGGCCTCTAGATAAGTCACACTATTCTTCCTCATGTATTGAGAGCATCCTTTCATACCTTCAAGCTTGATGAAGGTCCATCCTATGAGCCGGCCTATCTCTCACTCAGGATGAACCTTTGATGGCTATTATGGTAGTGCAACATGGACTAAGAAGGCAAAGAACCCCAACTCCATCATACTCTTCCAAGTCTAACACTCCAAGACTCAAGACATTGCTCACTAGAGATTTCAATGAGAGAGATATAGTTGCAAATGAAAGGATGTTGAGTATCTACTCATCCCAAGTTTATATATTTGTGAGATAGTTATGCACTAAAGTTTCTATTTACCATAGTAACTTACGTTACTAGGCTAAAAGTCAAGTAAAGTCAAAATAATATAAAGGAATATTCATGCACATGGGCAATTCCACTAACCATGTGATCTTATCTTGACCCAACCACTAAGTCAAAGATTCCTTGGGCTATCCTTAGACTATAGAAGAATCCAAAACAAAAGGCTTGTGGGCCCAAGAGTTCTCAACTCTTTCCTCAAAGCCAAACACCTAGGAATAATACCAAGTCAACACAAAAGAATCCAAAACAATGGTGCTCATCTTTTCCACTTCCTCTAAAGTAAGGTCCCCACTATCTTAGCTATGACCAACTTTAGCTAATCATGACTAATGTAGAACCATCCTTTATCTATATAAGTAATATCTCTCAAGTACTTGTAATACCAAGCTAAATATCACAACACCACACACATGCACAAATGGGTGTTACAATCTGGTGGCTATCAAGGTTGACGTTGTCAACACTTTTGTTTTTAGAATCCAACAAGGTGTGGAGAATGCTAAGCACAAGTTATAGATTGCTCAAAATTGGCAGAAGTAGTTTGTAGATGCACACTGTGGAGTTCAATGTGGGAGATCAAGTTTGTTTGTCAACCACCAACCTCAAGTTACTTGGTCCTCATAAGCCTGGACCTTGTTTCATTGGACCTTTCTACATCCTTTGTTGCATCGATATTGTGGCTTATCACCTCAAGCTACCGCCACATATGAAGATCCACCCAATGTTTCATGTTTCCTTATTATGCCAATATGCTCCTTGGCCATCCCACTTCTCTTCCATCCAAGAAAGTCAACCTTGTCTAGCACTTGTTGATGAGGTCGAGGAGTATGAGGTCAAATGCATTCTCCAAAATTGTATTTGTGGTACTTGCCATCCGCGTGTAGAATATCTAGTCCATTGGAAAGGGTACCCACTATATGAGGCAATATGGGAGCCAATAGCTAACTTGACAAATGCACCAGTGTTAGTTCAATCTTTTGAGCAACAACTTTGCAACAAGGACGTTGCATTTTAAAAGGGGGAGGTTTGTAATACAAGTAGCTAGACATATTATTTGGAGGTGAAACTTGGCTTGGTAACATCTAGAAGGATATTATGTATAATGGTCTAGGAATATCAAACAAAGGTGTCACAAAAAGAGAACTTCTACTAATGGGGCAGAAGCCAAAATAGCTTGACAAATTTAGAGCCAATTTTGGAGCCCTAAATAGATGAATTAGGCCTCAAAAATGGGAAGATTCTCCCCTTAGGTATAAGGTTTGGCTTCTCCCTCCTATGATTCATCTCATCAGAGTATTGAGTGTGAAACTTGCATTTTCTCTCTTGTATATCTCTTAGAGAGTTCTCTTGTCCTCAAAGTATTATAGAGGAGCACCAAATAGAGGTGGAATCACATGCAAGACCAATTTGCCAAAAGCAACATTGCATTAGCCCACCAAGAGTTTTGGTTATGAAGGAGGAGATTGATAAGCTCAAGGAAGTTGAGTTTAATTTTGAGGTGGAGAATTCAAAATGGGTATCTCCAATTGTGATTGAAGAAGAATGACAAGCTTTGGGTTTGTGTTAATTCTAAAAAGTTCAATGTTGTTACTAAGAAGGACTTCTATCCCTTGCCATTCATTGATGAGATCTTGGAAGAAGTTGTGGGCCATGAGAGGTATAGTTTTGGAGATGATTATAGTGGTTACAACCAAATCAAGATTGCACCAAAGCATCAACAACATTTACCACACCTTGGGGAACCTATGCTTTCAAGATCATGTCTTTTGGGCTTTGTAATGCTCTAGTCACATTTCAATGGTTTTGAATAAGGTGTTTGAACTTTTCATTGGGAAATTTATGAGAGATTTCATTGATGACTTTTGTGTCTATGGGAGCAAGGAGGAGCATTTAGAGCACATGATCAAAGTTTTGCAATGCTTGGATGAAGCAAATGCATCACTCAACTCAGAAAAGTGCATTTTTGGTTATGAAAAAAGTCTTCTTTTGGGGTATATCATTTCTAAGGATGATGTTGCAATGGATAAGGAAAATCTTAGAGCTTCCATTTTCTTCAAGCTTGACAAAGTTATGCCAATTCTTGGGGATGCTTGGGTATTATAGGAGATTCATCTTTTCATTTTCCAACAAGGCTTATGCATTGATCATTACATGAAAAAAGGTGTGGAATGCATAGTAATTTTGGATGACAAGACGGCTCTCAAAGCTTTTGAGGAGCTCTATAATACTGCAAGGACAAGAGAGAAAACACAAATTTCACACTCAAGCATCCGATGCCCCAAAGAAGCACCTTCTCTTTATTATATAGACAAAGAGGATCTCGTCCGAGGAAGCTCCACCATAGGATTAGGCACATAGATAGGTGACATGTTAGCAAGCTCCACACTTGGATTACTTACTTGGATGGGTGACATGTTGGTCTTGGTCTTATCTAGTTGGTAAAAAAAGCTTTGATCAAAGGGAATCTTTTAGGGAATCTTCTTGTAGGAATCTCAACATCACGTGGATGAGGTACCATTGGAAAGCTCTTGACAAGACAAAGCAAGGAGGAGGGAAGGCCAACCTTTCCCTCATTTGGGGGGGGGGGGGAATCTACTCATTTTTTAGGCCTAATTCATCCATTTAGGCCTCCAAAATTGCCTTCAAAGATTTCAGGCATATTTTGGTTCCTACTCTATTAGTAGAAGTCCTGTTTTGGTGATACCTCTTTCTATCTATTTATTCCATCATATGTAACATCCTTCTACATGTCGTTGAACCAATTCTCACCTTTAGATCATATGTCTAGCTATTGGTTCTAAAGTTTTCACGTCTATTTTGGTTTTTGCCCTATTAGTAGAAGTACTCTTTTGATGATACTTCTATCTGATCTATTTTGTATAACATCATTCTATTTATTACCAAACCTAATTTCACATCTAGATCATATGGCTAGCTCTTGGTATTACAAGCTCAAGCAATCCCTTGTTATAGCTCCAATTCTTGCTAAGCTTGATTGGAGTAAGCCTTTCATCCTTTAGTTTGATGCTTCCAATGTAGCTATAGGATGCACTCTTATTCAATTAGACCAAGATGTGCATATCATCCAATAGCTTATGCTAGTAGATAGATGGTCTCAATAGAGAAGAACTATTCAATCATAAAAAAGAAGGATTGGCAGTGATTTTTGGTCTCAAGAAGTTTTACATTACTTGTTTGGAAGGAAGGCTACCATTTTCATGGATCATAAAGCTTTGAATTACATCTTCAACAAGCCAAATATGGAAGGGAGATTAACAAGGTGGATAATACTCTTGTCTGAGTATGATTACATCATTGAAGATAGGCCAAGAAAGAAATATGCAAATGTTGATTTATTATCAAAGGCCTATGATCATGATCATGATGAGGTAGTGAATGATTCCTTCTTGGATGAGGAGCTCATGAAAATCTCAATCACTCAAGAGGTTCAATGGATTACAAGGAGATTGTGGATTTTGTTACAAGAGGTAACTATTTGGATGAGATGCATGCTATGGAGAAGAAGGCACTTGCAACAAGATTTAGATCTTATACAATGGTCAAGAATATTCTTTTTCATCAAGGAGTAGATTGTCTACTTTGAAGAGTAGTGGGTAAGGAAGAGTCTATCTTATTCATGAAAGAGTTTCCTGATGGTTTGGTATGTGGGGATCACTTTGCAAGAAAAGTAATTGCTTTCAAGATTTTAGATGCAGGTTACCATTGGAGGTGAATTTTCAAGGATTGTCTTGATTATTGAAAAACTTGTAATGTTTGTCAAGCTTTAGCTAGGAAGTCTACCTCTACTCCACTTCTTAGATAAATTCCATTGCTAGGATCTTTTGAGAAGTGGAGAATTGACTTTGTAGGTCCTCTCAATAGAACCCCAAGGAACAATTGGTACATTGTAGTAGTTATTGATTACCTTACCAAGTGGGTTTAGGCTAAACCATTGAGAGATAAGAATGAAGATGAAGTTGGTAGATTTTTTATGAACGCATCATCACTCCATAGAGGAGGAGATTTTATAGGAAGTATCACTATAGCCATGCTATGATATTTCTCTATCACACATAGAGTGACTACCTCCTATAAGCCAAACTCCAAGAGAGAACCAATCAAACTTTGTGCATGCTATTGGCCAAAGATTAAAAAAAATGGAGGGGGCAAAATATCATTAAGACAAGAAAATTCATGCAGTTTTATGGGAGTATAGGATAACCATGAAGACATTCAATGGATATTTTCCATTTCAATTGGTATATGGCATTGAGTCTACTTTACTGTAATACCAAGGGTTAGCCATATGATCTAGATGTGAAATTCGGTTTGGTAACTTCTAGAATGATGTTATACATGATGTTCAAGATAGATCAGATAGAAGTATCACCAAAAGAGTACTTCTACTTATAGAGCAGAAACCAAAATAGACTTGAGAACCTTAGAACCAATAGCTAAACATATGATTTAAAGGTGAGAATTGGTTTGGTAACATCTGGAAGGATGTTACACATGATGGACTAAGCAGATCAGAAAGAGGTATCACCAAAAGGGGACTTCTACTAATAGAGTAGGAACTGAAATATGCTTGAAATCTTTGAAGGCAATTTCGGAGGCCTAAATAGATAAATTAGGCCTTGAAAATGTGCAGATTCCCCCCAACAAAGAAAAGGCTGGCCTTCCCTCCCCCTTGCTTTGTCTCATCGAGAGCTTTCCAATGGTACCTTACTTGATTCTGAGATTCCTACAGGAAGATTCCCTAAAAGATTCCCTCCAGTCAAAGCTTGTTTGACCAACCAGATAGGACCTAGACCAGACAGGTCACCCATCCAAGTAAGTAATCCAAGGGTGGAGCTTGCTGACATGTCACCTATCTGTGTCCCTAATCCTATGGTGGAGCTTCCTTGGAGGAGATCCTCTTTGTCTATATAATAAAGAGAAGGTGCTCTCTTGGGGCATCGAATGTTTGAGTGTGCAATCTATGTTTTCTCTCTTCTCTTCTCCTCGGAGTATTAAATTTACCTATTCACTTTGATTTTTCTACTTTTCAAAGCATTCATAAGAAATTGAAGAAGGCATAAGGAGGTGAAGCAAAGAAGTCAAAGGAAGGAACAGCTCATGGAATTGGAAGATGCAAGAGCAATTGCTATGGTTTGAGTGGAGCAAGCCTAATGGAAACAAAAGGAGAGCTATGACAAGAGGTAAGGCAAGAAAAAGGTGCAGCCTTTCAAGGAAGGTGATTAGGTTATGTTGTTTAATTCCATTTGGTGCAAGAGAGTGCAAAAGAAGTTTTTTCCTAAGTTTTTTGGACCTTTCTTAGTGGAGAAGGTATTACACTTATGATCTCAAGGAGTTGGGAGGAAGATACTTTGATAAGATTAACCATGATAAGTTGAAGTTGTACGATAGAAGGTAAAGGGACCTACTCCAAAGACAAAGTGAAATCTTAGTCCAAAATTGTAAATTGTAAGTTCCGCTAAGGTCTCCTTAGAAAAGGAATGAGCGATACTCTTCACCTGCCTCAACCTTGGCTCTTCTCTAGTCCTATGTAGCAAATCCAATGCATCTAATGGCAACGGAAAAGCAACAAGATGAACCTTTTTGTCCGTTGTTTTGTACTTGGTATTGCACTCCACTTCATGAACCAATTCTAAAAGTGGACCATAAAGCCCTTTCCCTATCTCAATAAAAAATTCTCCTTTCTCCATTGCACTGATCACTTCTTGGACTGCTCTACCTTCTCCCCAATCTTCCAACACTCCAATGATAACCTCACCATCATCCATCTCTCTCGCTGTTTTCAGAACTCTCTCTTTCTTTCTTATTCTTTTCTGCAAAATTCTCAATGTGCTCTCTATGTGCGCAAAGCAAACGGTCCTATCTCTTTGGACTCCAACATAAGTTCTATCAAAACAGCCCCGTTTGCTGATTTCCTACGGTGGAATATTGTATATGGCACCTTGTTCTTCCACCTTCCCTACCAAGGCACCTAGTGGAAACTCCACCTTCCAATAGGCTTTTCTCAACTCTCTCTTGTTCCTATTGCTGCCCGGCAAAAGTAGGGAACTGCACTGTTCGGGCCGCGTTCTAACTCCTAACCTTTGCCACGTGAGTCCCATCATTCAAGACTTTGCTCTCCATCCTAAAATGAGTGATAAAGGGTTGTCTTAGTATGACTAGGTAGGGCAAATTATCATGTATAAACATGTTGATCGATTCTACTACATTCCCTATCTTGATCTTGACATCAAGACAAGCCTCACACAATGCATTCTTGGTTCTATTTACTAAATTTACCTTCCTATTGATGTTGCGGTCCACCTTCTAGTGACCTTCTTTGTAGACAGCCTTTGACATGAGGTTGACTTCCAACCTTGAGTCAATCAATGCTCTCATCGGTGCTTCACACCTTGCATCTCAATCTTGAACTCGCTGCAGCTCCTCGCCCAAAAGGAATCTTGCACTGTGAGTCGGCCTGTCTCTCACTCAGGATGAACCTCTGATGGCTATTATGGTAGCGCACCATGGACTAAGAAGGCAAGGAACCCAAACTCCATCATACTCCTCCAAGGCTAACACTCCAAGACTCAAGACATTGCTCACTAGAGAACTCAATGAGAGAGAGATAGTTGCAAATGAAAAGGATGATGAGTACCTCCTCACCCCTTGTTTATATACTTGTGAAATAGTTACGTACCAAAGTTACTAATTACCGTAGTAACTCAAGTTACTAGACTAAAAGTCAAGTAAAGTGAAAAAGTAGAAAGGAATATCCATTCACATGGGCATAATCCCCTAAGCATGTGGTCTTATCTTGACCCAACCACTAAGTCAAGGATTCTTTCACATGGGCTATCCTTGGACTAAAGAAGAATCCAAAACAAAAAGGCTTGCGGGCCTAAGAGTTCTCAACTCTTTCCTCAAAGCCAAACACCTAGGAATAATACCAAGTCAACACACTAAAATCCAAAAAAGTGGTGCTCATCTTTTCTACTTCCTCTAAAGTAAAGTCCCCTCTATCTTAGCTATGACTAACTTTAGCTAACCATGACTAATATACAACCATCCTTTATCTCTATATAAATAATATCTCTTAAGTACTTGTAATACCAAGCTAAATATCACAATACTACACACATGCACAAATGGGTGTTACATTTACCCTCGGACTAAGTTTTCACTTTGTCGTCAAAGTGAAGGTCTCTCTATCTTCTATGGTACATCTTCAACTTATCATGGTTAATCCTATCAAAGTGTCTTCCTCCCAACTCCTTGAGATCATAGGTGTAATTGCCCCACACCTTCTCCACTATGAAAGGTCCAAAGTACTTAGGCAAAAACTTCTTTTGCACTCTCTTGAATCGAATAGAATCAAACAACATTACCCAATCACCTTCTTTGAAAGGCTCCACCTTCTTCTTGCCTTGCCTCTTGTCATAGCTCTCCTTTTGTTTCCTTTGGGCTTGCTCCACTCGAACCATAGCAACTGCTCTTGCCTCTTCCAACTCCATGAGTTGATCCTTCCTTGACTTCTCATCACCTCCTTGTGCTTTCTTCAATCTCTTATAAATGCTTTGGAAGGGAGGAAGATCAAAGTGAATAGGTAAGGTAGACTCAATACTATACACTAATTGAAATGGAGAAAATCCAATGGAAGTCTTCATGGTTGTCCTATACTCCCACAAAACGGCATGAACCCAATGATGTTTAGCCCCCTCCATTTCTGCATCTTTGGCCAACATCATGCACAAGGTCTGATTGGTTCTCTCTGCCAAGCCATTAGAATTTGGCTTATAGGATGTAGTTACTCTATGTAAGATAGAGAAATGTCGTAGCATGGCTGTAGTAATGCTTCCTGTAAACTCTCCTCCTCTATCAAAAACTAACTCCAAAGGGCATCCAAACCTAGTGATAATGCGTTCATAAAGAAATCTACCCACTTCATCTTCATTCTTGTCCCTCAATGGTCTAGCCTCAACCCACTTGGTAAGGTAATCAGTAACTACCACAATGTACCAATTGTTCCTTGGGGTTTTATTGAGAGGACCTACAAAATCAATTCCCCACTTCTCAAAAGGTCCTAACAATGGAATTGATCTAAGAGGTGGAGTGGATGTAGACTTTCTAGCAAAAGCTTGACAAACATGACAAGTTTTGAAATAATCAAGACAACCCTTGAAAATCCCTCTCCAATGGTAACCTGCATCTAGAATCTTGAAAGCAGTCACCTTTCCTACAAAGTGTCCTCCACATACTAAACCTTCATGAAACTCCTTTATGAGTAGGATAGACTCATCCTTACCCACTGCTCTTTGAAGTAGACCATCTGCTCCTTGGTGAAAAAGAATATCCTCCACCATTGTGTAAGGTCTAGATCTTGCTGCAAGGGCCTTCTTCTCCCTAGCATGCATCCCTTCTGGATAGTTACCTCTTGTCACAAAATCCACAATTTCCTTGTACTCCATTGGAACCTCTTGAGTGACTGAGATTGTCATGAGCTCCTCATCCGGGAAGGAATCATCCACTGGCTCATCTCCATCATGATCATAGGCTCTAGATAACAAATCAGCATTTGCATGTTTCTTTCTTGGCCTATCCTCAATTGTGTAGTCATACTCAGACAAGAGTATCATCCACCTTCCTAGTCTCCCTTCAACATTAGGCTTGTTGAAGATGTACTTCAAAGCCTTGTGATCCATGACAATGGTGGCTTTCCCTCCAATCAAGTACTATCTAAACTTCTTGAGACCAAAGATCACTGCCAAGCCTTCTCTCTCCATGACAGAGTAGTCCTTCTTTGTTGAAACCATCTGCCTACTAGCATAAGCTATTGGATGATCATGCCCATCTTGGTCTAATTGACTAAGAGTGCATCCTATAGCTACATTAGAAGCATCAGTGTAGAGGATGAAAGGCTTACTCCAATCAGGTTTAGCAAGAATTGGAGCTACAACAAAGGATTGCTTGAGCTCCTCAAAAGCTTTGAGAGCCTCCTTGTCTTCCAAAATCACCATGTAATCTACACCCTTCTTCATGTAGATGGTCAATGCATAAGCCTTGTTGTAAAATGAGAAGATGAACCTCCTATAGTATCCAACCATCCCCAAGAATTGGCATAACTTTGTCAAGCTTGAAGGGAATGGAAGGTCTGAGATTTTTCTTACTTTCTCAAGATCAACTGCTATTCCATCCTTGGAGATGATGTGCCCCAAAAGTAGACCTTCTTCACATCCAAAAATGCACTTCTCTGGGTTGAGTGATGCATTTGCCTCATCCAAGCGTTGCAAGACTTTGATTAGGTGCTCAAAGTGCTCCTCCTTGCTCCCATAGACACAAAAGTCATCAATGAAGTCTCTCACAAATTTCCCAATGAAAGGTTCAAATACCTTGTTCATGAACCGTTGGAATGTGGCTGGAGCATTGCAAAGCCCAAAAAGCATGACCTTGAAAGCGTAAGTTCCCCAAGGTGTGGTGAACGTGGTGAGTTGTTGATGCTCTGGTGCAATCTTGATTTGGTTGTATCCACTATAACCATCTCCAAAACTGTACCTCTCATGACCTGCAACCTCATCCAAGATCTCATCAATGAATGGCAATGGGTAGTAGTCCTTCTTGGTAACAGCATTGAGCTTCTTGTAATCCACACATACCCAAAGCTTGCCATTCTTTTTCTTCACAATGACAATTAGAGACACCCATTCTGAATTCTCCACCTCAAAGATAAATCCAGCCTCCTTGAGCTTATCAATCTCCTCCTTCACAACCAAAGATATTGGTGGGCTAATGCGATGTTGCTTTTGGCGGATTGGTCTTGCATGTGACTCCACCTCTATCTTGTGCTCCTCCAAGGTGACTTCCTTCAAATCCTTGTAACTAAAAGCAAACACATGGATGAACTTGCAGAAAATCTCCTCAAATCTCACCTTCTCCTCCTTGGTAACATTTGGACCATACTTGAGGGTAGATAACCTTCTCTCTACCTCCTCAAGTGTCAATGGTGATTTGTTTGGGTCCTTCAAAACCTATGGCTTAGGTGCAAAATCCATAGCACACAAAGGATACACATCTGAATCAGATTCAAATTCAGATTCATCCTCCTCCGTGGAAGTCTTCTCTTCCATGCTTGTGTCCACACCTGAAGCTCCTTCTTCAAAATCTGATTCCCAATAATCAGAATGTGAAGTGTTGGTGGTGTTAGTCACAGGAACTGTGACTCTATGGTTTGATGGCCCAATCCTCAAGTACCCTTTGTGCCATCGATCAGTTGTGCGTGCTGCTCTCAACCATGGCCTCCCAAGAAGTAAGTCATAGCTTGAATCCTTCAAGACTTGGAAAGTCATGAGATTTTGAACTCCCATAATTGAAACTACCACTTTTCCATTACCCCTACTGGTCAAACTTGTTGCTTGTTTGCCATGCTCACCACAAACGTTGAAGGTCTTGAGGGTATCATACCCAATTTCTTCATCAACCTTTCTGACATGGCATTCACTGCTGATCCTCCATCAACCAATGCATCCTTGATGTTGTGACCATTCACTCTCACATCAATCTTGGAGGCATATTCACAAGCCTCCCATGGTGCTGGCTTGGCATCCACCACCCCCATTGATACTGGAACTTTTGCCTTCTTCTTCTTCTTGCTCCTTGTAGAACTCAAACCACCTCTAAGCTCCTTTCTCAAGGTAGGGTTCAAAGCAATTAATTGGCCCACTGTGATGTTAGCCTTGTGACTACCAACATCCTCCAACACATTAGAGTTCCATTGTTGCTTTGAGATCAAGAAGTCCTCCATCCTCAACTTCTTCCTTGGAGTCTTTGTTGTTGATGGTGTTGAGGTGCGAGTGCTCCTAGTAGACATAGGAGTATCCTTGCTTGAAGTAAATCCTTGAGAAGAGTAAACATCCTCTGCAAAACGAGCTCTCTTCTTCTCTTGTGCCAAAAGCTCCAAATTAAGACCCTTGGAGTTTGAGCACTCTCTCTTCTCATACTTGCTCTCAACCACATATATGGATGCTATCTCCTTACCTTTGTTGGGATTAGTAGCCACTTGGGTTTCACTACCTCCCTCTTTCCCTCTATTGGCTCCCTCATAACCCTTTCTTCCATGGTAAGTGGAATTTGGGCAATTCCTTTGGATATGGCCTCTTCTTCCACAACCAAAACAATTTCTATCATTGAAATTGTTGGCTGGTTGGCCTCCTCTATATGGATAGTTTCCATAACTCCTAGGCCCTCTCCCTACATTCTGATCCACCTCTCTCTTCTCCTATAGTTGCACCACATTGATCTTGAGATCCGCAAGTTGTTCTGTGATGGTTTGGAGTGGATCTTTTGGTGGAGATGCAAGAACTGGAGCAACTACTACTTGTAGTGCAACCCTTGTCACCAAAGTATCAGAGGTTCCACCATACTTGTAGCCTTGAGGAGGATGCACCAACTCCTTCACCACCAAATCACTCTCATCCCCTTCCAAACTCTCCTCCATACGAATTGCAATCCTGATAGCTTCAACCTTGGAAAAAGGTTTCTCATATCTCACCTTGCTTCTAATTTGTGGTCTCAACCCTCCCACAAAATTCTTGGTGAGCATGGCTCCTATGCCAATCATTGTAGTCTCCACATCATCCCCACCCTTCCTCAACACTATGCAAAATCTGGACTCCAACTTTTCCACTCTTTCCACATAGACTCTCACTTTCTCTCCATCTCCTTGCTTGAGAAATGTAAACTCACTCATCAATCTCTCATAACTCTCATCAAGAAGAAAGTTCTCAATGAGTGCTGAAGTCAAAGTCTCCCAAGACTCCTCTTCCTCATCTCTCCTCTCTCTCTTTTGGTAACTTGACTCATACCATGTAAGTGCTACATCCTCAAAGAAATCTGGTAATAATGAGGCCCACTCATTCTTCCTCCTCTCATTGTTTCCTATGCAAGCTCTCTTGAAGTCTCTCACAAAGGCTTCTACATCTTCTCCATCCTTGCCAAAGAAAACCGGAAGTTTTCCCATCTTAACCCCTCACTATCTTTCTTTTCTCTCAAAAAAAAAATTTTCTCTTTTCTTTTCTCTCACTTTATTACTAATAGAGTATATACATGACTAACACCATCTGAGAATAATCCACTCTAGGGAACACAAAAGGTTCAAGTTGCTCCAAGATTTCTATAGCAACATCAAATCCTAGAGTGCATATTAATCTAACTCTCATGGATAGTTTATCAATGAGTTGAAAGATTATCTCCATCACTAATCTTGAGAACTAGCTGATGAAGATGGTAGTATTTCTGTAGCTGTACTAAGACTTTCTCCAAGATCCTTCACCAAAGTTTCCAAAAGTGCTTTACTCCACTCCACTCGTGTCCTTTTGGAAGTCCTTCCACTCCACAAACCTCACATAACTCCTTGGTTTTAGATCTTCTCCCTCCTAATCTTGGTGAAGATGGTCCAACATGCAAACCCAAGTCAAGTAAGCCTCTCCTTTCCCTCAATCTCTTGCTCTCAAAGGTCAATGGACATGAACTTGCCTTATGTCCCTTCTTTCCACATAGAAAGCACTTAGACTCACTCTTTCGTCCAAGTGGTGTAGGTTTTTGAATCCTCTCAACACTCTCTTCAAATTCTATTGTAAACTCTCTTTTCCTCAAATCCACCCCTACAATCACCTCAAACCCTTGGAGAACCTCGCATAATCTCAATTTCCACTCTTGATGACCCTCCATGTTCCCAAGATGAATCTAAACACTCAAACATGCTTTTTGTTGATCTCAAACTCCTCATGCATGAGATCTCCACTCTGCAGAATTAACCCTTTCTCACAATGTCACTCAAATCTCTCAACCACTATGTCACAGTCCTCTGAAATTTTTCACACTTGATCACAACTCTAGAGCATCTCTCCTTGAGAAATTTCAGATCTTTTCATTGAGCCGTTTGGCCTAGACACCTTTCTATTCAGCACCCATATTTCAGATTTGGTCTGAAAACCACCCCCTTCACTTCAAAAACTCATTTCTCCCTGCGCAAGAACGATCTCTCTCTAATTTTTGTGGCATCACGTAGGATACAATACATTGAATTTTCTTGATAATTTTTAGGACAATTCACTGAAAATTGAAGAAATGGTAGACTCTGTACGATTTTCCAGAGAGCATGCAATTGCGGGAGCACTTTACCCTATCAACTTTCAAAAATTCTAGCCCAATGCGCATAGAAGCTCTCACAATAATTTCAAGTGTGCTAACTGAAAGATAACCCAATCTATCATGTGTAGAAATTTCAAGTCCAGATCTCAAACTTGAGATTTTGCCCAAAATCACCTTAATCCCCAAAATCTGCAATCCACCTCACACAATCTCTCCAATTCCTCTCATGTGTACAAGATGTACAAAATCACCTCAAAGACATCATGATGAACTATAGGGTATACAAATGGATCTTGGTTCTCTAACATAAGTTCAGCCCTCTACTCTCCTAATGTTCTCTCCAAGTGAGCTCTCATAGCCTCCTTCTGCCTAATGTAGAATTGAACGTGGAACATTATCTTGCCTTCTAGAGAGGTCCCGGCAACAAAACCAAAAATGTGAGCCGGCCGGTCTCTCACTCAGGATGAACCTCTGATGGCTATTATGGTAGCGCACCATGGACTAAGAAGGCAAGGAACCCAAACTCCATCATACTCCTCCAAGGCTAACACTCCAAGACTCAAGACATTGCTCACTAGAGAACTCAATGAGAGAGAGATAGTTGCAAATGAAAAGGATGATGAGTACCTCCTCACCCCTTGTTTATATACTTGTGAAATATTTACGTACCAAAGTTACTAATTATCGTAGTAACTCAAGTTACTAGACTAAAAGTCAAGTAAAGTGAAAAAGTAGAAAGGAATATCCATTCACATGGGCATATTCCCCTAAGCATGTGGTCTTATCTTGACCCAACCACTAAGTCAAGGATTCTTTCACATGGGCTATCCTTGGACTAAAGAAGAATCCAAAACAAAAAGGCTTGCGGGCCCAAGAGTTCTCAACTCTTTCCTCAAAGCCAAACACCTAGGAATAATACCAAGTCAACACACTAAAATCCAAAAAAGTGGTGCTCATCTTTTCTACTTCCTCTAAAGTAAAGTCCCCTCTATCTTAGCTATGACTAACTTTAGCTTACCATGACTAATATAGAACCATCCTTTATCTCTATATAAATAATATCTCTTAAGTACTTGTAATACCAAGCTAAATATCACAATACTACACACATGCACAAATGGGTGTTACAGCACCTCTTCGGACAAGGGCACAAAAGGCCTCTCCTCCTCAAGAGCAGCATCATAGACGTGTCCTTCTTTGGTCTCATCTTTTGGTTCTTCCTGTTCAAGCTCTAGGCCATAAGTGCTCTTTTCTTCTTCCGCCTCACTCTTGTCCTTGTACAACAAAGACGTGTAAGGTCCTTCTTTGTAGAACCTCTTCTTCTTTGCCTTGACCAGGATAAGATCATGCACATCTTTCTGCAAACTACCAAAGAACTCCTCATTTGTGAACCCTCTCACTTCTTGCCTCCAGAACTTCTTAGCAATTTCCTCAGGATCGAGTTCCATCTCTATATCCCGGCTCAATAGCCAACTCGGTCCTTTCCTAGGAGATCTCTCTCCAAGTTTCTGGTTTGCTGTCCCATCTACGTCCATTCGGGACTCCTCCCCACCACTTGAACTCTAGTCCTTACTCTTTGGAGTGTTGCTAAACTTCACTTCCTTCCTTCTGATCTGCCTTCTCTCTAGTTCCACTTGCTGTTGCTTCTCCTTTGCTTGTCCTTCACTTTCTGCCCGCTGATCAGCCTTCTGTTTTAACCATTGCATCCCAAGTAGCACCAACTTCTACTATGATAGCTGTTATTGTTACTGGTACATCCCATCCTGATTTTCTCCGGACCTGCTCTGCAAGTCTTCTCTTCTCTACTTCGCCCAAGTCTGCCTTTTGCATTCTCTCGCTCACTACATAATACGCGCCAGGCTCAAAAGCAGCAGCAGCCATACCTACTTTGTGTTTTCCCATGTGTCATTCCAGCAGAGCCTTCATGCCCCCTCTATTAGCATTCAGCGGTATTGGCTCTTTGGTATAATAGAAGGTTATCTTCTTCATCCCGGGTTCCCCAACAAACTTCACCCATTGTTTGAGTATTGCTTCTGATAGTTCCTGGCAGTCTCTTTTAGCATGACTCTTACTGTCACACCACATGCACCCATAGGGTTGCCTCCTCTTTCCACCTGTTCTTATAATGCTACTCCCACCCCCACTTTGCAGCTGATCAACTTTTGTGGTCAGAATTTTTAGTCCTTCCATCAGCTGCAAAATCTCATCAATTGCTCCCTCTTTGGCCACCTTGTTTGCCCGCTGTCCCTCCTTCTCTTTGTTGGATCCCATAGGACTGCTTCCAATAGGAGCCTTGGCTATTGCCTCCTCATCTAGCTCTCTTTGTCTCCTCCTACAGCTCACCCAAATAACGGCCTCCTCAATCTTATTCCATTCTACAGTCCCAAGGCGATCAGGTTAGAGTAAGTCTAGAGCATATTCCAACTTGTCTCACCACCAACTATTTGCAACTTGTAGGAAATAGTTAGACCGCTGCAATTTTATTGCTTTAGCTTCACAGGTCAAAAACTGACCTAGCCTTTTATTGAACTCCCTTAGGAGGTCTTGCGGCCCCAAGCTCTTGCTCCTATCATTCACCCAATCCAAGAACATGGCCTGAGTGACCCGATCTGTAACACCCATTTGTGCATGTGTGTGATATTGTGATATTTAGCTTGGTATTACAAGTACTTGAGAGATATTATTTATATAGAGATAAAGGATGGTTCTACATTATTCATGATTAGCTAAAATTAGTCATAGCTAAGATAGAGAGGACCTTACTTTAGAGGAAGTGAAAAAGATGAGCACCACTATTTTGAATTGTAGTGTGTTGACTTGGTATTATTTTTAGGTGTTTGGCTTTGAGAAAAGAGCTGATAATTCTTGGGCCCGTAAGCCTTTTTGTTTAAGATTCTTCTATAGTCCAAGGATAGCCCATGTAAAGGAATCCTTGACTTAGTGGTTGGGTCAAGATAAGATCACATGCTTAGTGGAATATGCCCATGTGGATGGATATTCCTTTATACTTTTTGACTTTACTTGACTTTACTTGACTTTTAGCTTAGTAACTTGAGTTACTCTAGTAATTAGTAACTTTGGTGCATAACTATTTCACAAGTATATAAACAAGGGGTGAGGAAGAACTCATCATCCTTTCATTTGCAACTATCTCTCTTAGTGAGTTCTCTAGTGAGCAATGTCTTGAGTCTTGGAGTGTTAGCCTTGGAGGAGTATGATGGAGTTGGGGTTCCTTACCTTCTTAGTCCGTGGTGCGCTGCCATAATAACCATTAGAGGTTCATCCTGAGTGAGAGACAGGCCAGCTCACAGATTTTCTTCTTGCAACAGGAACTCCTCCTTCATCATCTACAAGAACTCCTCCCATGTTGCAACCTCTTCCACTAAACTCTCAACCACCTTCCTGATTTCTAGTTCCACCAATTTAGGGAACCTCACAATGGCAGTCTTCTTGTCAAGGTCATGGAGTTTAACCTCTCTCCAGAAGATCTTCAAATATCTTATCATGTTCTTTCCATCAAACTCGCCTTGTTGGTCCACCACTACTCGTAGACATTTTGTGACCTACAAAGATTGCACTTTCATTCTATCCCTCTCTTTGTCCTGGTGCGTCAGGGCTCCATGACAATCAATGAGAGCTCTTGCTCCCTTGACATAGCTGAGGACGACAATTTAGGCCCCATCCTTACCAAAACCCAAATCAGCTATTGATATGCAACTCAGCCCAATCTGTTCTTAACTCCTCCCTTAGCTCCTACTCTTCTTAATGTCTAAGCACAAGCCTTGAGATTCCCCAACATAGTTGCCACTTATGTCACGGGGATTGTAAGGTCTCAAGATTGCGACAGACACCTGGCTGCCTGCGCTTAGGCTTTCTTGTTTGTCAATAACTCGGAAATTCTCCCGTAGTCCAATGATGGTGCTATTCTTTGGGTTGTGACAACAGCCCTTTTTTTGGGCAGCTTGCTTGCCGTTGCTCTTGGATGAAAACACTCCTCAACAACTACTTGTGTTAGGTTTTTGGAGTGTTCTATCTTTCTTGTACCGTCTATTAATAGTCCTAGTTTGTTATTCTTGACCTCTTGTTTGGTCTATTATTCTCAGTTTTAGTGTGTTTTGGGGTTGGTGGGTTTTTGCAGTACTGGTCTGGTCTGATCTCACAGAGAGAAGGATCAAGTGGGGTTTTGTGGATTAGTCCACAAGTTATACGACCAGACTCAATTTTGGGCAATTTATTCAATGTTCTGACCCACCTACATAAGCTAGACTGAGTCTTAAAGAATCATTTTCTTTCTTTAACCATTGTTTGCACATCAAATACACACACTCAATCACTAGGAATCTCATTTCCATCTCAATTCCAAGTCTCATAGTTTTTAATCCTTTGAGAAAATTCAAATGGCTCCTCACTAAACAGTGATCACTTCAAAGCACTCTGACTAGCCAAGCACATGAAGAAAGAAATAGAATCAACCAGGTCCTATTTCATATACCTTACAGCTCTTCATCTCCCTATTTTGCAACATCTCTAATTGTCATTCCTTCCAATTCTCCATTGTCCAGTGAGCTGGCCTATCTTTCACTCAGGATGACCCTTTGATGGCTATTATGGTAGCGCACCATGGACTAAGAAAGCAAGGAATCCCAATTCCATCATACTCCTCCAAGGCTAACACTCCAAGACTCAAGACATTGCTCACTAGAGAACTCAATGAGAGAAAGCTAGTTGCAAATGAAAGGATGATGAGTACCTCTTCACCCCTTGTTTATATACTTGTGAAATATTTACGTACCAAAGTTACTAATTACTAAAGTAACTCAAGTTATTAGGCTAAAATGTCAAGTAAAGTCAAAAATTAGAAAGGAATATCTATTCACATGGGTATAATCCCCTAAGCATGTGATCTTATCTTGACCCAACCACTAAGTCAAGGATTCTTTCACATGGGCTATTTTTTGGACTATAGAAGAAACCAAAACAAAAGGCTTGCGGGCCTGAGAGTTCTCAACTCTTTCCTCAAAGCCAAACACCTAGGAATAATACCAAGTCAACATACTAGAATCCAAAATAGTGGTGCTCATCTTTTCCACTTCCTCTAAAGTAAGGTTCCCTCTATCTTAGCTATGACTAACTTTAGCTAATCATGACTAATGAAGAACCATCCTTTATCTCTATATAAATAATATCTTTTAATTATTTATAATATCAAACTAAATATCACATACATGCAAAAATGGGTGAAACATTTACCCCATACTAAGTTTTCACTTTGTCTTCAAAGTGAAGGTCTCTCTACCTTCTATGATATATTTTCAACTTATCATGGTTAATCCTATCAAAGTGTTTTCCTCCCAACTCCTTGAGATCATAGGTGTAATTGCCCCACACCTTCTCCACTATGAAAGGACCAAAGTACTTAGGCAAAAACTTCTTTTGCACTCTCTTGAATCGAATAGAATCAAATAACATTACCCAATCACCTTCTTTGAAAGGCTCCACCTTCTTCTTGCCTTCCTCTTGTCATAGCTCTCCTTTTGTTTCCTTTGGGCTTGCTCCACTTGAACCATTGCAACTACTCTTGCCTCTTCCAACTCCATGAGTTGTTCCGTCCTTGACTTCTCTGCATCACCTCCTTGTGCTTTCTTCAATCTCCTATGAATGCTTTGGAAGGTAGGAAGATCAAAGTGAATAGGTAATGTAGACTCAATACCATATACCAATTGAAATGGAGAATACCCAGTGGAAGTCTTCATGGTTGTCTTATACTCCCACAAAACTGCATGAGTCCTCTTCTCCCAATGATGTTTAGCCTCCTCCATTTCTGCATCTTTGGCCTACATCATGCATAAGGTCTGATTGGTTCTCTCTGCCAAGCCATTGGAATTTGGCTTATAGGATGTAGTAACTCTATGTATGATAGAGAAATGTTGTAGTATGGTTGTAGTAATGCTTCTTGTAAACTCTCTTCCTCTATCAAAAACTAACTCCAAAGGGCATCCAAACCTAGTGATAATGCATTCATAAAGAAATCTCCCAACTTCATCTTCATTCTTGTCTCTCAATGGTCTAGCCTCAACCCACTTGGTAAGATAATCAGTAACTACAACAATGTACCAATTGTTCCTTGGGGTTTTATTGAGAGGACCTACAAAATCAATTCCCCACTTCTCAAAAGGTCCTAACAATGGAATTGATCTAAGAGGTGGAGTGGATATAGACTTTCTAGCAAAAGCTTGAAAATCATGACAAGTTTTGCAATAATCAAGACAATCCTTGAAAATCCCTCTCCAATGGTAACCTACATCTAGAATCTTGAAAGCAATCACCTTTTGTGCAAGGTGTCCTCCACACACTAAACCTTCATGAAACTCCTTTATAAGTAGGATAGACTCATCCTTACCCACTGCTCTTCAAAGTAGACCATTTGCTCCTTGGTGAAAAAGAATATCCTCCACCATTGTGTAAGGTCTAGATCTTGCTACAAAGACCTTCCTCTTCCTAGCATGCATCCCTTTTGGATAGTTACCTCTTGTCACAAAATCCACAATCTCCTTGTACTCCATTTGAACCTCTTGAGTGACTGAGATTGTCATGAGCTCCTCATCCGGGAAGGAATCATCCACCTTGCTCATCTCCATCATGATCATAGGCTCTAGATACCAAATCAACATTTGCATGTTTCTTTCCTGGCCTATCCTCAATGGTGTAGTCATACTCAGACAAGAGTATCATCCACCTTGCTAGTCTCCCTTCAACATTAGGCTTGTTGAAGATGTACTTCAAAGCCTTGTGATCCGTGACAATGGTGGCTTTTCCTCCAATCAAGTAGTGTCTAAACTTCTTGAGACCAAAGATCACTACCAACCCTTCTCTCTTTGTGATAGAGTAGTTCTTTTTTGCTAAAACCATCTGCCTACTAGCATAAGCTATTGGATGATCATGCCCATCTTGGTCTAATTGACTAAGAGTGCATCCTATAGGTACATAAGAAGCATCAATGTAGAGGATGAAAGGCTTACTCCAATCAGGTTTAGCAAGAATTGGAGCTACAACAAGGGATTGCTTGAGCTCCTCAAAAGCTTTCACAGCCTTCTTGTCCTCCAAAATCACCATGTAATCTACACCCTTCTTCATATAGATGGTCAATGCTTGTTGTAAAATGAGATGATGAACCTCCTATAGTACCCAACCATCCCCAAGAATTGGCGGCACTTTGTCAAGCTTGAAGGGAATGGAAGGTCTAAGATTTTCCTCACCTTCTCAAGATCAATTGCCATTACATCCTTGGAGATGATGTGCCCCAAAAGTAGACCTTCTTCACATCCAAAAATGCACTTCTTTGGGTTGACTAATGCATTTGCCTCATCCAAGCATTGCAAGACATTGATTAGGTGCTCAAAGTGCTCCTCCTTGCTCCCATATCCTTAAAAGTCATCAATGAAGTCTCTCATAAATTTCCCAATGAAAGGTTCAAATACCTTGTTCATGAATCATTGGAATGTGGCTAGGGCATTAGAAAGCCCAAAAGGCATGACCTTGAAAGCGTAAGTTCCCCAAGGTGTGGTGAATGTGGTGAGTTGTTGATGCTCTGGTGCAATCTTGATTTGGTTGTATCCACTATAACCATCTCTAAAACTGTACTTCTCATGACCTACAACCTCCTCCAAGATCTCATCAATGAATGATAATGGGTCGTAGTTCTTCTTGGTAACAGCATTGAGCTTCTTGTAATCCACACATACCCGAAGCTTACATTCTTTTTCTTCACAATGACAATTGGAGATACCCATTCTAAATTCTCTACATCAAAGATAAATCTAGCCTCCTTGAGCTTATCAATCTCCTCCTTCAAAACCAAAGATATTGGTGGGCTAATGCAACGTTGCTTTTGGCGGTTTGGTCTTGCATGTGACTCCACCTCTATCTTGTGCTCCTCCAAGGTGACTTCCTTCAAATCCTTGTAACTGAAAGCAAACACATGGATGAACTTGCGGAAAATCTCCTCAAATCTCACCTTCTCCTCCTTGGTAACATTTGGGCCATACTTGAGGGTAGATAACCTTCTCTCTACCTCCTCAAGTGTCAATGGTGATTTATCTGGGTCCTTCAAAACCTATGGCTTAGGTGCAAAATCCATAGCACACAAGGGATACACATTTGAATCAGATTCAGATTCATCCTCCTCCGTGGAAGTCTCCTCTTCCATGCTTGTGTCCACACCTGAAGCTCTCTCTTCAGAATCTGATTTCCAATAATCAGAAGATGGTGTATCTGAATGTGAAATGTTGGTGATGTTAGTCACAAGAACTGTGACTCTATGGTTTGATGGCCCAATCCTCAAGTACCCTTTGTGCTATCAATCAATTGTGCATGTTGCTCTCAACCATGGCCTCCCAAGAAGTAAGTCATAGCTTGAATCCTTCAAGACTTGGAAAGTCATGAGATTTTGAACTCCCATAATTGAAACTATCACTTTATCCATCACCCCTACTAGTCAAACTTGTTGCTTGTTTGCCATGCTCACCACAAATGTTGAAGGTCTTGGGGGTATCATACCCAACTTCTTCATCAACCTTTCTGACATGGCATTCACTGTTGATCCGTCATCAACAAGTGCATCCTTGATGTTGTGACCATTCTCTCTCACATCAATCTTGGAGACATATTCACAAGCCTCCCATGGTGTTGGCTTGGCATCCACCACTCCCATTGATATTAGAGCTTTTGCCTTCTTCTTCCTCTTGATCCTTGTAGAACTCAAACCACCTCTAAAGTCCTTTCTCAAGGTAGGGTTCAAAGTAATCAATTGGCCCACTGTGATGTTAGCCTTGTGACTACTAACATCCTCCAACACATTGTAGTTCC
This sequence comes from Lunularia cruciata, assembly GCA_948567375.1. Classification (NCBI taxonomy): domain Eukaryota; kingdom Viridiplantae; phylum Streptophyta; class Marchantiopsida; order Lunulariales; family Lunulariaceae; genus Lunularia; species Lunularia cruciata. The sequence continues at coordinate 28,869,848 of OX419756.1, forward strand.
ATTGTTGCTTTGAAATCAAGAAATCCTCAACTTCTTCCTTGGAGTCTTTTTTGTTGATGGTGTTGATGTGCACGTGCTCCTAGTAGACATTGGAGTATCCTTGCTTAGCGTAAATCCTTGAGAAGAGTGAACATCCTCTGCAAAATGAGCTCCCTTCTTCTCTTGTGCCAAAAGCTCTAAATTAAGACTATTGGAGTTTGAGCTATAACACCCATTTGTGCATGTGTGTGGTATTGTGATATTTAGCTTGGTATTACAAGTACTTAAGAGATATTATTTATATAGAGATAAAGGATGGTTCTATATTAGTCATGGTTAGCTAAAGTTAGTCATAGCTAAAAAAGAGGGGACTTTACTTTAGAGGAAGTAGAAAAGATGAGCACCACTATTTTGGATTTTAGTGTGTTGACTTGGTATTATTCCTAGGTGTTTGGCTTTGAGGAAAGAGTTGAGAACTCTTAGGCCCGCAAGCCTTTTTGTTTTGGATTCTTCTTTAGTCCAAGGATAGCCAATGTGAAAGAATCCTTGACTTAGTGGTTGGGTCAAGATAAGACTACATGCTTAGGGGAATATGCCCATGTGAATGGATATTCCTTTCTACTTTTTCACTTTACTTGACTTTTAGTCTAGTAACTTGAGTTACTACGGTAATTAGTAACTTTGGTACGTAACTATTTCACAAGTATATAAACAAGGGGTGAGGAGGTACTCAACATCCTTTTCATTTGCAACTATCTCTCTCTCATTGAGTTCTCTAGTGAGCAATGTCTTGAGTCTTGGAGTGTTAGCCTTGGAGGAGTATGATGGAGTTTGGGTTCCTTGCCTTCTTAGTCCATGGTGCGCTACCATAATAGCCATCAGAGGTTCATCCTGAGTGAGAGACAGGCTAGCTCACAGAGCACTCTCCCTTCTCATACTTGCTCTCAACCACATATATGAATGCTATCCCCTTACCTTTGTTTGGATAAGGAGCCACTTGGGTTTCACTACCTCCCTCTTTCCGTCTATTGGCTCCCTCATAACCCCTTCCTCCATGGTAAGTGGAATTTGGGCAATTCCTTTAGATATTGCCTCTTCCTCTACAACCAAAACAATTTTTATCATTGAAATTGTTGGCTAGTTGGCCTCCTCTATATGGATAGTTTCTATAACTCCTAGGCCATCTCCCTACATTCTGATCAATCTCTCTCTTCTCCCATAGTTGCACCACATTGATCTTGAGATCTGCAAGTTGTCCAGTGATGGTTTGAAGTGGATCCTTTGGCGGAGGAGAACGGGAGCAACTACTACTTGTAGTGCAACCCTTGCCACCAAAGTATTAGAAGTTCCACCATACTTGTAACCTTGAGGAGGATGCACAACCTCCTTCACCACCAAATCACTCTCATCCCCTTCCAAACTCTCCTCCATATGAATTGTGATCTTGATAGCTTCAACCTTGGAAGAAGGTTTCTCATATCTCACCTTGCTTCTAATTTTTTGTCTCAACCCTCCCACAAAATTCTTGGTGAGCATGGCCCCTATGCCAATCATGGTAGTCTCCATATCATCTCCGCCTTTCCTCAACACTATATAAAATCTGGACTCTAACTTTTCCACTCTTTCCACATAGACTCTCACTTTCTCTCCATCTCCTTGTTTGAGAAAGGTAACCTCACTCATCAATCTCTCATAACTCTCATCTGGGAGAAAGTTCCCAATGAGTGCTGAAGTCAAACTCTCCCAAGTCTCTTCTTCCCCATCTCTCCTCTCTCTCTTTTGGTATTCTGACTCATACCATGTAAGTGCTGCATCCTCAAAGAAATCTGGTAATAATAAGGCCCACTCATTCTTCCTTCTCTCATTTTTTCCTATGCAAGCTCTCTTGAATTTTCTCACAAAGACCTCCACATCTTCTCCATCCTTGCCAAAGAAAACTGGAAGTTTCCACATCTTAACCCCTCACCATCTTTCTTTTCTCTCAATTTTTTTCTCTTTTCTTTCTCTCACTCTATAACTAATAGAGTATATACATGACTAACACCAAAGAGTAATCCACCTTAGGGAACACAAAAGATTCAGTTTACTCCAAGATTTCTATAGCAACATCAAATCCTAGAGTGCATATTAATCGAACCCTCATGGATAGTTTATCCATAAGTTGAAAGATTATCTCCATCACTAATCTTGAGAACTAACTGATGAAGGTGGTAGTATTTTTGTAGTTGTACTAGAGTCTCTCCAAGATCTTTCACCAAAGTTTCCAAAAGTGATTTTACTCCACTACACTCATGTCCTTTTAGAAGTCCTTCAACTTCACAAACCTCACACAACTCCTTGGTCTTAGATCTTCTCCCTCCCAATCTTGGTGAAGAAGGTCCAACATGCAAACCCAAGTCAAGTAAGCCTCTCCTTTCCCTTAATCTCTTGCTCTCAAAGGTCAATGTACATGAACTTGCCTTATGTCCCTTCTCTTGACATAGAAAGCACTTAGACTCACTCTTTCCTCCAAGTGGTGTAGGTTTTTGGATCTTATCAACACTCTCTTCAAATTCTATTGAAATTCTCTTTTCCTCAAATCCACCCCTAAAATCACCTCAAACCCTTGGGGAACCTTGCATAGTCTCAATGTCCACTCTTGATGACCCTCCATGTTCCCAAGATGAATCTAAACACTCAAACATACTTTTTGTTGCTCTCAACATCATGCATGAGATCTCAACTCTGTAGAATTGATCCTTCCTCACAATATCATGCAAATCTCTCAACTTGTATGCATTGATCCTCTGAAACTTTGCACACGTGATCACAACTCTAGGGCGTCCCTCTCTGCAAAATTTCAGATCTTTTCATTAAGCCATTTGGCCTAGACACCTTTCTATTCAACACACATATTTCAGATTTGGTCTCAAAACCACCCCCTTTATTTCAAAAACTTATAACTCCCTGTGCAAGAATGATATCTCTCTAATTTTTGTTGCAAAAAGTAGGATATAATGCATTGCATTTTCATGGTAATTTTCAAGACAATTCATTGAAAATTGAAGAAATGGCAGACTCTGTATAATTTTCCAGAGAGCATGCAATTGTGGGAGCAATTTACCCTATCAACTTTCAAAAATTCTAGCCCAATGCGCATAGTAGCTCTCACGGTAATTTTAAGTGTGATAATTGAAAGATAACCCAAGCTATCATGTATAGAAATTTCAAGTCCAGATCTCAAACTTGAGATTTTGCCCAAAATCACCTTAATCCCCAAAATCTGCAATCCACCTCACACAATCTCTCCAAATCCTCTCATGTGTACAAGATGTACAAAATCACTTCAAATACATAATAATGAATTACAGGGTATATAAATGGATCTTGGTTCTCTAACATAAGTTCAACCCTCTCCTCTCCTAATTTTCTCTCCAAGTGAGCTCTCGTAGTCTCCTTCTGTCTAATGTAGAATTGAATATGGAACACTATCTTGTCTTCTAGAGAGGTCCCGACAATAGAACCAAAAATGTGAGCTGGCCTGTCTCTCACTCAGGATGAACCTCTGATGGCTATTATGGTAGCGCACCATGGACTAAGAAGGCAAGGAACCCAAACTCCATCATACTCCTCCAAGGCTAACACTCCAAGACTCAAGACATTGCTCACTAGAGAACTCAATGAGAGAGAGATAGTTGCAAATGAAAGGATGATGAGTTCTTCCTCGCCCCTTTTTTATATACTTGTGAAATAGTTACATACCAAAGTTTACTAATTACTGGAGTAACTCAAGTTACAAGGCTAAAAGTCAAGTAAAGTCAAAAAGTAGAAAGGAATATCCATTCACATGAGCATAATCCCCTAAGCATGTGATCTTATCTTGACCCAACCACTAAGTCAAGGATTCCTTTACATGGGCTATCCTTGGACTAAAGAAGAATCCAAAACAAAAAGGCTTGGAGGCCCAAGAGTTCTCAACTCTTTCCTCAAAGCCAAACACCTAAGAATAATACCAAGTCAACACACTAGAATCCAAGATAGTGGTGCTCATCTTTTCTACTTCCTCTAAAGTAAGGTCCCCTCTATCTTAGCTATGACTAACTTTAGCTAATCATGACTAATGTAGAATCATCCTTTATCTCTATATAAATAATATCTCTCAAGTACTTGTAATACCAAGCTAAATATCACAATACCACACACATGCATAAATGGGTGTTATAGTCCAGTAGGTCCTTCCTCGAGATTCTCCCTTCTGCCGACAATTCTCCTCTATGGCTTTCTCTCTCAAAAGCCCCTTTTGATTCTTATTCCTTTCTTGCCCAAACTTTACTCCTCTCTTTGAGAGTTCCTCCTCCTGTCTAGACTTTAGTCCTCTCTTTGAGAACTCCTCCTCCTGTCAAGACTTTAGTCCTCCTTTTGAGAGTTCCTCCTCTTGTCCAGACTTTAGTCCTCCCTTCAAGATCTCATCAACTTGCCAAACCTTATTCAAGATCCTTCTGCCCAGCCGAAACTCCCTTTTGATGTTTCACTGTCCTGCCAACCCTCTCCATGCTTCACAGCCCTGTCAAATTCTCTCCAAAGATTTCTCTTCACTGTCTTGCATACTCTTTTGATGTTTCTCACAGTAAATTCTCTCCATGCTTTCTTGTCCTACGGACAATTCTCTTGCATACTCTTTTGATGTTTCTCACAGTAAATTCTCTCCATGCTTTCTTGTCCTACGGACAATTCTCTTGCTGCTTCACAGCCTTGTCAAATTCTCTCCAAAGATTTTTTTTTCACTGTCTTGCATACTCTTTTGATGTTTCTCACAACAAATTCTCTCCATGCTTCTTTGTTCCACAGAAAATATTTTCTATGCTTCATTGTCCTACAGACAATTCTCTTGATGCTTCACAGCCCTACAGACAATTCTCTTAGTGCTTCACAACCCTATCAACTCTCTCCAAAGATTTCTCTTTGCTGTCTTGTCAATTTGTCAGCCAGAGCTTCCTTCCTTCAAAGTCTCCTTCTAAATCCTTACTCCTGTCCCGTCATCTCTCTCCAGATTTTCTTTGATCTCTCCCACTTTGATCTCAGCCAAGCTTTTCTTCCTGTGAAGTCCCCTCCTAAACCCTTCCTCTTGCCCTGCCATCTCTCTCGAGCATTTCATCCCACATTCACCATTGTCCTATCATTAGCAAGTTCTACTCTTGAGCTTTTCACTCAACACTATTGTGTTGATTCATCAACCAGAGATTTTCTTCCTTCAAAGTCTCCTCTTCCCACACTCACCATTGCCCTGTCCTCAGCAAGTTTTCCTCTTGAGCTTTTCACTCAACACTATTCTGTTGATTCATCATCTAGAGATTTTCTTCCTTCAAAGTCTCCTCTTCCCACACTCATCATTGTCCTGTCATTAGCAAGTTCTACTCTTGAGCTTTTCATTCAACACTGTTCTGTTAATTCATCAGCTAGAGATTTTCTTCCTTCAAAGTCTCCTCTTTCCACACTCATTATTGTACTATCATTAGCAAGTTCTCTCTTGTCCCCTTAATTTTCCACTCTTCAGCCAAACTTTCTCTCAAAATCATCCCTAAACTCACATTTGTTTGTCCATCCTTGTTTTAGCAAGATCTCTTATCATCCTTATTGCCTTCTTCTCTTGTCAAACCCTACTGCCTTTGGTGAAAATCAAAAACCTCTCCTATTCTTCTTCTCTTCTTGTCAACCTTACTCCTTCTTCTCCCATCAAACCTTATTGCCTTTTGTCAAAACTCAAAACCCCTCCTATCCTTCCTTACTACCTTCTGTCAAAACTCAAAACCCCTCTTGTCCTTCTTCTCTTCCTATCCATCTTACTATCAAAAAAAACCTCTAAACCTCCCATATTTCCAAACTCAAAAGACTCTTTTGGCTCCTTCACTAAAAACAAATACTCTTCACTCCAATAACATAAAACAAAGTCCTGAGCTCATGTAACCCAAATTTATTTCTTGGCTCAAGCCACATTAAAAGAACCCCCAAGCTTATAGCACCTCAAACTATTTCCGGGCTTCACAATAATATAGCAAATAGCTCCCACGACAAGGCAGCATAAAACAACACTCGAGACATATAGACATAAATCCGAGTTCCTTACAACAACAAGAAGAGAAAAAAGAAATTTTATCACACCAAAGACATCAAGGGTACGCTATCATTGGGAAAATAATATACACATAGTATTGGTGCCATTTGGTATGAGTTTTCATGTTAGTGAACTCAAAGGTTTATGTTATGGTGAAACCGGTAGTTGTTTTGTGTTCTTGTAAGCGCAAGGATTTTCTCTTGTGTTAAGAGAGGGAGGAAATTGAGTGGTGGATTTTCTTTAATGTTACATAAACTTGGGGTATTTTTCTTCTCACTTAACGGTTGGAGTATTATTATGTTATTGGGGTCTCAAGGGTTTTTGGAAAGCTGCAGAGGGGTTTTGAGAAGGGGCAAGAAGTTTTTGGGGGAAGGAGAGTGGTGAATAGAAGAAGAGGAGAATTTTGTTTAGACAAAGATAAGACAGAGGAGTCTCAAAGTTTTGGGAGCAGGAAAAAGAAGCAAAGGGGAAGGACAGAGCTGGCTGTATAGAGGGGGTAGGGATTCAAAGAAGGAACTGAGGGGTTTTTTGGGCCGGTCAGGAGGAGGGAGAAACCATCGAAGGACTGAAGGATTGGAAGGAAGAAAAAGCTTGGAGAGGAAGACTTGGACAGGGCTGCATGAAAGAGTTTTTGAAGGAATGGCTGGCTGAGGACAGGGAGGACTGAAGGGGATTTGAAGAAAACAGACAGGAGGAAAATTTTGAAGTGGGGCTAAGAGTGTTGTGGACAGGAAGAAGAGCTCAGGAGAGGAAATTTTTGAAGTAGAGCTAAGAGTGTTCTAGACAGGAAGAAAAGCTCAGGAGAGTAAATTGAAGTGGGGCTAAGAGTGTTCTGGATAGGAAGAAGAGCTCAGGAGAGTAAATTTTTGAAGTGGGGCTAAGAGTGTTCTGGACAGGAAGAAGAAGAAAGATTTCAGTGTGAAAATGTTGATAGAGTGTTGAGGGACAGAATTGGAAAGGAACTTTTGCAGGTCTGAAGGGTTGGCTGCAGCAATTGCAAAAGAAACTCTCACAAAGGTGAGAGCAGGACTGAAGTAGAAAGATTTTTGTGGAAAAATGTTGATAGAGTGTTGAGGGACAGAATTGGAAAGGAATTTTTGCAGGTCTGAAGGGTTGGCTGCAGCAATTGCAAAAGGAACTCTCACAAAGGTGAGAGCAGGACTGAAGAAGAAAGATTTTTGTGGAAAAATGTTGATAGAGTGTTGAGGGACAGAATTGGAAAGGAATTTTTGCAAGTCTGAAGGGTTGGCTGCAGGAATTGCAAAAGGAACTCTCAAGAAGGTGAGAGCAGGACTGAGGAAGAAAGATTTCTGTGGAAAAATGTTGATAGGGTGTTGAAGGACAGAATTGAAAAGGAATTTTTGCAGGTCTGAAGGGTTGGCTGCAGGAATTGCAAAAGGAACTCTCACAAAGGTGAGAGCAGGACTGAGGAAGAAAGATTTCTCTGGGAAAATGTTGATAGAGTGATGAGGAACAGAAAGAGAGAGGTTTTCAAAATTTGCTGCTGGCCTGGTCTGTGACAAGAAATAGAGGGGAAGAAGTTTGGGTTTTGGGAGTTTGCTTTGGAGAAGAGAGAGGATTTTTTAAATTTCCTGCTGGCCTGGTTTGTGACTAGAAACAGAGGGGAAGAAGTTTAGGTTTCGGGAGTTTGCTTTGGAGAAGAGAGAGGATTTTTGAAATTTGTTGCTGGTCTGGTCAGTGATAGTAACAAAGGGGAGGAGTTTAGGTTCAAGAGTTTTGCCCTGGAGAGGAGTGACTAGTGGAGGAGAGAAGAATTTCAAAATTTTCTTGGGCTGGTTTGTGATAGGAAACAGAGGTGTGGTACCCACATTTTTTGTTTTTCTCTGTTTATTAGTGTTTAAGAGAAGAAGTAAGCACGGGAAGTTGAATTGTGGATGAAGAATGGACGGAAGTAACTTTGGAGGACATCTAAAGAAGACGACATCAGATTCGATGATGGAGGTACTCGAAAAAAGAGTATGATGGAAAAAGTCCAAAGAGCACCATCCTATTGCAATGCCATATGCATCTATAGCCAACTTGATTGAACGTTTTGGGTCATACCATTTCAAGATTGGTGCATGTATTAATGCATCTTTTAATTCCTAAGAGGCCAATTTCTTGTGCAGTTCTCCACATCCACTTCTTCTCCTTGCCAATTATTGCCATTAGAGGTTGTGTGACCATCTTTGGGTTGGAAGGCGTAGAAGATACGAAGACCGTTTAACAACCTTGGTACGTGGCAAGAAAGTACATTTCAAGAAATGGCAGAGGTAGAAGAAGCATGTCTTGATAGTGACCGGGATCAACACGCAAAAGAGAGAAGGTCAAATTTGAAATTGACTGAAGAATGACTGCAATTCGGGTTAATATAAGATTGCAACTACACAAGGACAAGTTGAATATGCCAAGTTAATTTCCAATCCCTTTGAATAGTCATCCTGCAGTAATGCGTGTCCAAAAGCCCACCGAGAGTGGAATTTTCCGCAATCCCGAGGGAGTTAGAGTGTCTCGTCCAGGAGAGTGCATCATCTTTCAGCATTGTAGAATGAGAGAGCAGATTATGGCAAAGAAGGTGGCCAATGTGCTGGTAGTGCAAAGTTTCACAATTTGAAGATTAGATGTAGTAGCTAGAATTGAAGTCTTGACTAGACTTTGTATTACTTTCTTAGCATGGAATTGGAATTTCAGTTTCCCGGGAGTGATGGCAGAAATAGCTGCCAGTAATTGTGAGGAGGGTCCCAAGGTGGAAGGGAAGAGAGGGAATCTAGCTCGATGGACTGAGTTGGATTGGAGCTTATTATTGGGGAGAGAAGCAAGAGAGCCGACGGGGATCACCTTCTATCAGAAGTGTGATGCTGCAGAGGAGACGCCGGAAATTCACAATTCATTTGTGCTCCAAGAATGACGAATGGATACAAGGTGGAGTCCTATCGGGACCCAATTTGGAGAAGCATCATGGGGGCGATGATGGCCATGTTCAAGCCAAAATGAACTACATATGTGAACATGCAGCAAGCTATCTTCTTCCACCAAATGTTTGCAGGAGTTCCGGTGAATTGGGCAAAGTGCTTTCACCACCAAACGAGGGAAATGGTGATCAATTGGCAAACAGGTTATCTGCCGCATTATTTTGCACCGTTTGCAGCACACTTCTACTTCAGGTTGAACCTGCTGACATTAGAGGAGCGTCATCGTATGGTGTCTCATGTTCATTCTGACTTACGACGGGAAGCGGACAAAGAAGAGCGCCAGTATATGCTACATCTACGAGCCAACGATGAGTATTTCTTGAAGACCGGACAGTGGAAGGTCAAAGAAATCACCAGTCCAAAGACGAAGAAACGCGGCAAACCCAAAGAAGCAAAGTTGCCTCCCACTCAAAGGAAGACTCAAAGGCTGGTTATGAAGAATATGAAGATGGTGAGAGAAACATCATTAGGATCAGAGTCTGAGGAAGAAACCAAGTCGCAAGAGGAGGAATCCAAAGAAGAAGAGCTCACCTTAAAAAGTGAGGAGTCCAAAAGTGATAGCAAGGGGGAGCCAGAAGTTCAGCAATCGGTGGCGGTCAGTGAAGCTTGTCAGGCGATGGTGGTGAACAAGTCGAGACCAGAGGAGAAGGAGGAGTATCTAGCGGGGCCAAGTTCAATAGGCAAAGACAAAGAAAGTACAAAAACAATGTCTTTGAAGATACGAAGATCACGACTGTGGATGAAGGAGCCAATGAAGGAGGAGAAGACTCAAGATGAAGACGGCAATGAAGATGAAGAAAAATTTGGGGGGATATTGTATTTGACAAAAGTGGTCACACCATTGATGGAGCTACTGAAGGAGAATCGGGAAGTAATTCCCCAAGATCGTAGGAAGGGAATGAACGAGTTGAAGGTGGTAATGCATTTGTTGAGTGAAGTGAAGGGGTTACAGGAGCAACAAGTCCAAAGAAGTGAAGAAATGGAAGAACTTCGGAGGGAGGAAGTCTTGAAGAAGAAGACTTTCACAATGTTACAAGAAAGCTGCAAGATTAAAGAAAAAGAACTATAGAGGCAAGCCGGAGAATTAACGGAACAGGCAATGTGGCTGAGCAAGATGAAGGAAGAAGTGAGTGATGTGCAAATTGAGAATGTTCATTTGAAGGCGGTGACTATCATAATGGAGCAGGAGTTGGATAGCTTGAAGAAGAGTGCAACGGAGAAGGATCAAGCCTGGTAGAGGGAGTTAGCAGCCAGGCAGGAAGAAGAGGAACAATTACGAGATCTTGTTAGAAGCGCAAAATTGTAGAGCATGCAGTATGCAAAAGAGAAGAAGATGCTTGCTGCGGAGTACGAAGACGAGCTGAAGATGTACCATGAAGAATTGAAGGTAGAGCACTCTTGAGGATATGCATTGGAATTAGTGGGAGAAGTGGCGGGGAAGTTGAGAGCAATTCTAAGCATGGAGGCTGAAGAGAGATTGGAAGAAGCCCGTCTACATGAGTCAAAGTTGCTTGTGCAAGAAACTCGGAAGAGAAAAGCCAAGGAGGTGGACATGAACACGTTGATGATTTGATTGAGAGAGCGTGTAGATCGGAAGATGTTAGAAGTAGAAAACAATGTTAGTCTTAGATTAGATTTAGTTAATTTGGAGTTAGAGAAGATTTAGAATAGTGTGACAGCGGAGAAGAAACCCGATGTTGCAGAAGTAGGAATTCAAGTGTCATCGGACTTGTTATTGGACACATTAGAGAAGAGTGCGTCAAGAGATAAAGAAGTAGATGGAGTAACCCTGAGCTCAATTGTAGTTCCTAGTGTAGAAGTGATAGAATTAGTGAAGGAATTAGTAGAATTAGCTATACTCGAAGAAGGAGAAGTGATAGGAAGATCATTGGGTTTGGAAGCCGATGATGAGGTAGACATCAGATTGGGATAAGTACCAATTTTGAGATAGGAAGAGGCAGATATGAAGAGATAGATTGTCAGTTGGGATTTGCAGGTAGGAATAGATGTTAGGAAGCGGTGCATAGGTAGGGAGAATTGCCGTTTGCTTCAGTATTTAAGGGAAGCGTTCGCAATATTATGTTGTTCAGTATTCATATTTCTGAAGATAGAGATAAAGCAAAGTGTTGTTTTTAGTACTCATTGCTTGAGCTTAATTCCAATTGTCAATTCTGTGTCTATGGTTGTGAGTGTGTGGAGAATTCTAAAGAGCAAGTCAGTGTGTCTGTGGATGTTGGATTCTGTAGCCTTGATCTTCATTTTGTGTGTTTGATCTTGAGTGAAGTGCATCGGAGCAATGCCTTGACAAGCCTGAGAAGAATTGTAGTGTTGGTAGTATTCTACATTAGTGAGTGCAGCACGAAGTTGATGTGAAGTAATTTTGATCGAGGAAGTTGTGCCTTTAGTGGAGGGGTGGAACACAATTCTGAGGCAAAATCGTTCTTCACAGTGAAGTGCCATCTTTAGGAGAATCTGAATCATCACAATCAAGAGTTGTTTGGACAGAATTTGCTATGTTGTGATTACGTGTGTGTGTATTCATGACAGGTTGTCAAGATTGTGGGCTTGTTACTCTCTTCTGGGTGTAGTTTCTACCTGAGAGATTAAAGAAGAAATCAAGAAGAACTACATTGTGACTTTTGACTTTGTATTTGACCAATTCTGAATAGTATCTCTGCAGGAACAAACTTTACCTACCCGATTACCACAAAAGTGATATTTGCCGGGTTGTCACAAGAGGAGAAGGAGTTCAAGTTTTGGGAGTTCTGCCCTGGAGAGGGCAGAACTCCCAAAACCTGAACTCCCTTCAATAATAGGCAAACAGGCAATATGGGGCCTTACAAGGAGGTGTCTTCCTCGGGAGTGTCTCAATTTTATGATCTACTTGCCTTTTTGGTGGTAATCCTGAGGGTAGATCATCAGGAACGACATCTTGAAACTCATCCACCACATCCTTCAATTTCTCAAGAATTTGTCCATCGAGTTGTGCACTCTGGACTTCTCTTATTAGACCCATGAAACATCTATTGGTCTTATAGACAATTGCCGTCCCTATGACATATAGAGGCAGTTCTGCATGTGTGATTTTTCTTTAACCACAATGATTGATCATCGGTGGGTTCTCACTACTTTCTTCATCCAATCTACCATAGGGTTGTAATACTCCATCCATGGCATGCCTAAGATTGCATCATAACGAGCTAACTATATCACTCGCCACTCAATTGCTTCCTAATATTCTCCTATAGAGAGTGTTACCCATCTAGGTAATGATTCAATCCTCTCTATTTGCCCATTAGGTAGCTCTACTTCTTCACTCTCATCTCTTTCAAGATCCATTCCCAATCTTATTGCAATAGAGCAAGACAAGAAATTCTCTATTGTTCCCGGATCTATTAATACTCTCACTTGATTACCTTCTAGGATTCCATTCACGAAAATCAATTGTGAGGTTGCTCTTCGAGATCTTTGCACATTAATCTTCTTCCTTCCCTTGCTTCTTTGCTTCCTTATTGAGCCAGTAAGGCCACGATGTACATTTACTGGTGATCTTTGTTTTCCAAAGTGATTTCCACCTCCTCCTCTTCAATGTGCCTCTCCATGTTGTTCAAAGATTGCCTGTACAAAGGCCAAGGACCTCTAGGGAAACGAGTGCGACAGTTGGTAGATATGTGCCCAATATGTCCACAATTGTAACAACGGCATTGTTCTCCTTGAGTTCCTTCTCCTTGTGGGACTCCATCTCTTCGTTCTTCTACCCGTCCATGCTCCTCCTGAAATGGTCGTGCTCCTCGATCTTGAAATCGAAGGTTGCCCAATTCCATTGGTACTGGTCCACCCATGTGTGGCATTTCTGCCCAATAATGTTGAGGTGGAACTACTCCTTCACCTCCACCTAATGCTCCTGCTATTCTCTATGCACAAGCAATGGCTTCAAATACCGTGCGAGGATTTTGCACCATGACTTCTTGGCGAATCCGCTCCTTCAACCCTCGTTTGAAATTGTCAAGAGCCTCTACTGGACTCATGTTGGTTATTGCAACTTGTAGATCCAAAAATGCCTCCACATACTCTTGTATGTTGTTCTTTTGTCTCAATCCCCATAATTGGGTTTGAGCCATCTGCACAAAATCCACCGATTGGAAATTCTTCAGCAATCCTTCTTGCATTGTTATCCATGTGACCTCTCTTCTCTTTGCCAACATGGATCTTTCCCAAGCATCATACCATGTGAGGGCTTTATCGGTCAAGTACCCACATGCAAACACACTTGCAGCATGCTTCGTGATCTTTGTTGAGAACAATCGGAAATATTGATTTGTTCTTGAGAACCAATTTTCCACTACTCCCATTGTATGTTACTCCTTGTAAGGCTTGATATTGCAGGTCTTCTTCATCTGGAGTAGCAATGTGGCTTCATCGTTGATAGGGTTTGTAGGCACGGGTGCCTCTCCAAGTACTTTTATTGTAGGTACTGGGTTTTGAGACGGATCTTCTTCTTGCATGGCTTGATCATTCCTGAGGATCTGCACTTGACTTTGTAATGTCTCCATAGTCATCTTAATCTCTCGAAATTCATTCAACATCCCTTGCATTCCTTGCACCAGCTCTTGCAATTGCGGATCCATGGTTCATGCAACACTCAATTGCTAATGTCTACTTCAATACAGAGTCAATATGATCACTCTGGAAGGCGCACAAACTATCAAAACTACCATTGGGACCTTAGAAGCTATCACTTCTTGATAATACTCCTCACCAAAATTCCTAACCACAAAATCTCTAAACATCACTTTTGGTCTCACTAGATAACGGATTTCTACTTGAGTGTTGAAAGGGAGAGAATTTGGGACATTCATATCCATATTATCATAATAGAATGTAGATTGTCAAATCCCACTCTCTGTCATATATCACCACAGGTAGAATCACTGGGTTTGGTGAGTTCATCACCCTATCCATGAATTCTGCACCAAAGTGATAAACTAGCAATACCCTCATCTGCTCATGTTGGATGTACATAACCTTGATGTGGAATGGATTCGAGAATGGAAAGCTAGGTGCGAGAAATTGTCCTCCCGGTGCATCCATCCCATCCGCTCTCTAAAGTCCTTCCTAAGTCTAGCAATTACTTTATCTTCTCCACCTCAAATTACTCACTTTTAGTAGTTTTTGCTCTTCCAAGAAGGATGATCCACTCTCTTGGACTAAAAAACTCGCTCTGATACCATTGTAATACTCTGAGGACAAGAGAAGAGAGAAAACATAGATTACACACTCAAACATATGATGCCCCAAAGGAGCACCTTCTCTTTATTATATAGACAAAGAGGATCTCCTTCGAGGAAGCTCCACCATAGGATTAGGCATACTGATATGCGACATGTCAGCAAGCTCCACCCTTGGATTACTTACTTGGATGGGTGACATGTCTGGTCTAGGTCCTATCTGGTTGGTCAAACAAGCTTTGACTAGAGGGAATCTTTTAGATAAATCTTCTTGTAAGAATCTCATAATCACGTGAGTAAGGTACCATTGGAAAGCTCTTGACAAGAAAAAATAGGGGGGAGGGAAGGCCAACCTTTCTTTCATTTGGGGGGGGGGAATCTGCACATTTTCAAGGCCTAATTCATCTGTTTAGGCCTCTGAAATTGCCTTCAAAGATTTTAGGCATATTTTGGTTCCTACTCTATTAGTATAAGTCCACTTTTGGTGATACCTCTTTCTAATCTGTTTAGTCCATCATGTGTAACATTTTTCCAAATGTTACCAAGCCAATTCTCACCTTTAAATCATATGTCTTGCTATTGGTTCTAAGGTTCTGAAGTCTATTTTGGTTTCTGCTCTATTAGTAGAAATACGCTTTTGGTGATACTTCTATCTGATCTATTTTGACCATCATGTATAACATCATTCTAGATGTTACCAAACCAAATTTCACGTCTAGATCATATGGCTAGCTCTTGGTATTATAGTTGAGCTTCTATAGTGTATGATGTTTACAGAAATATATGTAGTGTAACAATGTTTATATGTACTACATTTGTAGCACTAAAGCTAGTTTTCTTGGATGCTAGAGTATTAGTCTTGGCAATCATATATATATATATATATATATATATATATATATATATATATATATATATATATATATATATTAGTAGTTGCTCAAAGGCTAGTTAATGGTGGCCAGATTCCTACTAATCATGTTGTTAGGCTATTGATCACACCGTTGGAGCTATAGTCAATCATACTATTTGCACCATTGGATGAGCCATTGATGGTGTTGTTAGGGTTGGAATGGTAGGTCAAGTCCAGAGGATATACCTTCAAAGTGCATCTCCAAAGAGCTAATTTCTCTAATGTTCAGCCTTCAAGTTCTTGGCTATACTGGATAGAGACCGGTAAGCTCCACCTAGAGTCTCTTAGCTAGAGGGGTGTGGCTTGAAAATGTAAACAATGCCTAATATTGGTAGTTTCTTGAGTTGAGTGATTGATTTCTGATCCAATTTGAGTGCAACTTGAATTGATTATTGTGGCACTTTAGAGTTTGTATATGAGTTTTGCTTCTAGAGTGTATGATGTTGACAACAATGTATGTTGTGTAGCAATGTATATATGCACAATATGGTGGAAGTTAAAATACAATGGAAGATAATAGTAAGGCTAGACAGAACATCCTATACCAATCAACATTATATTACCTTTTTAATTGCAAAAAGTCAATTGGTAACTAGTTGAAGAATCTCTACTTGCACTACAACTACATCCCACTTACAACTCCATTAATTCACTCAATAGATCATCAATCTACAAAAATGTTCATAAAACATCCTTGATAAGCCACCTAAGAAGTGAGCTTTACATAAACAAGTCCCTTGATATAAGTGTACAATTATTTATATAGTGCAATAAAGAATCTATCAAGATACTCCTTTAGCTATATTGTACAATCTATATTGATACTCCATTTCTTAATGGAATATAGAATATATCTAGACAATAATTTGTTAAGATATAACAATTTCTTTTACTATTTTTCTAAGATCTATAAAAGCACTACTCAATATAAAGATTGGTATATAGAACAAATACTCTTGTCCATATAACTAAGAATCAATAGATGGTGTAAGACTCAATACAACTCTGTCATACAATACAACCAAACCTAAGATCCTAAGCCATCACAATCAAATAGCATCTATACTATTTGGTATGTATTTTATTTCATTTTTACATTGTAAAATTTTTGGCCTCCAAGCTTGAAGTACGCAATAGATTAGATGTAATATCAAATAAATCAATAATTTTATAAAATTCTACAATAAATACCAATATGAATAAATTTAGTGTATTGTTAAAATGACCCACACTTTTACTAATTCAACCTATCTTACTCTATTGTAGGTGAGTGATAGGTCTACTTGGAGATCTTGAAAATTTAAAGGTTATGAATAAAAGGTGAATGGCCAACGGCAAGGTCATTGTCACACACAATGGGACTTAATTGCAAACCAAGTGAGGGGAAGAAACTATTTTGGTAAATATGTCAATATTGTCAATGTTTCTACAATTTTCTCTTTTCACTTTCACCTAAATCCAATTCCAACTTATGGATGAAGATGAAGATGAATATATCCAAGGAAAAGAGACTATTCTCTTTGGGTGATTTTTTTAGACTTTGCAATTTTCTTTGTCCAAATGTCTATAGCCGATGTGTTCTATTGCACCATACACAACAAGCGTAGCTAGCTTTGTGCAAACGGCGCATATTCTTGATAGAAGTTGGTGGGTTCAATATCTATTTGAGGGTTGTCCCAATCTAGTAGTTTGGTAAGGAATAAAACCTTCTAATATAACCTCTAGTGAATTGGGTGAACTTGTCAATCTATGTTGCCCTATACTGAATCAATTCTTACATGAAACTACTATTGTTAATATTGTTCTTGTGGGGTTTAATTGTTTATTACTTGTGGTATAATCTTGGTCAAAAGCTAGCTTTTTTGATTGCCTTAACATTCATAAAGTACAATTTATCATTACATTCAAATCAATAAGAGCACCTTCTGGATGTATTTGTGCACTATTTGTCTATCAATTGGTATGATCTATTGTAATATGCATTGCAAACATAATCAACTAGTTCAATGCTATGTACATTTATTGCAATTGCACGTGAATCACGTATATTGAGCCGCATATTAGCAACATAAACAAACTTAGTGTGAGATTATAACTTTTATTACAACTGTTGGGGTATTCCAGCAACATGCATAAGTCATGTTATAATTAGTGGGAACCTGAATACAATATGTCATATCTTTACAATAGCAATTGGCATAAAATCATCTTTGATGGCTTGTGTCAAAAGAAATGTGTATAAAGACATGTATATAATTGTAATTGTATGGTTTTTAGATGCAGCTCGCATGTAAGTCTAATGAAATTCTTGCAATACATTCAATATAGTTCTCAAGAGGCAGAAACCTTGTTATGTTGTTAAGCAATACATAGCATTGATGTCCTTTTGCATGAAATATGCACCACATAGATCATGCAAAAAAAGATAGGTTTGTGGTTCACAAACTTACTTTGAGAAAAACTTGCAATAGAAGAAGAACATCAGCCACATCTAAATCCTAGACTTACTACTGTAGTCTTTGCAGACAATACCAAAGATGAAGTAAGACTAAGCAGAGATCAAGTACAATAACACCAAATCAATTTCTTCTCAACCTAATGTCATTTTGATGTTTTGCTGGACAAAATTTGATAATCTTGGGCCCATTGCACATTCAAGCAAGACTATAATTGAGTTGTGAGAAGCTGCACATTTGGATTAGTTGTGCTTGGTTTGATGGGTCACCATGGTCAAATGGAAGAAAAATCCTACAGAAAAGTGTGACCAATTATTGACAATAGTAATTTATCTTTAAAAACAACGTTACAAATTTGCCATTGAGGTTCATAAAGTATCTTCAGTCCGATAAAATGCTTGGAAATGCACTAGTCTACCAGGGCTAGCAACACCAAAATCGAGTTGTTCTCAACTCAATGTCATTTTGATAGAACCAGTATAGAGATAGCATTGATCCAAAATAGATACAACTGATAATTCAAGATTCCTAGTTCAAAAACAAAATAAACAAAACCTAAATACATACTCCATATATTTTGTTATAGGAGTCTAAAAACCATCGTTAATTCATTATTTTATCTCTAGATATTCCTAGAATGACTTCATGTTTTATTTTCTTCTTTATTCCGTTTCCAATTATAGAGGAAATATCCTTCGTGTTCTCTACGCGGTCACCTATTACAACATTGTAGAGGAATCATACATGAACATTCACAATACTATACAATTCACCATGATGAAACTTAGAGCGCATATTCCGAATGAATATAAAGATTCTACCAAGCACTCAACGGGAGACTGAGGGAGTAGTTCTTCACCTGTTCCGTATCAAACGGTGCAATAGTCGAGAAGATAAATGATTACCGTAGAAGAATGAGGATATTACCTCCGTACATGACGAGGAATATCATGGGCATCTTCTGGCATATGCTCTTCGTGCGGCATCTGACGATGCAAAGGAAAAGTAACTTAGTAAGAAAGAGGAGTGAGAAAATGGAATGGAGGGCTGGAAGCGGTCCCAAGTGGCAACACGTGAACTGCTCTCATGCAGTCTCTGTCTCAGTCCATGCTGAGTCGATGATCCGTCGTTCCTCCCGCTTCGTCTGCAGCTCTTCAATCCGAACTTAGCACTACAGGACAGGTATGGCGTCGCACACTGAAGGCAGGGCTCAGTTTAGTTCCTAATGGAAAAGTTGCTAAACTTTAAGCCTTGCTCTATCCATGGATAGATAAGCCGGCTGTGTATCGGAAAGTGTATGCAGAAATTGAGTTGCGGGAATAGATTGTTGCTCTAACTCGTGATATCATTGCCCTCGTGGAAGATAGATTTTTGCGTTGGGCACCGGAGGGCAATTTGAAAATTGGGACGGATGTGCTGTGCTTGAGTGGAGCATTTGACCGTACATATGAATTCCCAAGTAATGCAGATGTCGGGGAGAATGCATGGCTGTCCGTGGAGTTCCTCGAGTCATCGACTACCTTCCGAAGTAAGATTTGAGGCTGATAGAAATTTGTGGCGCTTAATTGCTGATTTGTGTTTTGAAGTATGATTTCGGTTCTCACGGCGAGGAATCATTCTGCAGTTCGGAGGTTCAACCCGGAGTGACAGCATAAGCGCTGAGGTCTGCCGAACAAGGACTGCTCAAAGTTTAGGAAGCGCGAATTCCGGAGTGTTTGGCTTTCAAATTTTGAACTGTAAATTGAGAGGAAATCACGGAAAATGCAAAGGAGAGAGCAGGTTAATTCAGGGGAATCTTTTCTTTGCGAAGAGAAGTAGCGAGGGGCTGATCGGAGAATCCTCGACGAGTTCTGTAGAGAAAGTTGAGGCTTTCACAAATGTTGACAAAATTCCATCGTGGAAAACTTTAATCAGGGAGGAGGAAACGTACAAGGTGCCAGGTAATTTTAGGAAGAAAATGCAAATCCCAAATCAAGGGGAGATTGCAAGGAAGACGAGCAAGTCTTCATCCCAGGGTAGCGGATCATATGGACCTGGCAAGAAGTTTATGTTCCATGCACATGGAGGTGGTCAGGTGCGTTGTATATGGCAATTCCTTTTATTGTGTTGAAGAGACAATTGTCCGGAATTTTAAACAATGCCAGAGGTTTTATGGGCTTGAGGTCTATCCTTGCTTCAGTTGTGAGGATTGAGATACTCATGTGACAAGGATGGCGATGGATCTTGATCCTTATTATCATCGCCCCTCGGTTTTTATTTATGTAAGAGACTGACTGGTAAAAGACCTGGGACGAAGAACAAAAGCTATGGCGAGTTTCATTGAAGACAGCTAAGGAAATAAGGGCACACAGGAGGTTAATATTTCTACAATAAAACAGGAATTTTTAGTCTGTTCCCGATCTTTCAACCTCATAGTTACTGGTGCCACTGGAGAATTCTCTTCCAAGTCACCAGCGGATACTTACTTGAGCATATCACCATCATCCAGAACATCGTTGGGATTTTTCCTATGTTTCTCATACAGTTATGTCATGTAGGAATCTTCAGTAATCTTCGAAACAGAATTTTGATCGGACAGTAATGATGGAATTCAGGTGGTCGCGTTGGTGACCAAATCCGCCCCTAATATCTTCACTCTCGAAATAGAAGTTGATACGGACAGCAAAGACCCTCTGCTTCTCCACTGGGTAAGTGAGGGCTGTTGTTTAATGTCTCTTGCAGAATGACTAATACAGAACTTAACTGTAGTTGAAACTCGACAAGATGCTCAATCATTGGAAACTTGCTTGGCGGCTTGCTGTAGCGCGTCCGAGTAAGATTTATTCTTTCTGGAATTGCTTCTTCCTGCAAGGAACATCCGGCTATAGTTTGTGAACTGTACAGCGTATCTGCAAAGCTTAGAGTTTGGTAGGAATGTATTGGACGATAAGTTCTGGGGATTGGAGTGATGAGGTACTTGTGATACAGTGCCTTCCTGAAGGCGAATTTGATAACTGACGACCATAAGATGTAATCATTGCTGATGGATCTCAGGGACTCTTTCGCTCCAACTCAACTGATTGGGTGTCGCTTGATCCCGAAGATGCTCCACCAGGGACAGAGTACACGGAAGGAAAGTAAGTTGGAATACGTCTTTGCGCTTCCTTGTGTTATTCAGAATGATCAAACAAACTTTATCTCATACAGGAAGAATGTAACCCATAGCCGTGGATTTGATGGACCATATGATTTGCTCTGAACTCATATGTGTATATTCGTCTTAGTCGTTGATTGTGTGAAGAGAATGTAAATTTAACCGTACAATTGTACAGAGTTTACGTGCTTATATCATAGAGAGCTCATAGCCTTCAAGTTCCGTCCCGTAAGTCTCATTTTAATCCAGGTACTTCCACTATTTCGTCACTATGTCTCATTTCACCCTGGTACTCTCACTCTTCCTTAAGTTTTCGTCTACTTTGTGTGCCTGGTTTCAGGACTGAAGCGATGCGCACTGCCATGCATTCCTGTTCTAGCGGGCATCAAACCTTGAAATTGGAGTTTGATGCTTCGAAGACACCTTTCTATGTCGCCTTTGTGCTCTTCAAACCAGCGACGGGTGATGAGGGAGAAACGTGGATAAGGTCCCTCCCGGAATCTAGCTGTAGATGCAGTAAATAGTTCAATTTTCATTGTTTTTGGTTGCAGTTAGGGTTGGTCACTTCCTGTTGATCTCTTTGTGTTGATTTTCATGCCTAAAAGAAATTGGACGTTGCCTCGTCTGGAAGGTAAGTAGTAACCTTATTGTTGGCTCGTGCAAATCTGGTGATTTACAGTTCCTATCCTACAAGTTTGAAGATTCGGGTGCTTTGTTGTTCTGGTGCTTTCAGAAGTGCTTACGGTGGAAACTTTTGCGTCCCTGTTGGGATAGGGAAGGGGCAGCTAGAACCTTTAGGTGTGACCGCGAGAAAGGGCGGTTCTTGGAACTTTTCACTCTACTCAAGAAACGCAACAAACGTCATTTTGTGTTTGTACGAAGTTGATGCCACGGAGCCATCTGTGAGTTTGTCCATGCCAATTTCTGTTCAACCATGGGAAACCCCTTGTTACCTGGGTGGCATCTGAGTTTCCTTCTGACGTATAAGGGTCCTGTTGATTGTCCCGCTATGTTGCTGCCACCTGATTTGTAACTTTAAGTCAACCAAACTACTCAACAACGTCAGGATTTCGACACTAAATGCAGTGTTGAATGTACTATGGTGTTTCAACTCACATCAGATGGAGATAGACCTCGAGCAGTCCATCCACCGCACTGGAGATATATGGCACGTTGAATTGGAGGGCGTGGGTGAGTTTACTCGGTATGGATACCGCTGTAAGGTTGGTTCTCTGCACCTCGCTGCAGGGGCTCTTTATGTTCTATCTTCTTTCCTGCAACTCTTTGTTTCCTTGCCAATCTCTGAAGCAAGTCCCGTGAGCAGGCTTATTTTATATATCACAGTATATGCCTGTTTGCACCTTTACTTGTTTGATCACGACGAGGTAAAGCGAAATGGGGTTCGTTGCCTAGGTTGCTTTCAGGGGAATTCGGTTTGTAGAAGTGTTCGTTCTCGTATCAGTAACCTGAACAGGAAAGTTGCCTGATTTGCCCAGGTAGACTTTTCTGGTGTATAAAATGAGACGTACCTTATCTGTATAAGGATTAATCGAAATTGGTGGATTTTGGATGTTTCGCTTTCGATAGGGAGATGTGAGCTGGGAAAGCGGTAACCGATATCAGGCCCGAAACATCCTTCTGGACCCTTATGCCAAGGTTTTGGCTCCTTTTGTGCCTGGTCAAGGTAATCATATACTGCGAATAAGGTTCAATCGAATGTATGGTGGTTCTTGAGCTTGCTATGAACATCAGCGGGGGTCTTATTGGATTCTTCATAGACATGGATGCTGATGATTCCTCTCCATTCTATGCTGTGAGTTTCAGAAAATCTTCCATCACCAGCTCCAGCACTTGGGTCCTTAAAAAGGGAAAGTGCACAATTTGACTGGGGAAGCGATGCTTATCCACGGTAAAGCATCCTTCAATGTAGGCTGAAAGTTAGGACTGGTCTCTGAGAGTTGTCGAGTTCACAATCAATGTCAGCATTTTGGTCACCGCTTCCCACGTGTCTGCCTGTAGTACGATGCCTCCTGGCTGCGGCCGTTAAGAATCTGGATTAGCTCGTTTAGTATCAGACATGCGTGTAAATTCTTCCACCGATGAGGAAGCTGTTTTGATCTTCAGGATAATAGGCCAGTTTGTTGACTAAAACTCTTGTTATGCTTTTATATGTTTGTTACTCTACTGTCCATCGTATATAGCTTTGCTGTCAACAGATGCTTTAAGTATTAGGCCAATTATGCTATCTAGTTTTTATGGTTTCGAAGCTTGTCTCCTAGTCCTAGCTTTGGGACAATTCATTGTGTGCAGTCCTGTTGTGTGCATTTCGAGAATAATTCCCCTCGTTTACTTCTGTATGGAGTGTAATCTGATAAGTTTTTTCTTCCCTTCATTCATATTTTGCTGCAGTATCCCTTTAGAACGCCTTGTTGTCTACAAATTGAACGTTGCAAGCTTTACGTCAGACGAATCCAGCGGTTTGGAGGAAGTCATAAGGGGCACTTTTGATGGAATTACACGTAAAATTCAGCATTTCGTCGACCTTGGTAAGCTTCGTTATTCTTATAAGCTTGATGAGCAAGCGTTATAACGGTGCTGTGTAGACAGTTTCCGACGCAAGTTCTGAGTGAATCGGTCCGAACTCATGCAGGTGTGAATGCCGTAGTACTGGAGTCAATTTTCGAGCATGATGAATGTCGGCTGAAGCCACTTAGGTATACCTTCAACGAGCCATCATATTCTCAACAAGATACAGCTCGTCACTCCTACCTGATAAATTGTTTTCTAGGGTGTTTGTTACAGGAGTATCAGAACAACGAGCTAAAGTTTGAGTGCAGAATTTTAGTTCATTTGAGGTGTTGTAAACGATAAACAGCTATGTAGAGCATCCACTTGGCACACCCTGGCAAATGTTCTTCCACTGGGTAGCTTTTACTTCCTTCGTGCAGCCTTATGTGGTTGCCAAGTAGAGAAACTAGAAGAGCACAAAGAACGTGGGAATTCCTTCTTGAGATCTAGGGGCTAACTTTGACAGGGGTGTCGTTTTGTCCTCCCTTCTAAACTTAAACCGTTGTCTGAAACTTGTGTAGCTTTTTTGCTCCAGCTGCTCGGTATGGTTCTGGGGATAGCCTGTCAACAAGTACCTCTTTGAAGAGAATGGTGAAGGAGCTCCATAATCACGGTATTGAGGTACCATTCCTTTTCATCAGACCTTTCGGGAGCCATTAAAAGTATACCCGCTGCACCCATCCAAGCCGTCTGCAAAATGATCACCCTGAGCCGACTCGTATGGTGTGTCAACAGTCTTAATTTCGGATCACGGTAGAGTTTTAGATAATGAGAAAGATCAAGCTGCTGGTTGCTTGAAAGTAACTCGTCTGCCGGTGGAGGATAGTCGAGGTGACGGTTCCATAGTGATAAGTAGCTCAAACAAGAAAGCTCATTCTTGATTGGCTCATATATTTGGGTTGTGCAGGTTATATTGGACGTCATATTCAGCCACACTGCAGAAGGTGGAGACGAATTGCCGAAGAACATTTCTTTTCGGGGCATCGACAATTCTACATTTTACATTTTAGATAGATTCGGGAAGTATGTGAAGCTATAACTTCCCCTCTTTGCTCATGTTTACCTAGTATACTAGATCAGTCCAGCTTACATGAAGTCTCTTAAGTGATTATATTCAGGATTTCTAACTGAGACACACCTCACCCTATAGTGTATACAAGGAGTTGGGAGTCCGTGTAAACGTAGTCCGATTTATCCCCTATAGCATTACTAGGAAAGGTAATCTTTTAAGTTTTATCATAGAATCATAATGACTACCTTTGTCAAGTATAAAACCTGATATACTTCAAAGTACATAAAACTTAACTTCTGGTCGCATCAACTCACCATGTAGATCATAGAATAACTTATGTTGTTATTCTTTGATTTACCTCGTGTGTTGGTGTGGTTGCTTGCCTCCGCCATACATAAGTAGTGACTTGAACATAGAAGTAAAAATGGCTGAGTATCCTGATGCTGCTTTCATGTTTCGGGAATGTTCAGAGTTCTCCAATCCGATTTTGGAACACAAAATTCGTTCAACTGCAATCATCCTGTGGTGCAGCGAATGGTAAACATCAGTCCATGGGGCTTGTGTGTATGACTCTGGTTTGTGTGATCTAAATTCAGATCTTAGTGGAACGACCTGGCAAACATTTCAGAAACGTTAATGAGTTATATGGTAAAGAGCTTTCAGCTGCAGTCCTACTTTGCACACGAATAATGGACCGGTATACACCTGCTGTAGATTGACCACGTTTACGCTGTTTAGATTGCTTTGCTTTGTTTTATTGTAAGTTATAACATGAATCAGATTCTTATCCAGTTGTCTTTTGTTCCTCAGATTTTAGACAGCCTTAGACACTGGGTGGAGGAGTACCATGTAGATGGTTTCGTCTTCATTAATGGCTCAGCCCTTGTAACTGGACCCCACGGACAGCATTTAAGTCGACCTGTATTGGTCGAAGCTATCTCTTTTGATCCTGTTCTGGCCAGTACAAAACTAATAGTTGACAGCTTTTCCCCGTTTACAAGATCTTCACAGGTAAGGTAACTCGTTTCTTCTAACAAGTCACAAGGCTGGCAGTTCAGTCATTGAATATATAACTTTGGTTGTCTGTAGGTCCTGACCATTCTTGTCTCTGCT
This sequence comes from Lunularia cruciata, assembly GCA_948567375.1. Lineage (NCBI taxonomy): Eukaryota > Viridiplantae > Streptophyta > Marchantiopsida > Lunulariales > Lunulariaceae > Lunularia > Lunularia cruciata. The sequence continues at coordinate 28,895,313 of OX419756.1, forward strand.
TTATTAAGGGGAATCAAATGTCTAGAAACGTGTTGTTTTACTCTTAGTTTTACTTTTTGTAACGTTGGACTGTTGAACTACTCTCAGCCGGTCCTTGAAAAGCTAGTAAGTGATAGAACTCAAGGTGTGCTAGGCATGCACGATCGGTAAGGTTTTTCTGAGGACACTGAACGTCAACCAACTGAAATTAAATGTCTTGAGCTTGTCTCAGTCTTTCTCGTTCCCCCACTGGAAGAGGTGGTGCGAGTGGAATAGTTTATATCGAAATGATGCACGAAGATATTTAAGAGGTGATATCGGCGAGCTGAGTAAATTTGCAACTCGACTTTGTGGCAGGTATTTCTTCTCCTGTCTTCTCAAGCATTAAATTGTGTACAGTATACAGTTTCCAAGCTCCTCTCTTGTCACATCAATAGTACCAGAACGGTATTTTCTGAAGTGATTTCTTGCGGTGGCAGCTGTAAAGTCAGATTCTTGTACTTTATTTTTTGTCAACAGTATGTCTTTTGCCGCCTTTTGCAGTGGAGATATATTTGCGAACGGACGAGGACCTAGTTACTCGATGAACTATGTTACTTCCCCTTATGGTTTCACGCTTGCTGATCTCGTGAGCTTCAGGTTAGTTTGGGCTCGCTTTCTGCAGTACTTTTCAGGGTCGTGCGCACAAGCAACATTTTGCCCGGGTTACATTTTTTCCGTCCGGGACATTGATTTCACAACTGATGCTAAATCTTCCACAGTGATGACGAAGGAGCGTCCACGGAATTCAGGTATACAGTCTTGCTCAGCTTTGATCCTGTGTCTAGACCTTGAATCATGGTTCCAATAAGTGAGTCTATTTTGTCGCTTGCTGCATAGAATTTACATTCTTTAACGTCAGGCCACAACAAGTGGTTTTTCGATCGATACTCTTCTGTGGATCTGATATTTACCTCTAGCTTTCCTCGTTCATCACTTCTTGCTGTAGTTGGAACTGTGGAGCGGAGGGGGCAACAGAGGATCCTTTGGTACTGGAAACTCGTGTCAAGCAGGTAGACTGTTGCATACCCTTTTCATAATTTCAGATGGCGAGAGCAGAAATATATCCCAAGTTTAGCGCATGTCCTACCATGGCCCTTGACGAATTGACCCGGGTAACTACCCTGGTATGTGCAGGTTCGAAACTTCATTATGGCCCTCTTTCTGTCAGAAGGCGTGCCTGTACTGAATATGGGTGACGAGTACGGGCACTCTAAAGGTGGTCAAATCGACTTGGAAGAAAGGTTTGTTTCACGTTTATTCTGTAGCTCGTCGAACTTCTAGGTTAGGTCATTTCTAGTAAGATTTTCCTGTGGCTTGGAATCAAAGTATAATCTTCGTGCATAACTCTTTCCCCTTTCCCCTTTCCCCTTTCCCAGAAACTAACACTAACTTCCCTTACTGCTATATCGCTTCGCATTGCTCTAGAATGGATGGTCTTCATATTGATTGCAATATTCGCCGTTCAGGGGATGTATGAGTATATCAAGTCCGCATAGCGTAGATTTGCATGTGCTTCGAGGCAATTGCTAGTTGCTCAAACTTGCATGCTCTATTTGCTTACACTTGCATGTGCTTAGTTTGCGTCGGTTCTGCCCTCAGTGGGTGTAGATTCTCCGTTCTACCAATGGCTTCTGCTCTCATTTCACATACAAGCTTCGTGCATAACTCTAGATTGTGGTTATGCTACCTCTTGACAGCTCAAGTCGGTTCTTCTGGAGTTATCTGGAAACAGATTTTGGTGAGCAAATCACAAAATTAATGAAGTCCCTCATCGACTTCCGCTCGAGACGAAAAGACTTATTTCAGGTAGAGTTGTAGGCGACGTCTCGGTTGAAGAACTTGTTTACAACTGAGCTGGAATATCTTTGTCAAAGTTCGAAGCTTAGGCATGTCACATTTGTTTATGATAGTTGTCCTCACTTCTTCTTTTTTGCTGTATAAGTTCCTAGTCATGCTGGGCTTTAAACATTAAAATTCTGTCATAAATTTGTGGCAGCGGAGCAGCTACACCTTACCAGGAACAATCACTTGGCATGGAGTTGACTCACAAGAACCGCGTTGGGATCTTCACTTGAGGTATGTAAAGGGTGTACACAATTGTGGTACTAATATCTCATGTCAATTACTACTTACACTAAAGAGAATGCGGTACGAGCAAAACCATCAGTAAGTACCATCATCTCCATTATCTATGGAGATTGAAACTAAGCTCGAGCTCTTAGTCTTCTCTCGTACGTAAAGTCTGAGCAACGCTCCGTCTTTTATTCTTCCTTGAGAATTCGTAAAGAGTTCCGTACGTAAAGTACAGCCTATAACTGGAAAATGACTAGTAGTATATAGAGCTAAATAAATGACCGGCAAATTTAAAGTTTAGATTTCCGAAGTTTTCTTCCATGTACTTTGATATTTCACCACTGGAATAATTAGTATCTTACTTGAGGCCGACCGCCTAAAAGATTTCCCAGAGAAGAGAACCGTGTACTCTAATCAACATTCTGTCTCTTTATTCTTCAAAACCGTTGGGTATGCTTAAAATGTAGGCATATGCTATGAGCTGACTGCGCCGAGTCTGTCTAACATATTGTTGTCAATGTGGTTTTGCAGTTCCTTCTTGGGTGCCCGGCTCCATGCTGAGAAGCAAGCAGGCGCAGGGGGACAAGAGGTTGCGGATGTCTACATTGCCTTCAACCCTCACGGAGACGCAGTTTTAGCTACTTTGCCAGAGTGTACTGCCGGGATGACATGGTAAGGCTCACTCTTCTTCTCAATCTGATTCTTTACATCCTTTGCAGATGATGAAATTGTTCATTATTCTTATGTTCAGGTCAACTTTGCTCGTCATTGGCACTTGGACAGATGGAAATTAATGGCTTTTGCATTGTGAATAATGTTCGTGTAAGATTGTCGTGTTCATGTCATGCATCTTACGTTAGAGCTGCTAGGACTTCAGAGAAGTGGAAGAAATCAATGCATGATTTCACCCCACACTTCTTTTATTTTCTCCTAGTAATCATTTGAATGTTGCATCCAGGAGTCAAGTGTGGAGTTAAGTTGCAAAAGCAAAACTATGCTATTCGCAATTCAAGTTCGTACATAATGCATCAAACTTACAGTATGGATGGTATCTACTTCTACAGGTATCGGATTGCAGATACAAGTTTGCCTCATCCTGATGATTTCCTGATTGAAGGTGTACCCATTAATGTGCAGATTAACACAAGGTGAGGTGTCGTATAACATTTTCTTATTTAACTTTCTTCAAATAAGTAAAAGGATATTAGTCGCTGCTCTTTTATGGTTTTGATCACTACATCAATACATCAGATTGATGTGTTTGACGCACTGTTTTGTTCTTATGTTGAACTCATTAGCATGAGTGCTATCAGTTCTTATCAGAAACCAAAAGAAAATAGCAAAATGAACAACGTTTACTGTTTGCAGTGCAAGTGGCACATATGAAGTGCAACCATACAGTTCAGTAGTCCTGGAGGCGAAACAGAGGTCTATCATGTCCAGAGGCAAATCGAGAATGAAGTTTCCAGCTGCCATTCTTCCTAAATAATTACGGACCTGGACAACTGTGTCCTACTACCTCCCTACCGTTCAGTATTCTTGGAGGCGAGGGAGAGGTATTTTGTGTGCAGAGGCAAATTGAACTGAATTGAAGTTCCCCCCTGCCAGCTGTTCTCATCTTAAACAATCTTGGTCTTCTAGAAGTGTTTTCTCTCGTGTTGATAATGCACACCACCTTGTAACGTACTTCTCTAGACTCCATTCTCTACAACTTTGCATTCAGAGCGCAATCTGAAATAGAGATTTAGATTATCCGAAGATTCTTTGTAGATACAGAGGTTGATGAAACATATGACATTATCTTCTTATTAGCTAAATCTTACAATTTTCTTAATTTTATTCTCACTATATACTTGAATAAACCCTTCTTGTTAATTCGCACTCTTGAGTAATGAAATTACTTTACCTTCCAATCTATATTTGCACTTCATGAGTTCTGGATAACCCGTTCCCAGAACGGCTTCCGTTCTCGTATACCTATACATAAATCTATCAATATTATACTCAACTATCAAAGGAATCTGCGGTGGCTTTAAGGACTAGTTCTCTCAAACAATAAACATCTTATTACAAATCTTACCAGCAGAAGTTAAGTTTTATTATAACATGAGTTCAGTAATGTATTTACAAATTACATTATCTTAATGTACAAACTGAAAAACCAAAGAGAAAATACTATCTCCCTTTGGTGCATTTGCATTGGTGTATGGTGTAGATTATACTACTTGCATGGCTCGGATATCTTAGGTGTGGTAGGGTAGATTTTTCATATCGATACTATTGGGGCTTAGTCCCATTCTACCTCTTTTGTCTCTCCCTTGCACGGTTTGATGAGCTCTTCCCATCCTTCTTGTGGCGGCTTTTCTCTTTGGTGCATTTGAAAGTCAAACTTAGGTTTAGTTTGATCATTTTCAAATTAACATAGAGAAATGTTCAATAACATACAAATCGACTAAATAAGCATACAAAATCTTTAATTCTCTTTCTAAAATATCCGAACACAAAATTGTTTCCATTATACTTTCCCATCACAGAAGGTTCGCTTGCATCCCGGGAACTTCTCTCGGCACATTGCAAGTGGTATGTTTTAGAAAAAGTTAAAGGTTTTTCTTAAAAGAAAATTTTATATTTATTTAACATTTCCCTAAATTTACCAACAAACTATTACCAGACCTCTAACCAATTAAAATTCCCTTTCCCTTTCATCTTTCATGCAACCATCGTCCAATCAAAATCTTATTGAAGCATATAAGGCGGTCTACACCAACTAGGAATTAAAATTATTATTTATTATTACAATATTGTGAACAAATTTAATCATATTAAAAATATTTGGATGAAATTTGGCATTTGAAAGAGATATTTTTAATCAGAAAATCATATGATCTTTAATAAAATATTTTTGAGAGGATAATTATCTTAATAATAATTTTCACTAGATCAACGATCTAAAGAAAATGCATGAGCTTTATGCACATGATTGTTGTATCAAAAAGCTAGAGTACTAAAACCAAAGCTAATTATTGTTAGATTTATGTATATGTTTAAAAATCATCTTTTGGGGTTCAGCAAAGGCAAGAAAAATGTGCGAATTATCTATCTATGCATGGAATGCCTAGGTCCGTAATTTGTAAAATTCATTTCGAAAGAAACCATGGTCTAGATGCCGTTCTTTCAAGCATAGAGTAATGAAATTAGTGTTTCTCAAATTTTAGTGAGAATACTTAAATAGTAATGAGGAGATTAGATTCTAGTAAGAGGACTACAATTTTGAGGAAAATGTGAAAATCATAAGAGCATAAAAATCTATTACAAACATAATATAGTTAATTCTGAAACAAGGAGAATAAATACAAAGAATTAAATTTTTTAAATTTTTTCAAAATAAGTAAGCATACAATAGAAACTCACACAACATTATAAATTATTCAGATTTATTTCACTTCTTTTGAATTTGAATTTTACATTTTTAAGGTTTCTTTCATAGCAAAGATTATGAGAATTCAAGTATAAGCAGAAGTATTCTTGCACAAGTAAAAAGCTACAAATAATAATGATCAAAACAAGTTACTTAAGAAGTACAAAAGTAGAGTAAACTCTAGGTTTGATTACATAGATAGAAATTTGACAGAAATTTTATGTAAACTATAAATTATAAATGAGAGTGGATATGTACGACGTTTAACGCACTATTGATGCAAAATAAGTTGGAGACTGAGTATATTTAAGAAAAAGCTCATCTAAAAGTAAAAGGAGATACTCAATAAGATATCAATCAAAATTTTACTGTGGAAAGAAGTTTAATAGAGGTTACATGTAAAGTTAAGTATAAGTTTAGTTTTTTGTTTTTTTTCCCATGGGGCACATATGTTGGCAAGCGCAGTTGAATGCTAAATTCTTAAAGATATTTCCGTTTTGGTAAAAAAATAAGAAAATCTAATTCTCAATAATAATAATAATAATAATAATAACTGTGCATGATCTATGAGGAGTAAACCTTAGAAAAAGCACTACTGAAATAAATTCTGCAAGAAGTAAATGTATTTCTCCAAAGTTTTACTCAAATCATTGTATTCAATAGTAAAATTTCCTCTTTGTCTTCCTAAGATCTAGGGCAAAATGAAAATTATTGTATATCTGAGAAATTGTCCATATTGACCATTTTGTGATTTGGTTTACTATCACAAGAAAGAAAAATAAATAAGAAAGTAGTCATTCAGGGATATTCACTAAAACAGTTATCATACTTAAATCAATACTTCTAGATACTATCTTTTCATTACTTTTGAATAACCAAAAGGATATAAAAATCAGAGAAGGTTTCTAAATGTTGATTTGATTCCTGATGGTTGTGGGCTTCTGCTGACTTTAATTCTACCTCATTTAAATAGAAAATTAATTAAATAATCTTATTTAATAGAATGGACATGGTTTTCATGAAATTAAACCTCATATTTTTATTTCCAAATGTTTGAGCTCTGGCCGTTCCTAGTAAACTAACAATCTCCAAATTGAATCAATACATTAGACTAATAACATCAAGTTCTAACAGCGGACAAAATATAACGTCAAACAAAATACAAAGTCAAACTCTCTATATTTTATATCTAGGTTCCGAATCTATCCAATTTCGTAATTGAAATTGAAAGAAAGTGATTTTTATTTTAACACTAGCCCGTCTAGATGAAGTCAATTTATCTTTATCTTGATCGCATATAACTTTGGTCAGCTTAAGGCATAGATGTTCTTAATTGATTTTGATTAACGTGGTCCATTGATGATGCCTCAATTTAAGTAAGATAAATTTCGGATTCAACCTAGACCAAACTTAGCCTCCCATCTAATTATGTAGTTTATTGGACTCTAGATGAGCAAAGAACGTCACTCCTCCATACTTCACATGAGTTTAACTTTCTCATATATATTCATTTCTATATTTAATATGATTAGGTATTTATATGAATATACATCAGTAATCATCAATCAACTTTTTCTTCTACATGAACCCCAATATTTCATAATAGTTTACAATAGCTCTACCTTTCAATGGTCAACTTTACGCTAAACAACACCCTCCTTTGCCATAAATAAGCAGAAAAGAATCCAATATATCATATTTACATGAGAATCACAGAGAATCAAGATCCAAATCCAACAATCCATCATCCTAAATTTATGTATACACCAGTAAACTTTGTCTTAATCTTCACTCCTTCTGATGAAAGGTAGCTCCGTATAGTATATAAACTGTTTCCCTAAGAGCGAGAAGAGACGCGTAGAGAATAGACTAAGTGGGAGTCGCTTGTCTGAATTAAGATTTAGCCTTCCTCTCGGCCCTGCTTCCGTTCCTTTCTTTCTTTCCTCATTTGCTCTCCTGAGGCTCTTTCTTCTTGCTCACCCTACTCTCTCTGCTCATCTCGCGTGGTGGACTGTTTGTTTGTTGAAGGAGTAGAGGCTCTCTAGAAAACCAGAAACAGGCGCTGCATTGCTTTGTGTTGGCTCAACTGATTGCAGTTCTGCTGAAAGAGATTGTTAACTGAGTGGAGGAAGGTCTCCTCTTTTAACTATGGTCTGCAGTGGAGTTTTCCTGAATCAGTTTCTGGAGGGACAATTGGATGGGTTATTGCAGGTTTTAGCTTTACGCACGATTTCAAATCGAGCTCTCTTAGGTCAGAGTCTTAAAGGATTTGATAGTAGTTGTTTCCTCGTTCTGGATTGACATCAGTGGAGGTGAACGGAGAATTTTGTTTCTCAACGCTAATTGCCGGCGGCAGAAATGACAAGGTGAGTTTCTTTTGATATGCGCACCAAAATTTGCTCTCATGAGTGACTTTGAAATGTTGCAAGCCTCTCTGTTCGTACGTTATGGAGTCTCAGCAATTATCTACCTTCCTGCTAGTTGCAAAGGTGCTTGGTCGGGTAGCCGTGATGGAATCATAACAGTGGTCGAAAATTTTCTTTCCTTCGTTCACCGCAAGCGTTAGACGTTGCTAGTGGGTAGGGGGAAGAAAGCCATTTCATAACTGACCGACTATCAAGCTCTATCAACATTCACAGGAGAAGGGAGAAAAGGATGTAGGCAGTCCTTAGATTTGGAGATTTTGAGGAAGTACTGATCTGCTGTTAGGGCTTGAGGGGTGTGGGAGTTACATCATTCCAGTAACTATTTTGAAAGACATGAATTTTTGTGGCTCCGAGCCGGAAAGAAGGACGATCTCAGTCTACTGCGTGGTTGTTGTTGCCTGACAGGCTTCGGCCTGTCGTTAGCTTGAAGAATAAGTAGAATAGGTGTGAGGTAGGGGCTACCTTCATAGAGGATTTGCGCTGCCCTTGCAGAGAGTGGTCTACGCTCAAGATTGAGTTGGACAGCAGACGGTGTCTCGATTTACTTTCGAGGCCATTCACTCAAGTATGAGATACTCTGGTAGCTTCGGGAGGCCTTCACTCACTGGTTCTTTAAAACTCGGGTTTTCTTCCACCGTAACCAACTGAAGCCCTAAGCACGCTACACAGCTGTGACATATCACCTGGTTTGAGCCAGAAATCTGTTTTCCTCCATGGTTGCACGATATGCGCTTCAACAAATTAGTCGACCTGTGAGCAATTATAACCGATTACCAACTGATTGCAGATATCAACTCAGGAGTCGCGCCTCAAAACCCGGGGAAGAACTCGAGGAATCTCTGGACGTCGTGCGGGAGAAAGCCAGGGAGCTTGCTAATATGCTTCGCACTTCCAAGTATGCAGTGGTAAATCAACTATATTTTTGGCTCCTCTCTTATTTCTCACATTACATAACTGTGTATTAAAGGACTCACTTAGTTCCACAAGATTCAGTGCCACAAGATTCAGACGATCAACGGCGTGTTTAAGCCTTAAGCAATTGAGCATGAACTTGCTATAGGATGTGTGGTTTCTGCAGTGTGCTTGTTCGGGCGTTTCACGACTGTAAACTAACATGCCGTTTCCATGTTTGACATGCTCAGGTGTATACAGGGGCAGGTCTGTCAACTGCGGCAGGCATACCTGATTTTCGTGGGCCTTCTGGAGTTTGGACCCTGAGGGCCAAGGGGAGGCAGCTATCAGAACCAGACTTCTCGAAGGTATTATTCTAAATTTTTGCCTCTCTCCATAATTTAGCTCAAGAGCTCAAGAAATCAAGAACTTAAGAACCGTGCTTAGAGCACACAAGTTCTGACCTGAATGAGATCTGAAACAATCGCTCTTTGCTTTTCTCTCTCCTAGTTGATAACAGTCAGTCACGGATCTTCCACATGCCAGAGCAAACCCTTGCTCTTGGTTTTGGTTAGTGTAATTCACTCTGCGTTATCATGATCTTTTACATTTTCTCTCTTTAGTCTCCTGATCATCCAAAGCTTGGGCAGCTGAGGTAACTAAACGATAGGGTTTCCTTTGACGTCCAAAAAGTTGATGACGGGTAAACCCACCATTCCCCTGAGATGATGTACGGCAAGGGGGTTAATGAAGTCTTTAATTACTCTTTATGAGCAAATCAACACCATGCGTAGTTGTTGTGTAAGGCCCCTTGACAGGTGCGTCTCCTCGGAGCATCCTCCCAGAGTTACATCGCATACCCTTGTTACCAGTTATAAACATTTACGCATGTCCTCATATATAGACGAAGTATACAAGCTGTTTAGGAGAATTGCACTATCTCGTCTAGGTAGGACATAAAGAATCCATACCTTGAAGTCTGGCGGTTCATGCGATTTCGGGATAAATCATCAATGTCAGTGACGATCAACATTTCACTTCAGAATCCCAATCAACATAGTCTGTATTAAGGCTTTCGTCTGTGATTTTATGCAGGTGCAACCGACTTTCAGCCACATTGCCCTAAAACGGCTCATGGATGCAGGGCAAATAAGGCATGTCGTATCGCAGAATATCGACGGGCTACATATGAGAAGTGGAGTTCCGGCTGAAAACTTGAGTGAGCTACATGGAAACTATTGTTTGGAGAGTTGCCCAAAATGTAAGACCTCTTATTTCAGGCCGTACGCTGTTTGGAGTGGTCTAGCATCGACTACTCAACCAGGGGTAAGCTTTCCAGAAATTGACGAAGTCTGTGAAGCGCCGAGACAAAGGAAACATCGGAGAGGTGATGGAGGTGCTAGGCAGGTGGTGGTGATTAACGATGACTTTTTAGATGAAACCATTCAAACGACAAACCACCAAACTGGTAGGATGTGCGAGAAGGAAGGATGTAACGGCAATCTTCGGGACTCCGTTATTAATTTTGGCGAGGACATATCTAAACAGGTAAATCATAGATCTGAACCTTGAAAGTCTTTATTGGATGTAGTAGGACGACGTGTGTAGCATGCTGTGAGTGCTCATAAACTTCAACTCCAAATAAGCTAGCTTCATCAGTGGAATGGGGAAAAACTCCATTTTTTACCGGGACGAGTATCCTATGTTCGGGAGAATCGGCTTGTGTTGGAGGTTTGCCAGTATCTAGTTCGTTTGAAGTCTTTCCTACAGTTTTACTCAACATCTACTAACTTTGTCTGGGAACTTTTCCCCCTAGCATTCAATTTAAACTCAGTTTGTATTGTGGTCACGTGGATGTAGGCTCTGAACTCAGCAGTGAAACACTCACAAAAGGCTGACCTAGGATTGGTGCTGGGGTCGAGTTTACGAGTTAAGCCAGCGTGCGACTTTCCTGCCAAAATCTTGGGCAATGGAGGGAGGGTTGTCATCGTCAACTTGCAAAAGACCCCCCTAGACTCCCGCGCTTCTTTGGTACTGCTCTTAGCTCAAAGTTTACGTTCTCCTTCATGGTTCCTCACGAAATACTTGCCTTGATGGTTTTGTTTTTAGATCGGTAACATTTTCGCCGGGAAGAACCGCGCGATTTGAATATGGAGCCGTTCAGTCACAAGGTCGTTTTGTTGCAATGTTCCATACAAATTGGGCCTTGCAATTTTCTAAACGTAGTAGTCTACCTCTAGGCTAGCAGTATAATTTATAGTTGCTTTCTCATGTCTGACGTATTGAGCTTCTTGGCAGGTGATCCATGCAACTTGTGATCAAGTAATGCAGATGCTTGTGGAGGAGTTGAGTCCCGCCAACAGACCTACCGCCGATGAAAATGACTGTTGCTTGACTGAAACTTTGCGCCCAGAGGGGAAGTTACACTTGGAGAAGGTACAATTGTCTTTAGATTGGCAACCTCCAAGACCTCGCGAAGATACCAAAAAAATCGAAAGTCAAAGATTCGAGGAAGAGAAAGTCGGAGGTGTCGAGTTTGGTGGAAAAATCATCATGCAAGCTAGAGGACTGATTGCCTGACTCTGATGGTGCCATGAGCAAGCATGGCAAGCATGCTGGCGGGACCAGCTCAAATCAGGGCCAAACCGTCATAATTCTGCAAGAGAATGTCCTGTTGCAAGTGCAAAGGACGTAGGGCTTGTGACCTCTGTCTAGAAAGTGCCAGATAAAGCACATAATCAAATTTTGTCAGATTCGCTTGGACTCCAGCAAACGACTGTAGAACAACCTGATACAAGCTAGGTACTGTGTACATATCAATCAGTTAGATCAACAGAACTTTCCAATTTTTAGAAGTTGTGAAAGGATTTGGAATACCCGACTTGAAGACTATACCTCAGTGCAAAGTATGAAAGAGAAGACGAAGATCGCTACGCTACAAACTACAAATAATGCATTTTTGCGATGAACGCTCTTTTGCCATCTTTGGACTTCACTTGTGAAGCGACGAGGTATCGCCTAGCATCAGATGAAGAGTTGCACTATGTGGTCTCATTTCACGGTTTCCACTCCTCACCCAACAGTATTCTATGGGACCCTCATCATATGTGCTGTTTACTCTTACTCTTACAGTTGTGCCGTCTCTTAGTAAGTCATGGACGTTTCTTTGTTTCTTTGTTCACGTTAGAATTCACCTCTGAAGTCGTGAGTAAGTGAACGTTCCGAATTGTAGTGCAGTTTCTTTTTACGAAGAGTTGATAAGCGGTTTTGGTTTGGTTGTCAGTATTGCTTAGCTATCACATAAAGCATCAAAGTCCCCAAGCGTCTGCATGACCTTCGAGTCTCCTCGTCACCTCTCCTGTCACCCAGTTGATCCGAGAAAAGGTTACACTCATCTCTGATAAAATGAATTAACGCAGACTAAACTAGACCGGTTATCCGGTCTAGTTTCGTAGGTAATTCCCAGTCAAGTGCCTTAGAGAGGATATTACATTTTACTTTCATTCAATGACAAGCATTGGACCTGAAGCACTTGCATTTCCTCTGGACAAGCGAAGCTGTCCATCGAAGCTACAAAATGCGAACATAACTAAACTGGGTGTGAGAAATTCCCGAATCGAGTTAAAGGTTAAAAGACTTTCTAAAATCTGGCATCACATGTGTTCACATCACAGGAGACAATGCATTTTTGCACAATAATTGTCACAGCTTTGAGGGAGTCTCAAGTGGTGATGAAAACCATGCTGAAGTGTTCTTAGACCAATAAACGATGTTGTCCCTAGCAATTTTTAAACGTTAATCACCCATCCGGAGTTTAACTCCGAGATTCAGTCTAGTTTAATCTGTTTAATTCATTTTATCAGAGATGATGAAAGGGTATTTTATAACCAACCTTCAAGTACGATTCGCCCCTCTGAGCTTGCACCGATACTATTTAGATATCGTAGATGGGATTTTAAGTTGTTAGAAAATTCGCGTTTGGAAACAAGGACATCTGCGTGTGAAATACAATGAATCATATTTATATTACAGCGTTATTTATATTTATATTTCTATGTAAGCGTTACATAATTATTTTTATTTAAATTGGTATTTTAACTATATGCATTATTTATCGTAACGGTAGAGATATTGACTTGTCGAAACTTATTGATACTGTGAATTAACTCATTATCATTCACGCATAGATTAGAGTTTATTTAGAGTTTTTATGTTCCCTTTATCTGGTGGTGTTTGACCTCAAATCTGGTCTCACTCTACAAGATGATGCTTCAAATTTCGTTACGATTCTTTGTAAAAGGGCCTTCGTCCTTCGTCTATAATTTCCGTCAAATTATTCACTTGTGCAGGTTCCATGTAGCAATGTACATCGTTGTGGTTCTGAACTGTATCATTTTGCTGGATAGAAAGTCTCCTGCAGCAAGAATAGGAAAGAAAAGAGGTGACGACTACTATTTCATTTTTTTGTATGTTAGAAACATCCACTTGCTTATCTTTAACAGTAATAAATGTAAAAAGAAAAGATATTACGGTTTTAATTTGGCAGTTAGTGAATTCCATTGTGATACCGGGATTCTTTTTATGGGTGCTATGGTAAACTTATGAGGTGAGTTGGAAGTGATTTTTGAACTTTCTCATTCATATGTTATGGACTTGTTCATTTTCTGTAAAATTGATCAACTTTTAGCGTAATTACCTCACTCTTATAGCAAATTTATAAAATTCTTGGATTGAAATCCCTTATTATCTGTCCATGAAAGCACCCTCGTTGTTATGCACAGATTGACGGATGTCTGAGCAGTTCTACTCCAGTATAGCGTCGACAGATGTGTGAGAAAAGAAGGCAAAAGAAAAAGAGAAGAGAACCACATATCTTACCACAAAGGAATTATTATTATTTTTATTTAGTTGAGAGAGTCGTGACAACTTTGTGTGGTGAATTCCTCAAAGATTCGACTCCGCAAATATCGTCTTCAACGCAAAACGTAGACTTTTCTCCGAATCTTTCTTGGTTAAAGAGGTATCCGATAAAGAGATAACAATGTAATGTGCTTCTTGGCACCGGGAATGTTAGACAAGCTCCTACGTTGTCATCAAGAATTTGAGGTTTATGCTTACATTCAGTAACATGCTTACAGTCGGTTTTAAGGCAAACAGTTCAATGGGGAAGTACTGGCATTTCGGAGTAAAAGCAACGCCCGTCGTAGTTGCTGATTATGCATTGATGCGATTGTTCATGGAGCTTTGATAGTGCAGTTTTAGTTATATTCCGCCCATGTTCAAAGGTCCATTTCACTCATTTTCCCACTGGTATGCAATTCTTTGGTGTGAGTTGGTGCTCCATGCGCATGCTCCATTCTTTAGTTCGAGAGTGATGTCTGGATCCCGGACGACAAATCTCCCAAATTGAGGGTATAAAACTTCCTCGCTTGATCTTCAACTCAGCGATGAGTGGAGGACGAGGCGATCGTGTAGAGGAGGATGGGAAGGCCAATCAAGCCGTGTATGGATGAGATATAAGAGGTAAAATACTATTGGGGCTACGCCCCAATAGTATCGGCAATGAGTGGAAGTTAGATTTGGCACAATGGAAATCCGAGTCTAGGAGTAATAACCCCGATAGGAGATAAAGATTAGAAATACAGTCACTACAGGATATATCTGTATACAACAGAAGACCCAAGCCAAAAATCCCAAACCAAGAAAACCTATAATAACTAACTAACCAAATCTTGTTTCTAATGACTCCTTTGCAAACATGGTTTAAAAAGTCGCTAGCATCGAGTTCAACCACTTGAGGTGATGAAGACTGCGACTATAGACATAATAGGGGATTTCATTTATATATTTCATGAAATGGAGGAAGGAGGGGTCAATTCGGAACATTATTTTATGGGTCGTCTTGAATTTTTAACAGTAAAGAGCGAGCAAGTTGAACGGTCCCTTACAATCATTTGATCAAAAAATTCAGGAAAATTGGAGTAGAGTAATGAACAAAGAAACGAAGATTTATAGTTATAGGTTCTTCACCAATGTTAATTTTCCAGCTCACCTTCACCTACAAAATTTTGACGAAGAATATTTTATGGTGGATCGTCGCGACTATCGAACCACCCCCATCTAAACGCCGTGATTGTTTTGTCATTTACGAGCATCTCCAGCAATTCTCCGCACCTATGAAATCGAAGCCACCTAGGTGTCTTCTAGAAAACGGTTTATCAAGGACAATAATAGAGAAATTAAGAACTCGCAAAATGTGATAACCTCCAAAAGGCAGATAACATCATTCGCAAGAGCAAGCAGGGACTCAAATCTGAGACGTCTTTCGTCCACTTTCTTGATGGCTACAAGAAGACTGGCGTGTTGGGTATCGAGCAACGTCCTGCTCAAGCTGGGCAGGTAATGGAGAGCACCAATGGGCCCTCCGACGTGTTAACTTGTGTGAATGTTGCAAGGGAAGAAGTGTTATGAGAGAGATGGAACTAAGGTCACGTTCTCGGACTGTCGTCACTCTGAGCCTGTGCAATTTAAGGTGGTGGATTCTTTCAAACGACCGCCTCGTGCTTGCTGGCTCAGAGGATCACAGCAGATAAGATCGAAGGTTAGAGGAGAGGAGCATCTGTGGATAGAGTCGTGTGTGAATCCTCACGTACACGATAGTGACTGGGACACTCAGACGAAGCGAGCGGACCAGTATATGATCAAGATTCTAGGCGTTTCTGATTCTTTTCATAAGAGAGAAGGAACTCAGAAAACGAGCGAATTGTATATACCCGAAAAGAAGAAAGGAGGAAACGGATTCTCGGCGAATGAGCATTCTGAGAACTAAGTTTCGAAATGAGGACCGGTGGATAGGTAGCAGAAGGACGAGTTCGTGATAAAGTATGGCCTACTGGTGGACCGATTCCCATCGTCTTTCTGCACACGGCGGTCAATACTATTCCTCGCAATATATTTTCTTATGAAGGAAGGAAAAGCGTCATTAAACGCGTGTGTCCAGCAAATTTATACTTTGTTTATTGTGCACGGTCAGACAGGCTGGATGGTAGAAGGAGTTTTGTAAATATATAACGATAAGGGTTATAAATATATAAAATGTTGTGTAGTTTTTATAAAATTTAAAAAATATAAATATATTTTAATTATTTGATAAATAATATTTATAATGTATTAAATATAATTTATAATTTTATAATTTAAAAAATTAAATAAAATTATATTTTCTCTAATATAATAAATTTATCTCTCATCCCGTCGATTTTATTTAAGAAATTTATGTGAAAGAAGAGAAAATTTTCAACACTTAGCGCTTCCGCAGTAAGTGTCGAAACGAGACGCTGTATGTTACATAAGAGAACCACGATCCGCCTCATGCAGAGCGTGCAGGAGACAAGTTGAGCGAAAGGTAATCTATGATCTATTAATGCTCCGCAGTACAAGCCGCACTAGCACTTATGGGACTGAACTTGAAAGCTGTGTAGAGTAGAGTTTCGGAAAGTCCGAGTGAAAGTGTACCAAGATCTTACCTTTACCGTGGAGATGAAGCAGAAAAGGCTGATCATTGGTGCGCCTACTGTGCTCCTTTGCTTTGAGCAAGTACGGCATGTGAGAAGTAGAGTATAATAGACAGCCTTTTGAGGGACGTGACAATTTTAGTATATTCTATTTACAGGACTTCCCTAAGCTGCCATCGTTGAAATTTCTGCCACAACCGCGTGGTCGCAGCTTCTGCGGGAGTGCACGCGGCTCCATGCAGGAACGTTTAGGTATAGCCTGCAGTTTAGAGATTGTCGGTATTGTTCAAGACAAGCCCAGGTACGTTCATGAGTGTAACCTGATTCGTAGATCTTCCATCTCAACGTGAATCTCTCGGACATCCTGTCATGAAGTGACTCATTGATTCTTAACCATATCAAAAAGAATGAAGTTCTTTTGAGTTTTTCGATACTCATAAGAAAACAGAAGCTGCTCAGTTGATGCAAGCGTGTCAGATGGAACGCGTTAGTGCGAAGATTTGGATATTTCGAACTTTTTGATCTTTCCAGACAAGCGTGAAGCTGAAAAGTTTTCCTGTTTGAGGACCTCGTCTCCATCTTTGGTCAATGGGTGATAAATTTATGGCGTCAAACCCCTCCTACACAAATATGGCTACAATGCAAGCATACATGCAGATCTTCCAGGAAAGTTCTCCACACCTACCAATAATCGATAGACTTGGTACCTAACATGAGAGGAGAGGGACGAGAGAGAGAAAAGATACAAGGAATAGAAAGTTCTTCTAGAGTTTAGAGAGCTCACTTGCATACATCAAATGAGTAAATAGTTAGTTCTGATTGAGTTTCAATTTTGATTCCATCAAGACCTAGATTGAAGGCTATGGAGAATGGAATAGAAAGTTCTGAGTAGTTTTAGGTTTTTAGGGTTTAGAGTGATTATTTCATATTGAGAATGATTGGCAGTGAATTTTCACTTCTAATCTCATGGTATTCATGCTTGACTTTCATGGGAATTTAGTTTGAAATTTTTGAGATAGAAATTGAAAATTATGAGAGTTTATAGTTTTTAGAGTTTGGATGGATTGTGTTTATCTCATGTGAGTTGGGATGTGAGAGGTTGTGGTTTTGCAAGTATAGGAAGATATGGAGAGGAGCATCATGTGATCTAATTGTTATTCTTGTGCTAGCCATGACTACACTTCCCCATGTGGGGCTGCCCAGAACTATAACACCCATTTGTGCATGTGTGTGGTATTGTGATATCTAGCTTGGTATTACAAGTACTTGAGAGATATTGTTTATATAGAGATAAAACATGGTTCTACATTAGTCATGATTAGCTAAAGTTAGTCATAGCTAAGATAGAGGAGACCTTACTTTAGAGGAAGTGGAAAAGATGAGCACCACTATTTTGGATTCTAGTGTTGACTTGGTATTATTCCTAGATGTTTGGCTTTGAGGAAAGAGTTGAGAACTCTTGGGCCCGTAAGCCTTTTTGTTTTGGATTCTTCTATAGTCCAAGGATAGCCCATGTGAAAGAATCCTTGACTTAGTGGTTGGGTCAAGATAAGATCACATGCTAGTGGAATATGCCCATATGAATAGATATTCCTTTTTACTTTTTGACTTTACTTGACTTTTAGTCTAGTAACTTGATTTACTACGGTAATTAGTAACTTTGGTGTGTAACTATATCACAAGTATATGGTGAGGAGGTACTCATCATCCTTTCATTTGCAACTATCTTTCTCTCATTGAGTTCTCTAGTGAGCAATGTCTTGAGTCTTGGAGTGTTAGCCTTGGAGGAATATGATGGAGTTGGGATTCCTTGCCTTTTTAGTCCAGGGTGCGCTACAATAATAGCCATCAGAGGTTCATCTTGAGTGAGAGACAAGATGACTCACAGTTTTGGTTCCGTTGCCAAGACCTCTCTAGAAGGCAAGATAATGTTTCGTGTTCAATTCTACATTAGGCAGAAGGAGGCTATGAGAGCTCACTTGGAGAGAACATTAGGAGAGGAGAGTGCTGAACTTATGTTAGAGAACCAAGATCCATTTGTATACCCTGTAGTCCATTATGATGTCTTTTAAGTGAAATTGAATATCTTGTACACATGAGAGGATTTGGAGAGATTGTGTGAGGTGGATTGCAAATTTTGGGGATTAAGGTGATTTTGGGCAAAATCTCAAGTTTGATATCTGGACTTGAAATTTCTACAACTGATAGCTTGGGTTATCCTTCAATTATCATACTTGAAATTGTTGTGAAAGCAACTATGTGCACTGCGCTAGAACTTTTGAAAGTTGATAGGGTAAATTGCTCCCGCAACTGCATGCTCTATGGAAAATTGTACAAAGTCTGCCATTTCTTCCATTTTCAGTGGAATTTTGTGAAACTTTCCAAGAAAATTCAGTGCATTGTATCCTACGTGCTGCCACAAAAATTAGAGAGAGATCAGTCTTGCGGAGGGAGTTATGAGTTTTTGAAGTGAGGGGGGTGGTTTTCAGACCAAATCTGAAATATGTGTGCTGAATAGAAAGATGTCTAGGCCAAATGGCTGTATGAAAAGATCTGAAATTTTGCAGGGAGGGACTCCCTAAAGTTTTGATCAAGTGCACAAAATTTCAAAGGAATTTCACATACTAGTTGAGAGATTTGAGTGAAATTGTGAGGAAGGGTCAATTCTACAGAGTTGAGATCTCATGCATGAGGAGTTTGAGAGCAACAAAAAGCATGTTTGAGTGTTTAGATTCATCTTGGGAACATGGAGTGTCATCAAGAGTGGAAATTGAGACTATGCAAGGTTCCCAAAGGGTTTGAGGTAATTTTAGGGGTGGATTTGAGGAAAAGAGAGTTTACAATAGAATTTGAAGAGAGTGTTGAGAGGATCCAAAAACCTACGCCACTTGGAGGAAAGAGTGAGTCTAAGTGCTTTCTATGTAGAGAGAGAGGACATAAGGCAAGTTCATGTCCATTGACCTTTGAGAGCAAGAGATTGAGGGAAAGGAGAGGCTTACTTGACTTGGGTTTGCATGTTGGACCTTCTTCACCAAGATTGGGAGGAAGAAGATCTAAGACTAAGGAGTTGTGTGAGGTTTGTGGAGTGGAAGGACTTCCAAAAGGACATGAGTGTAGTGGAGTAAAAGAACTTTTGGACACTTTGGTGAAGGATCTTGGAGAGAGGCTTAGTATAGCTACAGAAATACTACCACCTTCATCAGCTAGTTCTCAAGATTAGTGATGGAGATAATCTTTCAACTTATGGATAAACTATCCTTGAGGGTTTGATTAATATGCACTCTAGGATTTGATGTTGCTATAGAAATCTTGGAGCAACCTGAGTCTTTTGTGTTCCCTAGGGTGGATTACTCTCAAATGGTGTTAGTCATGTACATACTCTATTAGTTATAGAGTGAGAGAAAAGAAAAGAGAAAAAAAATTGAGAGAAAGAAAGATATTGAGAGGTTAAGATGGGGAAACTTCCGATTTTCTTTGGCAAGGATGGAGAAGATGTGGAGGCCTTTGTGAGAGACTTCAAGAGAGCTTGCATAGGAAACAATGAGACGAGGAAGAATGAGTGGGCCTCATTATTACCAGATTTCTTTGAGGATGCAGTACTTACATGATATGAGTCAAAATACCAAAAGAGAGAGAGGAGAGATGGGGAAGAGGAGTCTTGGGAGACTTTGACTTCAACACTCATTGAGAACTTTCTTCCTTATGAGAGTTATGAGAGATTGATGATTGAGGTTACCTTTCTCAAGCAAGGAGATGGAGAGAAAGTGGGAGTCTATGCGGAAAGAGTGGAGAAGTTAGAGTCCAGATTTTGCACTATGTTGAGGAAGGGTGGGGATGATGTGGAGACTACTATGATTGGCATAGGGGCCATGCTCACCAAGAACTTTGTGGGAGGGTTGAGACCACAAATTAGAAGCAAGGTGAGATATGAGAAACCTTCTTCCAAGGTTAAAGCTATCAAAATTGCAATTCATATGGAGGAGAGTTTGGAAGGGGATGAGAGTGATTTGGTGGTGAAGGAGGTTGTGCATCCTCCTCAAGGCTACAAGTATGGTGGAACTTCTGATACTTTGGTGGAAAGGGTTGCACTACAAGTAGTAGTTGCTCCAATTCTTGCACCTCCACCAAGGGATCCACTTCAAACCATCATAGAACAATATGCGGATCTCAAGATCAATGTGGTGCAACTATGGGAGAAGAGGGAGGTGGATCAGAATGTGGGGAAAGGGCCTAGGAGTTATGGAAATTATCCATATAGAGGAGGCCAACCAACTAACAATTTCAATGAGAGAAATTGTTTTGGTTGTGGAGGAAGAGGTCACATCCAAAGGAATTGCCCAAATTCCACTTACCATGGAAGAAGGGGTTATGAGAGAGCCAATAGAGGGAAAGAGGGAGGTAGTGAAACCCAAGTGGCTCCTAATCCAGACAAAGGTAAAGGGATAGCATCCATAGATGTGTTGAGGTCAAGTATGAGAAGGGAGAGTGCTCAAACTCCAAGAGTCTTAATTTGGAGCTTTTGGCACAAGAGAAGAAGAGAGCTCATTTTGTAGAGGATGTTCACTCTTCTCAAGGATTTAATCCAAGCAAGGATACTCCTATGTCTACTAGGAGCACTTGCACCTCAACACCATTGACAAAAAAGACTCCAAGGAAGAAGTTGGGGATGGAGGATTTCTTGATTTCAAAGCAACAATGGAACTACAATGTGTTGGAGGATGTTGGTAATCACAAGGCTAACATCACAATGGGCCAATTGATTACTTTGAACCCTACATTGAGAAAGGAGCTTAGAGGTGGTTTGAGTTCTACAAGGAGCAAGAGGAAGAAGAAGGAAAAAGCTCCATTATCAGTGGGGGTGGTGGAGGCCAAGCCAGCACCATGGGAGGCTTGTGAATATGCCTCCAAAATTGATGTGAGAGTGAATGGTCATAACATCAAGGATGCACTTGTTGATGGAGGATCAGCAATGAATGCCATGTCAGAAAGGTTGATGAAGAAGTTGGGTATGATACCTTCAAGATCTTCAACATTTGTGGTAAGCATGGCAAACAAACAACAAGTTTGACCAATAGAGGTGATGGATAAAGTGGTAGTTTCAGTTATGGGAGTTCAAAATCTCATGACTTTCCAAGTCTTGAAGGATTCAAGCTATGACTTACTTCTTGGGAGGCCATGGTTGAGAGCAGCATGCACAACTGATCGATGGCACAAAGGGTACTTGAGGATTGGGCCATCAAACCATAGAGTCACAGTTCCTATAACTAACACCACCAACACTTCACATTCAGATACACCATCTTTTGATTATTGGGAATCAGATTTTGAAGAAGGAGCTTTAGGTGTGGACACAAGCATGGAAGAAGAGACTTCCATGGAGGAGGATGAACCTGAATCTGATTCAGATGTGTATCCTTTGTGTGCTATAGATTTTGCACCTAAGCCAGAGGTTTTGAAGGACCCAGATAAATCACCATTGACACTTGAGGAGGTAGAGAGAAGGTTAGCTACCCTCAAGTATGCCCCAAATGTTAACAAGGAGGAGAAGGTGAGATTTGAGGAGATTTTTTGCAAGTTCATCCATGTTTTTGCTTTCAGTTACAAGGATTTGAAGGAAGTCACCTTGGAGGAGCACAAGATAGAGGTGGAGTCACATGCAAGACCAATCTGCCAAAAGCAATGTCACATTAGCCCACCAATATCTTTGGTTGTGAAGGAGGAGATTGATAAGCTCAAAGAAGCCATATTTAACTTTGAGGTGGAGAATTCAGAATGGGTGTCTCCAATTGTCATCAATGGTAAGCTTCAAGTATGTGTGGATTACAAGAAGCTCAATGCTGTTACTAAGAAAGACTACTCCATTGCCGTTCATTGATGAGATCTTGGAGGAGGTTGCAGGTCATGAGAGGTACAGTTTTAGAGATGGTTATAGTGGATATAACCAAATCAAGATTGCACTAGAGCATCAACAACTCACCACATTCACCACACCTTGGAGAACTTACACTTTCAAGGTCATGCTTGTTGGGCTTTGCAATGCTCCAGCCACATTCCAATGGTTCATGAACAAGGTATTTGAACCTTTCATTGGGAAATATTTGAGAGACTTCATTGATGACTTTTGTGTCTATGGGAGCAAAGAGGAGCACTTTGAGCACCTAATCAAGGTCTTGCAATGCTTGGATGAGGCAAATACATCACTCAACCCAAAGAAGTGCATTTTTGGATGTGAAGAAGGTCTAGTTTTGGGGCATATCATCTCTAAGGATGGAATAGCAGTTGATCCTGAGAAGGTGAGGAAAATCTCAGACCTTCCATTCTCTTCAAGCTTGACCAAGTTACGCCAATTCTTGGGGATGGTTGGATCCTATAGGAGATTCATTTTCTCATTTTCCAACAAGGCTTATGCATTGATCATCTACATAAAGAAGGGTGTAGATTACATGGTGATTTTGGAAGACAAGGAGGCTCTCAAAGCTTTTGAGGAGCTCAAGCAATCCCTTGTTGTAGCTCCAATTCTTGCTATACCTAATTGGAGTAAGCCTTTCATCCTCTACACTGATGCTTCTAATGTAGCTATAGGATGCACTCTTAGTCAATTAGACCAAGATGGGCATGATCATCCAATAGCTTATGCTAGTAGGCAGATGGTTTCAGCAGAGAAGAACTACTTTGTCACGGAGAGAGAAGGGTTGGCAGTGATCTTTGGTCTCAAGAAGTTTAGACACTACTTGATTGAATGGAAAGCAACCATTGTCATGGATCACAAGGATTTGAAGTACATCTTCAACAAGCCTAATGTTGAAGGAAGACTAGCAAGATGGATGATACTCTTGTCTGAGTATGACTACACCATTGATGATAGGCCAGGAAAGAAACATGCAAATGCTGATTTGTTATCTAGAGCCTATGATCATGATGGAGATGAGCCAATGGATGATTCCTCCCAAATAAGGAGCTCATGACAATCTCAGTCACTCAAGAGGTTCCAATGGAGTACAAGGAGATTGTGGAGTTTGTGACAAGAGGTAACTATCCAGAAGGGATGCAACTAGGGAGAGGAAGGCCCTTGCAGCAAGATCTAGACCTTACACAATGATGGAGGATATTCTTTTTCACCAAGGAGCAGATGGTCTACTTCAAAGAGCAGTGGGTAAGGAAGAGTCTATCCTACTCATAAAGGAGTTTCATGCAGGTTTAGTGTGTGGAGAACACTTTGCAGGAAAGGTGACTACTTTCAAGATTCTAGATGGAGGTCACCATTGAGAGGGATTTTCAAGGATTGTCTTGATTATTGCAAAACTTGTCATGTTTGTCAAGCTTTTGCTAGAAAGTCTACATCCACTCCACCACTTAGATCAATTCCATTGCTAGGACCTTTTGAGAAGTGAGGAATTGATTTTGTAGGTCCTCTCAATAGAACTCCAAGGAACAATTGGCACATTGTGGTAGTTATTGATTATCTTACCAAGTGGGTTGAGGCTAGACCATTGAGGGACAAGAATGAAGATGAAGTTGGTAGATTTCTTTATGAACGCATTATCACTAGGTTTGGATGCACTTTGGAGTTGGTTTCTGATAGAGGAGGAGAGTTTATAGGAAGCATTATTATAGCCATGCTACGACATTTCTGTATCACACATAGAGTAACTACATCATATAAGCCAAATTCCAATCGCTTGGCAGAGAGAACCAATCAGACCTTGTGCATGATGTTGGCCAAAGATGCAGAAATGGAGGGAGCTAAACATCATTGAGACAAGAGGATTCATGCAGTTTTGTGGGAGTATAGGACAACCATGAAGAATTCTACCGGGTATTCTCCATTTCAATTGGTATATGGTATTGAGTCTACCTTACCTATTCACTTTGATCTTCCTACATTCCAAAGCATTCATAGGACATTGAAGAAAGCACAAGGAGGTGATGCAAAGAAGTCAAGGAAGGATCAACTCATGGAGTTGGAAGAAGCAAGAGCATTTGCTATGGTTTGAGTGAGCAAGCCCAAAGGAAACAAAAGGAGAGCTATGACAAGAGACAAGGCAAGAAGAAGGTGGATCCTTTCAAAGAAGGTTGTTTGATTCTATTCGATTCAAGAGAGTGCAAAAGAGGTTTTTACCTAAGTACTTTGGACCTTTCATAGTGGAGAAGATGTGGGGCAATTACACCTATGATCTCAAGGAGTTGGGAGGAAGACACTTTGATAAGATTAACCATGATAAGTTGAAGATGTACTATAGAAGGTAGAGAGACCTTCGCTTTGAGGACAAAGTGAAAACTTAGTCCGGGAGTAAATGTAACACCCATTTGTGCATGTGTGTGGTATTGTGATATTTAGCTTGGTATTACAAGTACTTGAGAGATATTGTTTATATAGAGATAAAACATAGTTCTACATTAGTCATGATTAGCTAAAGTTAGTCATAGCTAAGATAGAGGAGACCTTACTTTAGAGGAAGTGGAAAAGATGAGCACCACTATTTTGGATTCTAGTGTGTTGACTTGGTATTATTCCTAGATGTTTGGCTTTGAGGAAAGAGTTGAGAACTCTTGGGCCCGTAAGCCTTTTTGTTTTGGATTCTTCTATAGTCCAAGGATAGCCCATGTGAAGGAATCCTTGACTTAGTGGTTGGGTCAAGATAAGATCACATGCTAGTGGAATATGCCCATGTGAATAGATATTCCTTTTTACTTTTTGACTTTACTTGACTTTTAGTCTAGTAACTTGATTTACTATGGTAATTAGTAACTTTGGTATGTAACTATATCACAAGTATATAAACAAGGGGTGAGGAGGTACTCATCATCTGCCAACTCAAAAATACTCAAAAATACTGTCAAAGGATACCACAGAGTCCACTCGATTATGATGGTGTAGGACATTTGGTCAAGTGGGAAATTTTAATAGAGCAACACAAGCACTACACCCTTTGTCTATAGCTAGTCCCATTGATGAGACTATCTCTTCTTTACACTCAATACATCCTATGGCAACAGAGGGAGTACCATTAGAGGTTGTAGATTATCAACTTGAGCAACTTTTATGTCTTGATAAGTTGCTTTTTGCGCAAGCATTATGCATTGCTCCTTGCCTCTCCTCACGAGGCTTGTTAAGGATGGAATATGAGCATCTTAGAGATTTCTTTCAAGTAGATGATCCTTATAATGGATTGACCAATCTGTTTCAGGTGGCTATAATAATAGTAAGGAGAGATATTTGGATATCAATTAGTCGGGTGTTAGAGTCTAGTTGACTTCTTGTGATGGAGAAGTGCATGAGAGGCATTAGACTGATTGCTATTAGAGAGACATTTTGGCACTTGGTTAGTCACACTATTGCCCTCTTTAGCATCAATTTCACTTTTGAGAGCACCTCATTTCATATCAATTTGGAGTAGTTACACCTGGAGATTGTGAGGCTATTTCCCTAGGCATCAAGGCACTCTTAAATAGCCATCCAAAGTGGGTTGTCCTACAGGTGGATATTGAGAATGATTTTAATAGCGTCTCTTGTGCATCCTTCTTTAGAGAGCTTAAGGAGTCTGGTGGATCCTTGGCAAGTCTCATTCTTTTGTGTGGTTGTTCTATGGCTCTTTTGCTTCCCTTTACTACCAATATGGGTGATCACAAGGAGTCAATTGTTGGTACATGATAGGGAGATCCTTTAGAGAAACCTTTGTTTGCCATGGTTCACTTCAAATCTCTCTTAGTTACTACTTTGGTCATGCTAGGTTGTGTATTTCTCTCCTTAGCAAACAATCCATATTGTGAGCCCCATAGATCAGATTAGGCAAGGCTTTGAACACTTGACTATTGAGCTATATCTTGTAGGCTTAATAGTCAAGGTATCAAAGTGCAAAGCATATTCCCCTTCAGGTATCTCTTCCCACCTTGAGCTTCTAGAGGAGTGTGCCACATCTATAGATGGACTAAATATTCTTGAAGTGCTAGTAAGATCTGAGAATTTTTCACATGCTTCTTAGACATTGCCCTTGTAGAGGATATTCTCCATGTTTATGACTTTCCTATACTAAGAGATCTGCAAGTGGCATTTGGTATACTCTCCTCTAGTATTACCCATTGACCAACTTACCCTCTCCACACAATTCCCTCTTCTATGACTTTCCTATCATGTTTGAGAGCTTTTGATAGGAAGATTAGAAGAGTCTTTGGTGATCTCATCAAACTAGGAACATTTGAGTGTGTGACACATACATAGACATCTTTATTGATCTCATGTGGAGAGGTAGGCCTATTATCTATGGAAGAAATGGAATCTATAACATTTTTGGGTAGTTGGGCTCTCTTGACACTCCTACTTTCCTCCCATTTTGTGGTTGCTCATTGGCCAATTTTGAAGACCAATTGGGGTACTTGTGGTGGTTACAGTTGTAGTTTGAGTTACATTTTCACGATGGAATTCTTTGGGGATTCAAGAGGAGGTAGAACTATAATATGTAGTGGATTTACTCAGAGTAGCACTCAGTATTAACTTGTATCTCAAGTCCCAATGGAGAGGAGATTGACTCTAATTTGGAGTTTGATACAAGAGCTAATTCAATTGAGAGTACACTTGGTATGTTTGTACCATTGTTGTGGGACATGGACAAGATTCATGGGGCCTCCAAAGGCCACAAGTGCTACTTTAGTATAGTGGGTACCATTGAGTTTGATGACTCCATTTAGGAGTTTGATAATTGGTATGATCTATAGCAAATGCAGAACTTGATTTTGTTCACACCTTTCATGGCATAGAAGGGGTTTTTTTAGCACTTGCAAGGTCCACCAATGGATGACTATCATAAGTTCAAGAGAGCTCACTTGGAAGAGATCAAGCTATGGAGCTAATAGTGGTCTCCAAACTACATCTCCATGGTGTCAAGCTTGGTTGCTACGGATATATTGGCAATACCCACAAGTTCTAGCTCTAATAGTGTTGGTGGATCTAGTGGAGGTGCACTAGTTGGAGATGGTGCTACTATGAGTGGAAGTACCAATTACAAAAAGTGGTGTGGTATTGGCATTTAACCCCATGGTAGAGTTCTTCTAGTGCTTGAGGCAAAACTACCAAGGAGTGCGGACTCACAAGATGAGGAGCTTGTAGGATTTCCAATCAAATGCTCGAGAGAGCCTACATGAGGCATACACTCACATGAGACTGCTACTTAGTTTCACTCAAGTTTCACTCAAGTTATTGAGGCCCAACCATTCCAATTTTGGTATGGAATCTTGGACAAGGAGTTGCAAAATAGAGTACATGATGCTATGTTGTTATAGTGTAAAAGACCAAATCCGAGGAGATAAATAGGAGAATGGAAACTCACATTGAGATACTTGAATGAGGGAAAACTCCAAATGCCTAGCATGAGCTTTGGCTTTGGTATTTATAGGTAGCATACAAGGCCCTTGAGAAGCTTCCTCAAGCCGCTTTCTTAGAGTGCAAGCCAAGTTAACTAGAAAGCTTCTCGAGAAGCTTCCTTCTAGAAGCCGCCTACTTGGCATGCAAGCTAAGCTAGTTGGAAGCTTCTAGAAGCTTCCTTTTAGAATTTATTTACTTGAGGTGCAAGCTAAGCTAAGCTAGCACTCAAGAAGCTTCCTCAAGCCGCTTTCTTAAAGTGCAAGCCAAGTTAACTAGGAAGTTTCTCGAGAAGCTTCCTTCTAGAAGCTGCCTACTTGGTGTGCAAGCTAAGCTAGTTGGAAGCTTCTAGAAGCTTCCTTTTAAAAGTTACTTACTTGAGGTGCAAGCTAAGCTTGCCAAGAAGCTTCCCAAGAAGCTTCCTAGATACTTCCGGAATATTCTAGGCTACTTTGTCTTATGTGCTACTTCGTAAGCCCAACTAATTTTGTCGCTAAACTCCATATTGTTACATATTCCTCCGCCGCTAGTTGGTGACGTCCTCGTCGTCAGTGAAGCTTCAAATTCCTAGATGGCCGTCTGTGCATTCTGGAGGTGAGAAAGAGGTTCCCAAGTGGCATTATGAAGGGGATACCCTTTCCAAAGGACCTTGTACTCCGTATGTTGGCGATGGCCTCGTTGAATATGACAACGCGCAAGGATACTATCAACTTCATACTCCTTATGATCATTGATAGGGACAGGAAGAGGGAGAGGTTAGACTTGAGAGGAAAAGGAAGAGGGGTTAGGAACAAAGGGTTTCAACTTGGAAACATGAAAGATAGGATGCATACGCATGTGACAAGGCAAGGCAAGTTGATAAGCAACATGAGAGACAATTTGGGTGATATCAAAGGGTCCTATCCAATTAGGGGCAAGTTTACAAACTTGGGTATCAAGTGGGAGAGGGAGGTTACTGGAGGATAGCATGACTTTATCACCAACTTCAAAGATGAGATCATGACGATGGTGGTCCGCATATTGTTTTTGGCGATTTTGAGCAACAAGGAGGCTTGTTGGAGAGATTGGGATATAGTGGTCAAGAATGTGGAAGTATGAGGAACTTGAGATGGAGGGAGAGCAAGAAGAGAATCTGGAACAAGTAGATCTTGGCCAAAATTGAGAAAGAAAGGAGAGAATCCAGTGCTTGCCTGTTTGGAATTGTTGTAGGCAAATTCTGCAGCGGCAAGACATTCATCCTAATTAGTATGGTGGACATTGACAAAGGCATGCAACATATCCTCCAAAGTACAATTTGTACATTCGGTTTATCCATCAGTCTGAGGATGATAGGCCGTGGACAAAGCAAGCTTGGTGCCGAGTATTTGAAAGAGTGCTTTCTAAAACTTCTCAATAAATTGAGGATCACGGTCGGAGATGAGTACACATGGCATCCCATGATGCTTGAAGACATTGTCAAAGTAGATTTGCGCTAAGGTTAGAGCATCCATGGTATCACAGGTTGGTGCCAAGTGGATTTGCTTACTAAGCTTATTCACAAACACCACAATGGCGGTGTGTCCTTGTTTTGTCTTTGGCAAAAATGTGATGAGATCCAAGCTCACATGCTCCATCAAGCTGATGGAATGGCAAGCGGTTGAAGGAGTCCACTCGGCTTTTGGTTGCTGGTCTTGTTATATTGACAGTTCTCACATGATCGGACAAATTCTCAAACATCTTGTGTCATGTTGGGCCACCACATTGACGTTGGAGGGTACCCAAGGTCTTGTCTACACCCATGTGACCAGCGATGGGTAAATCATGGGCTTCTTGAAGGTGCACAAGTCGAAGATCACCTTTGGCTAGAACATAGATCCGGCCCGCATGGAATAGAAAGCCTTCCTTGAAGAAGAAGGTGTTGTACTCCTTGTCACCTGTTGTTAGATGACCATGTACCATTTGGAAGAAGGGATCTTGTTGTAGAGCTAACCAAAACTTGTTATGGATCTTGGGGTCAATTGACACCGTCGTAATTGTTGCCGCAATGAGAGGGAGAGACTTCAAATCAGGTTGTCGTGATAGAGCATCAAGGATGACATGGAACCAACCTGGTTTGTACTCAAGTTTGATGTCAAACAATTGGAGTTGCTCTTCCCATCGATGATGTCGACTCTTCATGTGCTCCAGGTGTAAGGTCTGCAATAATGGCTTGTGATCAGTTTGCATGATCACTTGTTTCCCCAAGAGATAATGCCTCCATACCTTGGTGGCATATACCATTGCAAGTTGTTCCCGATCTCGAGCAGAGTAATTTCTTTCAATTGTATTTAGTCGGTGAGACACAAAGGCAATGGGATGTAGTCTATTTGGGAATTCTTGTTGCAACACAATTCCAATTGCAAAGTTAAAAGCATCAAGATCAACCATACAAGGTAGTTGAGGATCATATGGTTGAAGAATGGGTCTTGAAGACACCATATGTTTCAACTTCTAGAATGCTTCTTCATGCTTGGCGTTCCACTGGAAGCTCAAGTTCTTTCCCAAGAGGTCAGTCAATGGTGCAGCCACATGAGCATAATAGTGGATGAACCGCCGGTAAAAACTGGCCAATCCATTGAATGCCCATACTTCTACAGCATCCTTTGAGGTAGGCCAACCAGTAATGGCATTGATCTTCTCTTCTTCCATCTTGATCCCCTCTGAGGAGATCTTATGACCCAAGAAGGAAACCTCCTTCTGCCAAAAGGCACACTTCAACTTCTTGTAGTAAAATTTCCATTGTCGTAGTTGTCTTAGGACTTCTCGCACATGATTCACGTGTTCTGCCTTTGTCTTGCTATAGATTAAGATATCATCCAAGAACACCACCACTGACCAATCCAATAGTCCATCCAACACCTGATGCATCTGATCCATGAAGACTGCTGGAGCATTAGTGAGTCCAAAAGGTAAAACTCTCCACTCAAAATGCCAATACCTTGTGCGAAAGGTAGTCTTTTGCACATCTTCTCTATCAATCGGAATTTGCCAATAGCCACTGCAAAGATCCAACTTGAAAAAGTAACGTGCTCTACTTAGTTGATCAAGCAAGTCATCAATCCGAGGCAAGGGATATGCATTCTTCACGGTTTGCTTATTGAGCCCACAATAATCAATATAGAAATGAAGTCCTCCATCCTTCTTTGGAACAACAATACAGGTGCTCTCCAAGGAGAGGGATTATGTCATATGAAATCCTTCTCCAACAACTCTATAAGTGTTATTCGCAACTCCTCCAACTCCTTTGGTGAGAGCCGATAGATTGGTCTACTCACTGGAGTACTCCTTGGCAATAACTCGATCTTGAAAGGCATACCTTGATTGGAGGGTAATCCCTTTGGCAGATCATCCAGAAACATGTCCGCAAACTCCTTAACTATCCAATCGACCATTACTTGATGAGGCTCTTGGTCCTCCACAGATTGGTCTTGTGCAATCGGCTTGATCCACACCACAAATACAGACTTATCTTCCTCTAAAGCTTGCTTTATGGCTGCTTTACTAACAAATTTCCCTTCTAGGGACTCATCTCTCTTCCAAACCTACTCCATGGTTGCCTTCTTGGCAAACTTCCCTTCTTGGGACTCCACTTCCTTCAAGGTTTTCTCTATGGCTACCTTCTTGACAAACTTCCCATCTTGGGACTGAATATTCTTAGGTGTCTTACTCAAAGGTGCCAAACAACCTAATCGGAAATTCCTACCTTGGTGTTGTACTTGAATTTGGCATCGGGTCCAATCAAATTGAACCTTATGACATTCAAGCCAAGGTAGACCTAAAATGATATCATAGTGTAGAAGTGCCACTACAAACCTCATACACTCCAAATACTCCTTCCCAATCTTGAAGGTAACAAGATGCAAGGTGCAGAATGCAGTACCCTTTCTACCATCTGCCATCATCAAACTACTTCCAATCACTAGCTTGATAAGAATACCAAATTCCTTTGCTACTTGCATAGACATGCAATTCTTTGAACTTCCAAAATCAACCAAAATCCTACAACCCCAATTAGATATCATACCTTGCAAGTGAAGCAAACTTGCATAGGTCGAGCCTTCAATCCAATTGGAACTAATCAAGCTCCCAATAGGCGGCTGAAAATTTATTGGGATTCCTCATTTCCCTGATCATTTTGCTCCACAACCTCCACTTAGGCAACTTGTTGAGGTCGTCCATTCTTGAGTGGACATTCAACAATGTGATGCCCCAATTGGCAACAATAAAAATAACCACCATTTTGTCATAGTTTCTCCCTATTTGCCGTGCCAAGCGGTCTTTGTTGAATTGCATCAATCTCCATTGGTGTTGGCTCCTCCACTTGTGTGTAGTGTATTGGTAGGCTTTGTGGAGGTCAAGGTCGAGACCAAGTTGTTGCCACCAAGGAATCAAAATGTTTGGCCAACCTCATGGCTTCCTCCAAGTGTTGTGGTTCTCGCATGGTTACTTCTAATTTGGTTCTCACCTTCAAGCCCCTCATGAATTGATCCAAAGCTTCACCTTTCAATATATTTGGAATTTGCATGATGATGTTTTGGAACTGCGTGATGTAACTTCTTACAGACCCAATCTGTTTCAACTCTGCCAACTTATCCCGTGCAGCTCGTGTGGCATTTATAGGTTGGAAACAACTAATTATTGCGCTCTTGAATTCTGCCCTTGTCAAGATTGGTGC
Source organism: Lunularia cruciata (assembly GCA_948567375.1). Lineage (NCBI taxonomy): Eukaryota > Viridiplantae > Streptophyta > Marchantiopsida > Lunulariales > Lunulariaceae > Lunularia > Lunularia cruciata. Next base: position 28,927,705 of record OX419756.1, read on the forward strand.
AACCATTTGTTGTTTGACTTGCTCCACTCAAAATCTCCACCATAGCTTTGCTACTCCATCCAATTGGCTAGAAGCCAAGAGAATCTATTTTCGCTCGTCTTGTAGATTGGTAGCTTCAAAATAACATTCAAAATCAAACACAAAATTCTTCATTGCACTCGGGAGATTCTTGCCTTCAAATACCTTGGGTTTAGGGAATCTGATCTGATCTTCTCCTTCTTGAATTGGTACTCTCTCCACCTGCTCTTGTAGTCAAAGATCTTGTTCATCCAATAATCGAGTAAGGTGCTCGATTTGTTGTTGCATAGCAAGGATAACATCAGGTATTGCCGCCATGGTTGCTCCGCTATCATACCACTCCCAATCTATCTAATTTATTAACACATAGAAATAGCACTTCCACTATTCTCCATAAGTTACAACCGGAAGCACCAAGGGTTCCTCAGATATGGTGATCATATGCAAGTGAAAATCCTATCCAAAGTGCAAGGTAATGAATTGTGTGAAACGATGCTTTGGTAGTATTTGGATGAAAAAATCCCAATGGTTTGGTGGAAGTGGATTTGGTGGTCCATAAATTTCATCCATCCCATTCTTGCTCTGATACCAATATAAAAGACCAAATCCAAGGAGAGAAATAGGAGAATGGAAACTCACATTGGGACACTTGAATGAGGGAAAACTCCAAATGCCTAGCATGAGCTTTGGCTTTGGTATTTATAGATAGCATACAAAGCCCTTGAGAAGCTTCTCAAGAAGCTTTCTCAAGCCGCTTTCTTAGAGTGCAAGCCAAGTTAACTAGGAAGCTTCTCAAGAAGCTTCCTTCTAGAAGCCACCTACTTGGCATGCAAGCTAAGCTAGTTGGAAGCTTCTAGAAGTTACTTACTTGAGGTGCAAGCTAAGCTTGCCAGGAAGCTTCCCAAGAAGCTTTCTAGATACTTCCAAAATATTCTAGGCTACTTTGTCTGATGTGCTACTTCGTAAGCCCAATTAACTTCATCGTTAACTCCATATTGTTACATGTAGGATACTTCATCTACTTTGGTAGTGGTCTTTAGTTTGGCTGAGCTCATCAAGCTCAATATGGTGGAGGAGAGAGTGGTGACATCTAGATTTGGTAGGGAGACCTCATCCACAACTATTGCTTCTTCTAGAGTGCAATAGAGTGCACCATGCCATGTTGGTGTTCAAGGACAAAGAGGACAGCCTAGATCTTATGGAGCAAGTGGAGGGCCTAGTGTAGCTAGATTCTTACCTTTATTTTCAGGTCAACAATAGCCAATGAGTGGTGGTGTTGCTTTTTGGACTTGTGGTGGACCTCAAAACAAGAGAGAGTGCACTCATGGTGCATCACAACCATATAGAACAATGTGACCATTGCCATAGATTTGGTCATACTAGTGAATGATGCTTTGACCTTCATCAAGAATTATGGAGTGGTAGTGTTGTTATGGTAGGTTGTAGATGAGATCTAGGTCATGGAAGACAAGGTGGTAGAGGTGGAGGTAGAGGATTCACACATAGTAGGAGTGCAGTACCAACCCTTGCTTTTGATACAACCATAGTTACTTGGATTGAGTAGTTGGAGCAAAGATTGGCTACCATGGCCATAGCTCAAGGAGATCAAATTTAGATGATGATGCTTCCACCTCTTATGTTGGTGATAGAGACATCTTGGACTTCATGTGTGGAGCAACAAAGGTAGATGCATCTATTGTAGTGACTAGCAATGCAATACATGCTCTAGAGCTTAAAGGAGTGTCAATGGAGTTGGACCCATAGAGAGGAGAGGATGGTAAATAGGTCAGACTTCCCTGGTCTTTCACACTCTCTAAGGCACTACATATGACATCCATGGCTCCTAGATGTCCTATTGCAAGTGTGGTAGGTGGTGATGGAATGCATGATAGACTACATGCTAGTATGCATACTAGACACACACATGCATGATAGACTAGATGCTACTACACATATTGAGTCTAGCACAATGTTGGGAGCGGCTCAATCTATTATATGCTTCCCTTTATTCTTAGCCAATTACATGTTTACATTGGAAGTTGACCCAACTCTAATGTTCAAGTTTGGTTGCCATACTTTGTGAGAGTAGGAATGATGTAGTTCTTGCTACTAGAGCAAAGGTGGTTGATAGTGGAGCTAACTTGATTGAGGAGCATGGGATCCGCTCAATAACCAGTAGTTTATGGTAGACAATAATAGCTAGATTGGAGGAGTTACTAGCTAGACCTACCTTTGAGCAAGCTTGGTTCACACCTAGAGTTGCTCTATTGGATAACCTGAGGGGGATTTTCCATTTGGTGATTTATATACCAAATATGGAGGTTTATACACCATAAAGGGTCTTATTAGACTGGGGTGCACAACCCTTTATGTTCGGGAAGGCTATAGTTGTTGGTGTGGAGCTATAGAAGACTAATGTAGAGAGGTATCTATTTTAGATTTGGACATCTCTAATATATGGTACATCACATAGAACTCATTGTCTAGATTTAGCTTGGTCATTTGATTGATAGCTCTGTGGCGTGTCACGTGAGTTTGTAGTGTCACATCTAGATTGCTCAAGCACTAGAATTGCAATGATAGTAGTTAGAGGTATTTTAACAATTACTTGTAGACTACTTTCTGACGGTCAGATTTTGTGTCTAGGTGACTGACTTCATAGTGAGGCCCACCATCACTTTGAACCATTTGCCATCAGTTGGACCATTAGGGTTTGAGACCTAGATTGAGTCTAGGAGGTATACTTTTGAAGTGTAGCTCCAGAGTGCTTACTTCTCTGATGTTGAGCCTTCAAATTCTTAGTTATGGTGGATAGAGGCCGGTGAGCGTAACCTGGATTATCTTAGCTAGAGTGGGTGTGGCTTGATTATAATCAGTGACCAATTGTTGGCAGTTTATAGAGTGACAAATCAAGTACTGATTTGAGTTGAGTTGATTTGAGTGGTGTAAACAAACAAATTATTGTAGCACTTTAGAATCTATGTATGACTTATGTGTGAGTTATATGTCTATAGCGTATAATGTTGTATGACATATGTTGTGTAGCAATGTATATATGCACAACAGGTGCAAGCTCAAGCCATTATGATAGTAGTAGAGTCATATAACAAGAGTGGTGTTGGAAAGATGAGCACTAGAGAGCCTTTATAAAGCTCAGGGAGAGGTTGACATCTGCTCCTATTCTCCAAAGACCAATTAGAGGGTGACCATTCTAGGTTCATACTGGTTGGAGTATGTTAGGGCTTGGAGCAATACTCACCCAACATGAGGATGAGGGGAAGGAGTTTGTGGTTGCCTATGCTTGTTGTTCAACAATTTAGTGGAGGCAAAGTTTAGTTCATATGAGGAAGAGTGCTTGGCAGGAGTATGAGCAATAGCACATTTCTGATATTACCAATTTGGTAACTCCTTCACTCTCATGATTGATCATCAACCATTGAAGTGGTTGATGGAATCCAACAAGCTTTTATGAAAGCTTGTACAATGGGCTCTGATTTTACATGAGTATGATTTCATGGTTATTCATAAGATTAGAGTGGTGAACCCTAATGAAGATGGGTTAAGTAGAAACCCATGCCACAGCCAGTAGGATCAGACCAAAGCATGTTAGCATGGTGAGACAAATGAGGAGATGGTGCGATATTGACATACATCTATCTTTCTATGTATATTTTTGAGGCTTTGGTGGTATCTCTCTTAGCGCATACAAGAGGAGTTATTGAGGTCATAGATCCAAAAGGTGAAAATATTAGTATAGTTCAACAAGACATTCATGATGATGTCTTAGTGATGGATTATCTTTGCATGGGTGTTGTGAGTGGCACAATTGGTGCCAAGGAGAGAGACAATGTTCTTCAATAAACTTGATGGTTTAGATTGGAAGGCAAACACCTTCTCTTTGTATGGGAGGATGGTAGAGTGCAAGTAGTACCACTTCCATCTTAGAGACTATAGTTGGTCCGTCATGCTCATTAGGAGCTAGGACATTTAGGAGTAAAGCGTATGTATAGCTTACTCTAGAGTCATTATTGGTGGCACAATATGCAAACCAAAGTACAATATTTTGTTGCTAGATGTGTGGGTTGTGACTAAGTTAGAGCATCATTTAATGCTTTGATGCCATAATTACATCTATTATCTATCATGGGATTGGGTTATCACTAGGGTTTGGACTTTGCTAGACCTTTTTTGTTGATTGTGAGACATCATCCATATGTTTTGGTTATGGTGGAACACTTCTCCAAGTGGATTGAGTTGGTGGCACTTCTTGACAAGTATAATAAAAGGATGGCTTACATGTTTCTAGATCAGGTTCTAAGTCATTTTGGTGCACAGATTGAGGTTTTGACTAATCAAGGTACAAAGTTCTTGGGGGAGTTTTAATTCTTGTATGACAAAGCATTGTTTGATCATTGTATTATTGTAAAAGACCAAGATCAAGGAGAGAAATAAGATAATGAAGGCTCACATTGGGACACTTGAATGAGGGAAAACTCCAAATGCCTAGCATGAGTTTTGGCTTGTGTATTTATAGGGACCATACAAGGCTCTTGAGAAGTCTCTCAAGAAGCTTCCTTGAGCCGCTTTCTTGGAGTGCAAGCCAAGTCAATTGGGAGGCTTCTCAAGAAGCCTCCTTCTAGAAACCGTTTACTTGGCATGTAAGCTAAGCTAGTTGGAAGCTTCTAGAAGCTTCCTTCCAAAATCTACCTACTTGGGGTGCAAGCTAAGCTAGTTGGGAAGCTTCCCAAGAAGCTTCCTAGATACTTCTAGAATATTCTAGGCTAATTTGTCTTACTTGCTACTTTTTTTAGCCCTACTAATTTTGTTATTAAACTCCATATTGTTACAAATACCTCCCAAGATCTTCCTTGAGGCAGATGGGCTAGTAGAGGATGGTTCAGATGGTGAAGAGAGGATTTCATAAGTATGGTTTGTAGAGAGGCCACTTGGGAGATTGGGATTCTCCAATTACCTTGGTTGGTCATGGGCTATTGGTTCAACCGGCATCGAGGGAATTTTTTGGTCTTGAGAGTGCACTGGGCACATGGCTGCTTGTGCTCAATTTGTTCTTATTGTCAATGCCTTGAAGTTTCCCATAGTCTGACACTCTCTATCTATTCTTAGACGGTTGGAAATCTCTTCTTTGCTAGAGCATGTTGTTTTCAATTGCTCCTGAGGTTGGCTCTCACTGAAGGTTTTGTGTTTGTCCTTGATCTAAACAAGATTGGTCATGTTTTGCGGGGTTTGGGTTTATGGGTTTCTATCCTTGCCTATGTTATATTTTAATTTTCCAATTAAGTTCAACATATGGTTCTAGATCTGGCAACTCATAGTGCTAGGTTAGGTGGTCTCTTAAGAGAATAACAATGAGTGATCTATTCCAACTCAAAACTAAACACCTAGATTATCGAATTGCCCCATTTACATAGATAGGACTGAGAGCTCCTAGAATGGATTTTTCTCTCAATGCTAGCTACACATCAAAATTCACATTGGTTTTGGGGACTCATCATTCATAGGAATACCAAACTGTGGAGTTCACAAGTTCTAGACAAGCCAAATAGTTCTAATCTATACAGTGTCTGCACTAAGGTCTTCAACAAATCATCAACTCAGCTTGAGCACTTCACATACACTCTGTCTGACAGCAGTCAAGGCAACTCACCCTCCAAACATCTTCAGTCTCCTATTGTAATACCAAGAGCTAGCCATATGATCTAGATGTGAAATTTGGTTTGGTAACATCTAGAATGATGTTATACATGATGGTCAAAATAGATCAGATAGAAGTATCACCAAAAGAGTACTTCTACTAATAGAGCAGAAACCAAAATAGACTTGAGAACCTTAGAACCAATAGCTAGACATATGATTTAAAGGTGAGAATTGGTTTGGTAATATCTAGAGGGATGTTACATATGATGGACTAAACAAATTAGAAAGAGGTATCACCAAAAGGGGACGTCTACTAATAGAGTATGAATCAAAATATGCCTGAAATCTTTGAAGGCATTTTTAGAGGCCTAAACGGATAAATTAGGCCTCAAAAATGTGGGGGAGAGGGAGGTAAGCTGGCCTTTCCTCCCCCTGGTTTTTCTCATTGAGAGCTTTCTAATGGTACCTTATGTGATTTTGAGACTCCTATAGGAAGATTCCCTAAAAGATTCCCTCCGTTCAAAGCTTGTTCGACCAACAAAATAGGACCTAGACCAACAGATCACCCATCCAAGTAAGTAATCCAAGGGTGGAGCTTGCTGACATGTCACCTATCTATGTGCCTAATCCTATGGTGGAGCTTCCTTGGAGGAGATCTTGTTTGTCTATATAATAAAGAGAAGGTGCTCCTTTGGGGCACTGAATGTTGAGTGTGTAATTTGTGTTTCTCTCTCTTCTCTTGTCCTTGGAGTATTACACCTATGCCCTTGTTCTGCAGCCAATTCATTCCCCTTTGATAATTCCTTCCTCATTATAGCCAAAGCCCTTCTCTTTTTGATAAATCCCTCTCTTTTAATCTCCCTTTCAATCTAGACTTTCTCCTTGAAGGTTCCCCTATCTAGATCCTACTTTTGAGAGCTCTTCTCCTTGAGAATTTTTCTTGTTTTGTCACCGCTTCACCTTTGGCCTTGTCATAGCACTTTACTACCCTTTGCACATTCAACCTTGCTCAGTAAGTCTTGCAGCTTGCACAACCTTTCACATTTGAAATTCTCCTCTCTTGCCACATCCTTCATAGGCCCTTTCCAAACCCATTTTCTCTTGAAATGTTTCTTCTCTGGCCCTATCACAGCCCTTTGTTGAATCACTGCCCTCACAAAGAGTCTCTGGCATAGGTCAAGTCTTTGCTTTGATTGATTTCTTTCCCTACGGCCAGACTCTCAAGACCTCAACACAACCAACTTTCTCTTGAAATTTCCTTCCCTACAGCCATACATTTCAGACCTTAGCATTGCCAATTTCTCTTGAAAATTTTTCCTTGCAGCCAGACAACTCAGATGTAACAATATGGAGCTAAGCAACGTAGTTAGTAAGGCTAAAAAAGTAGTGAATAAGCCAAATTAGCCTAGAATATTCTAGAAGCATCTAGGAAACTTCTTGGGAAGTTTCCTAACTAGTTAACTTGTGCCTCAAGCAGGTAGTTTCTAGAAGGAAGCTTCTAGAACCTTCTAACTAGCTTAGCTTACATGCCAAGTAGGCGGCTTCTAGAAGGAAGCTTCTTGAGAAGCTTCCTAGTTAACTTGGCTTGCACTCTAAGAAAGCGGTCGAGCAAGCTTCTTGAGAAGCTTCTCAAGGGCTTTGTATGCTACTTATAAATACCAAAGCCAAAGCTCATGCTAAGCATTCAGAGTTTTCCCTCATTCAAGCGTCCCAATGTGAGCTTCCATTCTCTTATTTCTCTTCTCAATCTTGGTCTTTTACATTGGTATCAGGACATGAAAAGGATGGATGGAATTTAGGGACCACCAAATCCACTTCCGCCAAACCATTGGCATCTTCATATCTAGATATTACCCAAGCATCATTTCACACAATTCATCACCTTGCACTTTGGGCAAGATTTTTTGCATATGATCACCATGTCCGAGGAACCCTTGATACTTCCGGTTGTAACTTATCAAGAATGGTGGACATGTTGTATCTATGTGTTAATCAATTAGATAAATTGAGAGTAGTGGAATAGAGTAGTAGCTATGGCAGCAATACCGGACGTTATCCTTGCAATGCAACAACAAATCAAGCATCTTACTTGATTTTTGGATGAACAAGACCAACAACAACAAGAACATATAAAGAGAGCACCAATTCAAGATGGAGAAGATTGCATTTGATTTCCGAACCCAAGGTGTTTGAAGGCAAGAATCTTCCGAGCATGGTGGAGAATTTTGTGTTTGACTGAAAATGTTCCTTTGAAGCCACCAATCTTCAAGATGAGCGAAAACAAATTCTCTTGGCTTCTAACCAATTGGATAGTGTGGCAAAACTTTGGTGGCGATTCTTAGTAAAGCAAGCTGAACGACAGATTGATGCACCAATTTTGACATGGGTAGAATTCAAGGATGCAATACTTGGTTGCTTTTCAAACTATAAATGCCACCCGAGCCGTACAAGATAAAATGGCGGAGTTGAAGCAGATTAGCTTAGTAAGGAGCTACATCACACAATTTTAGAACATCATCATGCAAATTCTAGATATCCAAGAAGGTAAAGTTCTTGATCAATTTGTGTGAGGATTGAAGTCATGAACCAAATTGGAGGTGACTATGCGGGAGCCATAAAACATAGAAGAAGCCATGTCATTGGCTGAGCATTTTGATTCCTTGGTTGTGGTTCCTTGGTCTTGCCCTCGACCTACACAAAGCCTACTAGTACACTACACACGAGTGGAAGAATCGGTACCAATGGAGATTGATGTTATCCAATGAAGACCATTTGGTATAGCAAATAGAGAAAGATTTTGACAAAATGGAGGTTTCTTTTATTGTCACCAAGTTGGACATCGCATTGTTGAATGTCAACTTAGGAATAGGTGACCTTGACAAGTTGCCCAGATGGAGTTTGTGGAACAAAATGATAAAGGAAACAAAGAATCCCAACAGGAGATTTTGAACCACCTACTAGGAGCTTGATTAGTTCCAATGGGATTGAAGGCTCAACCTATGCAAGTTTGCTTCACTTGCAAGGTATGATATCTAATTGAGGTTGTAGGATTTTCGTTGATTTTGGAAGTTCAAAGAATTGCATGTCTATGCAAGTAGCAAAAAAATTGGGTATTCCTATCAAGCAAGTGATTGGAAGCAGATTGATGATGGTAGATGGTAGACAAGGTTTTGCATTCCGTACCTCACATCTTGTTACCTTCAAGATTGGAAGGAGTATTTGGAGTGTATGAGGCTTGTAGTGGCACCTCTACACTATGATATCATTTTGGGTCTACATTGGCTTGAACGTCATAAGGTTCAATTCGATTGGACCTGACAATAAATTCAAGTACAACACCAAGGTAGAAATTTCCAACTAGGTTGTGTGGTGCCTTTGAGTAAGACACCTAAGAATAGTCATTCCCAAGATGGGAAGTTTGTCGAGAAGGTAGCCATAGAGCAAACCTTGAAGGGATGAGTCCCAAGATGGGAAGTTTGCCAAGAAGGCAACCATAGAGCAAGCTTAGAAGAGAGATGAGTCCTTGGAAGGGAAGTTGGTTAGTGAAGCAGCCATAGAGCAAGCTTTGGAGGTGTAATACTCTGAGGATAAGAGAAGAGAGAGAAACAAAAATTACATAGTCAACATTCAGTGCCCCAAAGGAGCACCTTCTCTTTATTATATAGACAAAGAGGATCTCTCCAAAGGAAACTCCACCATAGGATTAGGCACACAGATAGGTGACATGTCAGAAAGGTCCACCCTTGGATTATTTACTTGGATGGGTGACATGTAAGTCTAGGTCCTATCTGGTTGGTCAAACAAGCTTTGACCTGTGAGCCGGCCTGTCTCTCACTCAGGATGAACCTCTGATGGCTATTATGGTAGCGCACCATGGACTAAGAAGGCAAGGAACCCCAACTCCATCATACTCCTCCAAGGCTAACACTCCAAGACTCAAGACATTGCTCACTAGAGAACTCAATGAGAGAGAGATAGTTGCAAATGAAAGGATGATGAGTACCTCCTCACTCCTTGTTTATATACTTGTGAAATAGTTACGTACCAAAGTTACTAATTACCGTAGTAACTCAAGTTACTAGACTAAAAGTCAAGTAAAGTCAAAAAGTAGAAAGGAATATCCATTCACATGGGCATATTCCCCTTATCTTGACCCAACCACTAAAGCAAGGATTCCTTCACATGGGCTATCCTTGGACTAAAGAAGAATCCAAAACAAAAAGGCTTGCGGGCCCAAGAGTTCTCAACTCTTTCCCCAAAGCCAAACACCTAGGAATAATACCAAGTCAACACACTAAAATCCAAAATAGTGGTGCTCATCTTTTCTACTTCCTCTAAAGTAAGGTCCCATCTATCTTAGCTATGACTAACTTTAGCTAACCATGACTAATATAGAACCATCCTTTATCTCTATATAAATAATATCTCTTAAGTACTTGTAATACCAAGCTAAATATCACAATACCACACACATGCACAAATGGGTGTTACATTTACCCCCGGACTAAGTTTTCACTTTGTCCTCAAAGTGAAGGTCTCTCTACCTTCTATGGTACATCTTCAACTTATCATGGTTAATCCTATCAAAGTGTCTTCCTCCCAACTCCTTGAGATCATAGGTGTAATTGCCCCACACCTTCTCTACTATGAAAGGTCCAAAGTACTTAGGCAAAAACTTCTTTTGCACTCTCTTGAATCGAATGGAATCAAACAACATTACCCAATCACCTTCTTTGAAAGGCTCCACCTTCTTCTTGCCTTGCCTCTTGTCATAGCTCTCCTTTTGTTTCCTTTGGGCTTGCTCCACTCGAACCATAGCAACTGCTCTTGCCTCTTCCAACTCCATGAGTTGATCCTTCCTTGACTTCCCTGCATCACTTCCTTGTGCTTTCTTCAATCTCCTATGAATGCTTTGGAAGGTAGGAAGATCAAAGTGAATAGGTAAGGTAGACTCAATACCATACACCAATTGGAATGGAGAATATCCAGTAGAAGTCTTCATGGTTGTCCTATACTCCCACAAAACTGCATGAATCCTCTTGTCCCAATGATGTTTAGCCCCCTCCATTTCTGCATCTTTGGCCAACATCATGCACAAGGTCTGATTGGTTCTCTCTGCCAAGCCATTGGAATTTGGCTTATAGGATGTAGTTACTCTATGTGTGATAGAGAAATGTCGTAGCATGGCTGTAGTAATGCTTCCTGTAAACTCTCCTCCTCTATCAGAAACCAACTCCAAAGGGCATCCAAACCTAGTGATAATGCGTTCATAAAGAAATCTACCCACTTCATCTTCATTCTTGTCCCTCAATGGTCTAGCCTCAACCCACTTGGTAAGGTAATCAGTAACTACCACAATGTACCGATTGTTCCTTGGGGTTCTATTGAGAGGTCCTACAAAATCAATTCCCCACTTCTCAAAAGGTCCTAGCAATGGAATTGATCTAAGTGGTGGAGTGGATGTAGACTTTCTAGCAAAAGCTTGACAAACATGACAAGTTTTGCAATAATCAAGACAATCCTTGAAAATCCCTCTCCAATGGTAACCTGCATCTAGAATCTTGAAAGCAGTCACCTTTCCTGCAAAGTGTCCTCCACATACTAAACCTTCATGAAACTCCTTTATGAGTAGGATAGACTCTTCCTTACCCACTGCTCTTCGAAGTAGACCATCTGCTCCTTGGTGAAAAAGAATATCCTCCACCATTGTGTAAGGTCTAGATCTTGCTGCAAGGGCCTTCCTCTCCCTAGCATGCATCCCTTCTGGATAGTTACCTCTTGTCACAAAATCCACAATCTCCTTGTACTCCATTGGAATCTCTTGAGTGACTGAGATTGTCATGAGCTCCTCATCCGGGAAGGAATCATCTACTGGCTCATCTCCATCATGATCATAGGCTCTAGATAACAAATCAGCATTTGCATGTTTCTTTCCTGGCCTATCCTCAATTGTGTAGTCATACTCAGACAAGAGTATCATCCACCTTGCTAGTCTCCCTTCAACATTAGGCTTGTTGAAGATGTACTTCAAAGCCTTGTGATCCGTGACAATTGTGGCTTTCCCTCCAATCAAGTAGTGTCTAAACTTCTTGAGACCAAAGATCACTGCCAACCCTTCTCTCTCTGTGACAGAGTAGTTCTTCTCTGCTGAAACCATCTGCCTACTAGCATAAGCTATTGGATGATCATGCCCATCTTGGTCTAATTGACTAAGAGTGCATCCTATAGCTACATTAGAAGCATCAGTGTAGAGGATGAAAGGCTTACTCCAATCAGGTTTAGCAAGAATTGGAGCTACAACAAGGGATTGCTTGAGCTCCTCAAAAGCTTTGAGAGCCTCCTTGTCTTCCAAAATCACCATGTAATCTACACCCTTCTTCATGTAGATGGTCAATGCATAAGCCTTGTTGGAAAATGAGAAGATGAACCTCCTATAGTACCCAACCATTCCCAAGAATTGGCGTAACTTTGTCAAGCTTGAAGGGAATGGAAGGTCTGAGATTTTCCTCACCTTCTCAGGATCAACTGCTATTCCATCCTTGGAGATGATGTGCCCCAAAAGTAGACCTTCTTCACATCCAAAAATGCACTTCTCTGGGTTGAGTGATGCATTTGCCTCATCCAAGCGTTGCAAGACTTTGATTAGGTGCTCAAAGTGCTCCTCCTTGCTCCCATAGACACAAAAGTCATCAATGAAATCTCTCACAAATTTCCCAATGAAAGGTTCAAATACCTTGTTCATGAACCGTTGGAATGTGGCTGGAGCATTGCAAAGCCCAAAAGGCATGACCTTGAAAGCGTAAGTTCCCCAAGGTGTGGTGAATGTGGTGAGTTGTTGATGCTCTGGTGCAATCTTTATTTGGTTATATCCACTATAACCATCTCCAAAACTGTACCTCTCATGACCTGCAACCTCCTCCAAGATCTCATCAATGAATGGCAATGGGTAGTAGTCCTTCTTGGTAACAGCATTAAGCTTCTTGTAATCCACACACACCCGAAGCTTGCCATTCTTTTTCTTCACAATGACAATTGGAGACACCCATTCTGAATTCTCCACCTCAAAGATAAATCCAGCCTCCTTGAGCTTATCAATCTCCTCCTTCACAACCAAAGATATTGGTGGGCTAATGCGACGTTGCTTTTGGCGGATTGGTCTTGCATGTGACTCCACCTCTATCTTGTGCTCCTCCAAGGTGACTTCCTTCAAATCCTTGTAACTAAAAGCAAACACATGGATGAACTTGCGGAAAATCTCCTCAAATCTCACCTTCTCCTCCTTGGTAACATTTGGGCCATACTTGAGGGTAGATAACCTTCTCTCTACCTCCTCAAGTGTCAATGGTGATTTATCTGGGTCCTTCAAAACCTCTGGCTTAGGTGCAAAATCCATAGCACACAAAGGATACACATCTGAATCAGATTCAGATTCATCCTCCTCCGTGGAAGTCTCCTCTTCCATGCTTGTGTCCACACCTGAAGCTCCTCCTTCAGAATCAGATTCCCAATAATCAGAAGATGGGGTATCTGAATGTGAAGTGTTGGTGGTGTTAGTCACAGGAACAGTGACTCTATGGTTTGATGGCCCAATCCTCAAGTACCCTTTGTGCCATCGATCAGTTGTGCGTGCTGCTCTCAACCATGGCCTCCCAAGAAGTAAGTCATAGCTTGAATCCTTCAAGACTTGGAAAGTCATGAGATTTTGAACTCCCATAACTGAAACTACCACCTTATCCATCACCCCTATTGGTCGAACTTGTTGCTTGTTTGCCATGCTCACCACAAATGTTGAAGGTCTTGAGGGTATCATACCCAACTTCTTCATCAACCTTTCTGACATGGCATTCACTGCTGATCCTCCATCAACCAATGCATCCTTGATGTTGTGACCATTCACTCTCACATCAATCTTGGAGGCATATTCACAAGCCTCCCATGGTGCTGGCTTGGCATCCACCACCCCCATTGATACTGGAACTTTTGCCTTCTTCTTCTTTTTGCTCCTTGTAGAACTCAAACCACCTCTAAGCTCCTTTCTCAAGGTAGGGTTCAAAGCAATTAATTGGCCCACTGTGATGTTAGCCTTGTGACTACCAACATCCTCCAACACATTGTAGTTCCATTGTTGCTTTGAGATCAAGAAGTCCTCCATCCCCAACTTCTTCCTTGGAGTCTTTGTTGTTGATGGTGTTGAGGTGCGAGTGCTCCTAGTAGACATAGGAGTATCCTTGCTTGAAGTAAATCCTTGAGAAGAGTGAACATCCTCTGCAAAACGAGCTCTCTTCTTCTCTTGTGCCAAAAGCTCCAAATTAAGACCCTTGGAGTTTGAGCACTCTCCCTTCTCATACTTGCTCTCAACCACATCTATGGATGCTATCCCCTTACCTTTGTTGGGATTAGGAGCCACTTGGGTTTCACTACCTCCCTCTTTCCCTCTATTGGCTCCCTCATAACCCCTTCCTCCATGGTAAGTGGAATTTGGGCAATTCCTTTGGATATGGCCTCTTCCTCCACAACCAAAACAATTTCTATCATTGAAATTGTTGGCTGGTTGGCCTCCTCTATATGGATAGTTTCCATAACTCCTAGGTCCTCTCCCTACATTCTGATCCACCTCTCTCTTCTCCCATAGTTGCACCACATTGATCTTGAGATCCGCAAGTTGTTCTGTGATGGTTTGGAGTGGATCTTTTGGTGGAGGTGCAAGAATTGGAGCAACTACTACTTGTGGTGCAACCCTTGTCACCAAAGTATCAGAAGTTCCACCATACTTGTATCCTTGAGGAGGATGCACAACCTCCTTCACCACCAAATCCCTCTCATCCCCTTCCAAACTCTCCTCCATACGAATTGCGATCTTGATAGCTTCAACCTTGGAAGAAGGTTTCTCATATCTCACCTTGCTTCTAATTTGTGGTCTCAATCCTCCCACAAAATTCTTGGTGAGCATGGCCCCTATGCCAATCATTGTAGTCTCCACATCATCCCCACCCTTCCTCAACACTATGCGAAATCTAGACTCCAACTTTTCCACTCTTTCCACATAGACCCTCACTTTCTCTCCATCTCCTTGCTTGAGAAATGTAACCTCACTCATCAATCTCTCATAACTCTCATCAGGAAGAAAGTTCTCAATGAGTGCTGAAGTCAAAGTCTCCCAAGACTCCTCTTCCCCCTCTCTCCTCTCTCTCTTTTGGTATTCTGACTCATACCATGTAAGTGCTGCATCCTCAAAGAAATCTGGTAATAATGAGGCCCACTCATTCTTCCTCCTCTCATTGTTTCCTATGCAAGCTCTCCTGAAGTCTCTCACAAAGGCCTCCACATCTTCTCCATCCTTGCCAAAGAAAACCGGAAGTTTCCCCATCTTAACCCTCACTATCTTTCTTTTCTCTTAATTTTTTTTTCTCTTTTCTTTTCTCTCACTCTATTACTAATAGAGTATATACATGACTAACACCATCTGAGAATAATCCACTCTAGGGAACACAAAAGGTTCAGGTTGCTCCAAGATTTCTATAGCAACATCAAATCCTAGAGTGCATATTAATCTAACTCTCATGGATAGTTTATCCATAAGTTGAAAGATTATCTCCATCACTAATCTTGAGAACTAGCTGATGAAGGTGGTAGTATTTCTGTAGCTGTACTAAGACTCTCTCCAAGATCCTTCACCAAAGTTTCCAAAATTGCTTTTACTCCACTACACTCATGTCCTTTTGGAAGTCCTTCAACTCCACAAACCTCACACAACTCCTTGGTCTTAGATCTTCTCCCTCCCAATCTTGGTGAAGAAGGTCCAACATGCAAACCCAAGTCAAGTAAGCCTCTCCTTTCCCTCAATCTCTTGCTCTCAAAGGTTAATGGACATGAACTTGCCTTATGTCCCTTCTCTCCACATAGAAAGCACTTAGACTCACTCTTTCCTCCAAGTGGTGTAGGTTTTTGGATCCTCTCAACACTCTCTTCAAATTCTATTGTAAACTCTCTTTTCCTCAAATCCACCCCTACAATCACCTCAAACCCTTGGGGAACCTTGCATAATCTCAATTTCCACTCTTGATGACCCTCCATGTTCCCAAAGATGAATCTAAACACTCAAACATGCTTTTTGTTGATCTCAAACTTCTCATGCATGAGATCTCCACTCTGCAGAATTGACCCTTCCTCACAATGTCACTCAAATCTCCCAACGAATATGTCACAGTCCTCTGAAATTTTCCACACTTGATCACAACTTTAGGGCGTCCCTCCCTGCAAAATTTTAGATCTTTTCATTGAGCCATTTGGCCTAGACACCTTTCTATTCAGCACCCATATTTCAGATTTGGTCTGAAAACCACCCCCCTCACTTCAAAAACTCATAACGCACTGCGCAAAAATGATCTCTCTCTAATTTTTGTGGCACCAGGTAGGATACAATGCACTGAATTTTCTTGGAAATTTTCAGGACAATTCACTAAAAATTGAAGAAATGGGAGACTCTGTACAATTTTCCAGAGAGCATGCAGTTGCGGGAGCACTTTACCCTATCAACTTTCAAAAATTCTAGCCCAGTGCGCATAGAAGCTCTCTCAATAATTTTAAGTGTGCTAACTGAAAGATAACCCAAGCTATCATGTGTAGAAATCTCAAGTCCAGATCTCAAACTTGAGATTTTGCCCAAAATCACCTTAATCCCCAAAATCTGCAATCCACCTCACACAATCTCTCCAATTCCTCTCATGTGTACAAGATGTACAAAATCACCTCAAAGACATCATAATGAACTACAGGGTATACAAATGGATCTTGGTTCTCTAACATAAGTTCAGCCCTCTCCTCTCCTAATGTTCTCTCCAAGTGAGCTCTCATAGCCTCCTTCTGCCTAATGTAGAATTGGACGCGGAACATTATCTTGCCTTCTAGAGAGGTCCCGGCAACGGAACCAAAAATGTGAGCCGGCCTGTCTCTCACTCAGGATGAACCTCTGATGGCTATTATGGTAGCGCACCATGGACTAAGAAGGCAAGGAACCCCAACTCCATCATACTCCTCCAAGGCTAACACTCCAAGACTCAAGACATTGCTCACTAGAGAACTCAATGAGAGAGAGATAGTTGCAAATGAAAGGATGATGAGTACCTCCTCACTCCTTGTTTATATACTTGTGAAATAGTTACGTACCAAAGTTACTAATTACCGTAGTAACTCAAGTTACTAGACTAAAAGTCAAGTAAAGTCAAAAAGTAGAAAGGAATATCCATTCACATGGGCATATTCCCCTTATCTTGACCCAACCACTAAAGCAAGGATTCCTTCACATGGGCTATCCTTGGACTAAAGAAGAATCCAAAACAAAAAGGCTTGCGGGCCCAAGAGTTCTCAACTCTTTCCCCAAAGCCAAACACCTAGGAATAATACCAAGTCAACACACTAAAATCCAAAATAGTGGTGCTCATCTTTTCTACTTCCTCTAAAGTAAGGTCCCATCTATCTTAGCTATGACTAACTTTAGCTAACCATGACTAATATAGAACCATCCTTTATCTCTATATAAATAATATCTCTTAAGTACTTGTAATACCAAGCTAAATATCACAATACCACACACATGCACAAATGGGTGTTACAGACCGGAGGGAATCTTTTAGGGAATCTTCTTGTAGGAGTCTCAGAATCACATAAGGTACCATTGGAAAGCTCTCGAAAACACAAACCAGGGAGGAGGGAAGGCCAGCCTTTCATCCATGGGGGGGGGGGGGGGAATTGCACATTTTTTTGGCTTAATTCATCCATTTAGGCCTCTAAAATTACCTTCAAAGATTTCAAGTATATTTTGGTTCCTACTCTATTAGTAGAAGTCCACTTTTGGTGATACATCTTTCTGATGTGTTTAGTCTATCATGTGTAACATCCTTCCAGATGTTACCAAACCAATTTTCACCTTTAAATCATATGTCTAGCTATTGGTTCTAAGGTTCTCAAGTCTATTTTGGTTTTTGCTCTATTAGTAGAAGTAATCTTTTAGTGATACTTCTATCTGATCTATTTTCACCATCATGTATAGCATCATTCTAGATGTTACCAAACCAAATTTCACATCTAGATTATATGGCTAGCTCTTGGTATTATAGACATCCCTCCTTTTAAGACGCAACGTCCTTGTTGTGCATTTGTTTCTCAAATGCTTGCACCAACACCGGTGCATGTGTTCAATTGGCAGCAGGCTCCTAGGTTGCTTCATAGAGGGGGTAACCTTTCCACTATACTAGATAGTCCATCCGTGGATGGCGAGTACCACGCATGCATTTGTGGAGAATACGCTCCACTTCATATTCCTCTATGCCATCAATGAGTGTCAGAGAAGGTAGAATGTCTTGGGTGGAATGACACAGGCTTGAGAGGGGAGCATATCTGCATAGTGAGGAAACATGGAATCAGGATGGATCTTCATGTGTGGTGGTAGCTCAAGGTGATAGGCCACAGCGCCGACGCAATGAAGAATCAAGAAAGGCCCAATAAAATGAGGTCTGAGCTTACGAGGTCCAACTAATGTGAGGTTGGTTGTTGATAGCCACACTTGATCCCCAACATTGAACTCCATGTGCCTACGGTGTGCATCAGCATACAACTTTTGTTGATTTTGCACAATCAATAATTTGTGCTTGGCGATCTCTACACCTTGTTGAATTCTAGAAACAAACGTGTTGACTACATCAACCTTGGTAGTGACTGGACGGATCTTCATCAAGCTAGAAGGTGTGAAGGGATGCTCACCATACATGAAGAAGAACAGAGTGACTTGGGTGGATGCATTAATGAATTGTTGTAAGAAAATTCCACCAACAAGAGTAGGTTGTCCCACCTCTCTTGCTCTTCTAAGGTAAAGCCGCATAACAAATCTTCAATCGTGCGATTAGCCCGCTTTGTTTGGCCATTTGTTTGTGGGTGGTAGGTTGTGGATATGGCCAACTTGGTTTTGAAGAAACCAAAGAGTGTTTGCCAAAACAAACTGGTGAATTGAGTGCCTCTATCAGTGATAAGTACTCTAGACAAGCCATGGTGAGAGAAGACTGCATCTAAGTATAATTGAGCTAGTTGTGGAGCACTCACATCCTTGGTGGTAGGGCGTACATGAATGATTTTGTTGAGCCGGTCCACAAAGACCATGATGGAGTCAAACCCTGAGGTGGTCTTGGGTAATTCACAGACGAGACCCATACTCACTTGTTCCTAATGTTAGGTAGGCGTGTGGAGAGGTTGAAGGAGCCCTGTAGGAGCTTGATTAGAAGCTTTGTTCTATTGACAAAGTAGGCAGCTACGCACATAGTCCATCACATTGTTGCTCATCTTAGTCCAATAGTAATGGTGTTGGATTGCATCCAAGGTCTTGTCCACTCTGACATGACCTGCAATGGGCAAATCATGGCATTCCGCTATAATGGTGGTGCGTAATTTTGAGACATTTGGGATCCATAATCTGCCATCACGAAAGGTGAGTCCTTGGGTGCTAGTGATGCTTTTGGATGATTGTGCTTCTTCAATCTATGGATCAGTTTTTGTAGTAGCCAGAATCTCTAGCCAGAATTCAAGGTTAATCTTAACCTTTGACACCAAGTTGTTTGCCATTGGCATGTGGGTGAATGCATTTGCAAGTTGCTTGTTACCTTCCACGTACGTGATTGTCATGTTGAAGCATTGTCGCCACTCTACCTACCAAATTTGGCAACAAGATAGGTCCTTTTGCATCTTGAGGTAGACTAGAGGTTTGTGGTCTGTCTCTACCACAAATGCCTTCTCGCTCAAATAGTGCTTCCAATGCTTGGTTGCCAAAATGATGGCCACCTCTTCTTGTTTTGTGGTGTGGTAGTTGCGCTCTGCCGGTAACAACTTTTGAGAGAAATATGCAATTGGATGCCATCCGTCATGCGACTCTTCTTGTAAGATTGCTCCTATTGCTACACCTAATGCATCTGTAGCCAACTTGATTGGACTTTTTGGGTCATACCACTTCAAGATTGGTGCATGTAGCAAGGTGGCTTTCAATTCTTGAAAGGCCAACTTTTGTTTGGTGCCCCATGTCCACTTCTTCCCCTTGCCAATTAGTGTTGTTAAAGGTTGTGTAACCTTGGAGAAGTCCTTGACAAATCTACAATAGAATCCCATCAACCCCAAGAAGCTCTTGAGTTGAGTTTGATCTTCTAGGGCACTCCATTTTTGAATGACCTCTATTTTATCTATCAATACTTGAATGCACTCTGCACTTACTAATGCTCCAAGTAGTCTACTTCAGACTTGCCAAACTTGCACTTTGAGATTTTGGCGTACAATCAATTCTATCTTAGAATCCGGAGGAGCCCTCCTAGATGTTGTTTGTGTTCCGTCATTGTGCTATTGTATACTAAGATATCATCCAAGAAGACAATAATAGACTTATCCAAGTATGGACAAAATATGTCATTCATTAGACTCATGAAAGTGGCAGGTGCATTAGTGAGGCCAAAAGGCATCACAAGATACTCGACGTGGCCATACCTTGTTCAAAAGGCAGTTTGTACACATCCTCCTCTGCAATTTGGATTGATTGTAACCACTTTGCAAGTCCAATTTGGTGAAGTATTTCACTCTATGGAGTTGATCAAACAAGTCATCCATGCAAGGTAGGGGGTTTTTGTTCTTCATTGTTTGCTGATTGAGACCTCGATAGTCAATGCACATGTGCATTGTACTATCCTTCTTCTTCACAAACAAGATAGGAACTCCATATGGTGATAGGCTAGGTTGGATGAACCCCTTCTGCAACATCTCCTCAATTTGAGTATTACACTCCTCCAACTCATGAGGTGATAGGCGATATGAGGCCTTACAAGGAGGTGTCTTCCTTGAGAGTGTCTCAATTTTATGATCTACTTTCCTTTTTGGTAGTAATCTTGAGGGTAGATCATCGAGGAAAGTCATCTTGAAATTCATCCACCATAGCCTTCAATTTCTCAGGAATTTGTCCATCAAGTTGTGCACTCTGGACTTCTCTTATTAGACCCATGTAACATCTATCAATTACAAACAGTTGTCATCCCTATGACATATAGAGGCAGATCCTACCTAGGTGATTTTTCTTTAACCCCAATGATTGACAATTGGTGGGTTCTCACTACTTTCTTCCTCCAATCTACCATAGGGTTGTAATGCTCCATCCATGGTATGCTTAAGATTGCATCATAACGAGCTAATTGTATCACTTGCCACTCAATTGCTTCCTGATATTCTCCTACAGAGAGTGTGACCCGTCTAGGTAATGATTCAATCTTCTTTTTTTGCCCGTTAAGCAACTCTACTTTGTCACTCCCATCTCTCTCTAGATCCATTCCAAATCTTATTGCAACAGAGCAAGATAAGATATTCTTTGTTGTTCCTGGATCAATTAATACTCTCACTCGATTGCCTTCTAGGACTCCATTCACGACAATCAATTGTGAGGTTACCTTTCAAGATCTTTGCACATTAGTCTTCTTCATTCCCTTGCTTCTCTTCTTCCTTATTGAGCCAATAAGGCTGTGAGGTATATTTATTGGCGATCTTTGTTTTCCAAAGTGTTTTCTACCTCCTCTTCTTCAATGCGCCTCTCCATGTTGTTCAAAGATTGCCTGTATGAAGGCCGAGGGCCTCTAGGGAAACAAGTGTGACAGTTGGTAGATATATGCCCAATACGGACACAATTGTAACAATGGCATTGTTCTCCTTGAGTTCCTTCTCCTCATGGGACTCCATCTCTTTGTTCTTCTACCCGTCCATGCTCCCCTTGAAGCGGTCATGCTCCTCAATCTCAAAATCAAAGGTTGCCCAATTCCATTGGTACGGGTCCACCAATGTGTGGCATTTCTGCCCAATAATGTTGAGGTAGAACTACTCCTTTACCTCCACCCAATGCTCCTGCTATTCTTTGTGCACAAGCAATGGCTTCAAATACCGTGCAAGGATTTTGCACCATGACTTCTTGGCAGATCCGCTCCTTTAACCTTTGTTTGAAATTGTTGAGAACCTCTATTGGACTCATGTCGGTTATTGCGACTTGTAGATCCAAAAATGCCTCCACATACTCTTGTGCGCTGTTCTTTTGTCTCAATCCCTATAGTCAGGTTTGAGCCATCTGCACAAAATCCACCGATTGGAAATTCTCCAACAATCCTTCTTGCATTGATGTCCACGTGACCTCCTTTCTCTTTGCCAACATGGATCATTCCCAAGCATCATACCATGTGAGGGCTTTATCGGTCAAGTACCCACATGCAAATATGCTTGCTTCATGCTCCGTGATCTCTGTTGAGAACAATCAGAAATATTGATTCATTCTTGAGATCCAATTTTCCACTACTCTCATCATACGATGCACTTTGTACGGCTCAATGTTGTAGGTCTTCTTCATCCGGAGTAGCAATGTGGCTTCATCATTGATAGGGTTTGT
The DNA here is from genome assembly GCA_948567375.1 of Lunularia cruciata. Taxonomy (NCBI): domain Eukaryota; kingdom Viridiplantae; phylum Streptophyta; class Marchantiopsida; order Lunulariales; family Lunulariaceae; genus Lunularia; species Lunularia cruciata. Next base: position 28,949,822 of record OX419756.1, read on the forward strand.
AGGAACAGGTGCCTCTCCAAGTACTTTAGTCTCAAGTATTGGGTTTTGAGACAACTCTTCTTCTTGCATGGCTTGATTGTTCCTAAGGATCTGCACTTGACTTTGTAATGTCTCCATGGTTATCTTAATCTCTTGAAATTCATTCAACATGCCTTGCATTCCTTGCACCAGCTCTTGCAATTGCGGATCATGGTTCTTGCAACACTCAATTGCTAATGTCTACTTCAATATAGAGTCAATATGATCACTCTAGAAGGTGCAAAAACTATGGGAACTACCATTGGGATCTAAGAAGCTATCACTCGTTGATAATACTCCTCACCAAAATTTCTAACCACAAAATCTCTAAACATCACTTTTGGTCTCACTACTTAACGTATTTCTACTTGAGTGTTGAAAGGAAGAGGATTTGGGACATTCACATCCATATCATCATAGTAGAATGTAGATTGTCAAATCCAACTCTCTATCATATATCACCATAGGTAGAATCACCACGCTTGGTGAGTTCATCACCATGTCCATGAATTCTGCGCCAAAGTGATAAACTAGCAATACTCTCATTTGCTCATGTTGGATGTACATAACCTTGATGTGGAATGGATTCAAGAATGGAAAGCTAGGTGTGAGAAATTGTCCTCCCGGTGCATCCATCCCTTCCGCTCTCTAAAGTCCTTCCTAAGTCTAGCAATTACTCTATGTTCTCCACATCAAATTACTCAGTTTTAGTAGTTCATGCTCTTCCAAGACGGGTGATCCACTCTCTTGGACTAAGACACTCACTTTGATACCATTGTAATACTCTGAGGACAAGAGAAGAGAGAGAAACACAAATTACACACTCAACATTTAGAGCCCCAAAGGAGCACTTTCTCTTTATTATATAGACAAAGAGGATCTCCTCCAAGGAAGCTCCACCATAGGATTAGGCACACAAATAGGTGACATGTCAGCAAGCTCCACCCTTGGATTATTTACTTGGATGGCTGACATGTTGGTCTAGGTCCTATCTGGTTGGTCAAATAAGCTTTGACCGGAGGGAATCTTTTAGGGAATCTTCTTGTAGGAGTCTCAAAATCACGTAAGGTACCATTGGAAAGCTCTCGATGACACAAACCAGGGGGGAAGCAGCCTTTCCTCTATTTGGGGGGGGGGGGAAGCTGCACATTTTTGAGGCCTAATTCATCCATTTAGACCTCTGAAATTGCCTTCAAAGATTTCAGGCATATTTTGGTTCCTACTCTACTAGTAGAAGTCCACTTTTGGTGATACCTCTTTCTGATCTATTTAGTCCATCATGTGTAACATCCTTCCAAATGTTACCAAACCAATTTTCATCTTTAAATCATATGTCTAGCTATTGGTTCTAAGTTTCTCAAGTCTATTTCGATTTTTGCTCTATTTGTAAAAGTACTCTTTTGGTGAAACTTCTACCTGATCTATTTTGACCATCATGTATAACATCATTCTAGATATTACCAAACCAAATTTCACATCTAGATCATATGGCTAGCTCTTGGTATTACAAGAGGAAGATAAGTTTGTATTTGCAATATGAATCAAGCCGATTGCACAAGAACAATCTAAGGAGGGCCAAGAGCCTCATCAAGCAATGGTTGATTGGATAGTTCAAGAGTTTGTGGACATGTTTTCAAATGATCTGCCAAAGGAATTACCCTCCAATCGAGTTATGCCCTTGAAGATTGAGTTATTGCCATGGAGTACTCCAGTGAGTAGACCAATCTATCGGCTCTCACCAAAGGAGTTGGAGGAGTTGCAGACAACACTTACAGAGTTGTTGAAGAAGGACTTCATACAACATAATACCTCTCCTTGGGGAGCATTGGTACTATTTGTTCCAAAGAAGGATGGAGGACTTTGTTTTTGTGTTGATAACCGTGGGTTCAATAAGCAAACCGTGAAGAATGCATATCCCTTGCCTCGAATTGATGACTTGCTTGATCAACTAAGTGGAGCACGCTACTTTTCCAAGTTGGATCTTTCTAGTAACTATTGGCAAATTCCTATTGATAAAGAGGATGTGCAAAAGACTACCTTTTGCACAAGGTATAGGCATTTCAAGTAGAGATTTCTACCTTTTGGACTCACTACTGCTCCAACTTTCTTCATGGATCAGATGCATTGGGTATTGGATGGACTATTGGATTGGTCTTGTAACACCTGTTTGTGCATGTGTGTGGTATTGTGATATTTAGCTTGGTATTACAAGTACTTGAGAGATATTATTTATGTAGAGATAAAGGATGGTTTTACATTAGTCATGATTAGCTAGAGTTAGTCATAGCTAAGATAGAAGGAACCTTACTTTAGAGGAGGTGGAAAAGATGAGCACCACTATTTTGGATTCTAACGTGTTGACTTGGTATTATTCCTAAGTGTTTGGCTTTGAAGAAAGAGTTGAGAACTCTTGGGCCCGCATGGCTCTTTTGTTTTGGATTCTTCTATAGTCCAAGGATAGCCCATGTGAAGGAATCCTTGACTTAGTGGTTGGGTCAAGATAAGATCACATGCTTGGGGGAATGTGCCCATGTGAATGGATATTCCTTTCTACTTTTTGACTTTACTTGACTTTTAGCCTAGTAACTTGAGTTACTCCAATAATTAGTAACTTTGGTACGTAACTATTTCACAAGTATATAAACAAGGGGTGAGGAGGTACTCATCATCCTTTCATTTGCAACTATCTCTCTCTCATTGAGTTCTCTAGTGAGCAATGTCTTGAGTCTTGGAGTGTTAGCCTTGGAGGAGTATGATAGAGTTCGGGTTCCTTGCCTTCTTAGTCCATGGTGCGCTACCATAATAGCCATCATAGGTTCATCCTGAGTGAGAGACATGCCGGCTCACAGTCCATGGTGGTGTTCTTAGATGATATCTTAATCTATAGTAAGACAGAGGTAGAACATATGAAGTATGTGCGAGAAGTCCTAAGACGACTACAACAATAGAAATTTTACTGCAAGAAGTCAAAGTGTGCCTTTTGGCAGAAGGAAGTTACCTTCTTGGGTTATAAGATCTCATCAGAGGAGATCAAGATGGCAAAAGAGAAAATCAAGGTCATTACTGATTGGCCTACCCCAAAGGATACTACAGAAGTATGTGCATTCAATGGGTTGGCCACTTATTACTGACGGTTCATCCACTATTATGCTCATGTGGCTGCACCATTGATTGACCTCTTGGGAAAGAACTTGAGCTTCCAATGGACCACCAAGCATGAAGAAGCATTCCAGAAGTCAAAGCATATGGTGTTTTCAAGACCCATTCTTCAACCATATGATCCTCAACTACCTTGTGTGGTTGATTTTGATGCTTCTAACTTTGCAATTGGAGCTGTGTTGCAACAGGAATTCCCCAATGGATTACATCTCATTGCCTTTGTGCCTCGCCGACTAAATACAGCTGAAAGAAATTACTTTGCTCAAGATCAAGAACAACTTGCAATGGTATATTCCACCAAGGTATGGAGGCATTATCTATTGGGGAAACAAGTGATCATGTAAACTAATCACAAGCTATTGTTGTAAACCTTACAATTGGAACACATGAAGAGTCGACATCATCGATAGGAAGAGCAACTCCAATTGTTTGACATCAAAATTGAGTACAAACCAGGTCAGTGCTATGTCATCCATGATGCTCTATCACAACAACCTGATTTGAAGTCTCTTCCTCTCATCACGGCAGCAATTACGATGGTGTCAATTGACCCCAAGGTCCATAATGAGTTTTGGTCAGTTGTGCAACAAGATCCCTTCTTTTAAATGGTACATGGTTGTCTAATAGTAGGCAACAAGGAATAAAACACCTTCTCCTTCAAGGAAGACCTTCTATTCCATACGGACCAGATCTATGTTCCAGCCAAAGGTGATCTCCGACTTGTGGGCCTTTAGGAAGCCCATGATCTACCAATAGCTGGTCATATGGGGGTGGACAAGACCTTGGGTACCCTCCAACGCCAATGGGGTGGGCCAACATGACACAAGATGTTTGGGAGTTTATTCGATTGTGTTAGAGTTGTCAATGCAACAAGGCCAATAATTAGAAGCCGAGTGGACTCCTTCAACCACTTCCCATTCCAACTACTTGTTGGGAACATATGAGCTTAGATCTCATCACCTCCTTGCCCAAGACACAACAAGGTCACATAGCAATTGTGGTGTTTGTAGATAAGCTTAGTAAGCAAATCCATTTGGCAAATCCATTTGGCACCAATGGTTGATACTATGGATGCTCCAACCTTTGCACAACTCTACTTTGATAATGTATTCAAGCATCATGGGATGCCATGTGTACTCATCTCCGCCCGTGATCCTTGCTTCACTAGAAAGTTTTGGCAAGCCCTCTTCCAGATACTTAGCACCAAACTTGCTTTGTCCACAGCCTATCCACAGCCTCAAATTGATGGACAAACTGAACATGCAAATTCCACCTTAGAAGATATGCTTTATGCCTTTGTCAACATTCACCATACCAATTGGGATGAATCTCTTGAAGTTGCGGAGTTTGCATACAACAATTCTAAATAGGCAAGCATTAGATTCTCTCCTTTCTTTCTCAATTTTGGCCAAGATCCGCTTGTCCCAGATTCTCTTCTTACTCCTTGCCCATCTGAGATCCCTCATACTTCAACCTTCTTGACCACCATATCCAAATTTCTCTAGAAGCCAAATCTCACCTCTTTGTTGCTCAGAATCGTCAAAAACAATATGCAAACCACCATCGTTGTGATCTCACCTTTGAAATTGGTGAAAAAGTTATGCTATCCTCTAATAATCTACCCCTCCCACTTGATACCCAAGTTTGTAAACTTGCCCTTAATTGGATAGGACCTTTTGATGTCACCCAAATCGTCTCTCTTGTTGCTTATTGACTTGCCTTGCCTTGCCTTCTCATATGCACATCCATCCTATCATATTCATGTTTCTAAGTTGAAACCCTTTGTTCTTAACCCTTGTTCTTTTTCCTCTTGAGTCTAGCCTCCTCCTCTCCCTATCCCTATCAATGATCATGAGGAGTATGAAGTTGAGCGTATCCTTGTGCATCGCCAACAAGGACACCGACAACATACGGAGTACAAGGTCCTTTGGAAAGGGTATCCCTTTCATGATGCCACATGGGAACCTCTTTCTCACCTCCAAAATGTACAAATGGCCATCTAGGAGTTTGAAGCTTCAATGGCGACAAGGATGTCACCAACTAGTGGTGGGGGAATATGTAAGAATATGGAGTTTAGCAACGTAGTTAGTAAGGCTAACAAAGTAGATAATAAGCCAAATTAGCCTAGAATATTCTTGAAGCATCTAGGAAGCTTCTTGGGAAGCTTCCTAACTAGTTAACTTGTGCCCCAAGTAGGTAGCTTCTAGAAGGAAGCTTCTAGAAGCTTCTAACTACCTTAGCTTGCATGCCAAGTAGGTGGCTTCTAGAAGGAAGCTTCTTGAGAAGCTTCTTAGTTAACTTGGCTTGCACTCTAAGAAAGCGGCTCGAGGAAGCTTCTTGAGAAGCTTCTCAAGGGCTTTGTATGCTACTTATAAATACCAAAGCCAAAGCTCATGCTAGGCATTCAGAGTTTTCCCTCATTCAAGCGTTCCAATGTGAGCTTCCATTCTCCTATTTATTTCCTCAGTCTTGGTCTTTTACATCAAACCTCAACATTGCCAATTTCTCTCAAAAAAATTTTCCTGCAGCCAAACACCCTAGACCTCATCACTCCCACTTTCTCTGAAAAAAATTTTCCTACAGCCAAACACCTCAGACCTCAGCACTCCCACGTTCTCTCAAAAAGTTTTTCCTGCAGATACACACCTCAGACCTCAGCATTGCCAATTTCTCTCAGAAGGTTTTCCTTGCAGCCAGACAACTCAGCCCTTAGCATTGCCCGTTTCTCTCGAACAAATTTTCTTGCAGCCAGACACCTTGAACCTTAGCATTCCAATTTCTCTCAAATTTTTTTCCTGCAGCCAAACCCTCAAAGATTTTGCACATCCCTATCTTGCCCTTCAAAAAACATCTCCTTTCTGTAGCCTCCTTGCTCAAGTCTCCACATTTGATTGTCCTCTTCTCTTGGTGGGTTTTGTTGAACCCTCCCCTTCCTTACTTGATAAATTTTTCCCTCTTCTCTCCTCTCTATGTCCTGCTCCACAAGCTCCTCCACATTCTACTTTCCATTCCCTACTCTATCTTGGCACAACCCTAAACTTATCTCAAAAACCTATGTCCTTCTGTCCAATTCTCAATGCTCCTGCACAACCAAGTTTTTTTTATTTCCTTGAAACTCTCCTTTGCTTCCTGTATCACTCTGTCCAGTCCCTTCACTCTCACATTTTCCCATTCCTTCCTGGCTCGCTGTTCCCCTTTCCTCAGGCCAGAATCTACCCTCAATAAATTCCTCATGGCCTCCTTTTCCCAAAAACCGCTCGACTATAGTTCCTGCACAGTCCTACACATTCCTTCCCATTCCTTCCCTCCATTTGAAAAACTTCCGCTTTCTTATTGCAGTCCAGGCCCAAAAATCCCCTTTTCTGCCCTTGCCCTAGCAGAAAACCCCTTCTCCTTTATTTCAAGCTTTTTGTCCCTTTTCCTATCCCTTGTCTCAGCCACTCTTCACTTCAAAAACCCTTCACTCCTTCATGTTCTTCAAGGCACTCTCTCAAAGCTAAAAGACTCTTTTGCTCTACCATTAAATGAAAAATACTCCTAGGACCCCAATAAACAAAGTCTTAAGTCCTTGTAACATAAGTTTAAGCCCAGGTTTGTGTAACACCAAGAAACTCCCGAGCTCATGCAAAATAATAGGAACTCTTGAGCTTATGCCTCATTTCAGAAACCTCCAAGCTTATAAAACATAAGAAAATTTCCAACTTCACAATGGCATGATAGATATTCTTGAGACATAGTAACATATAAAAAAAACCCAAATTCACTGTAACACAAGAAGCAAAACTCTTACCACCAAGCTTCCTTAGCATCCTTTTCTCCTAACTCTCTACTCTATGGATAAGATCTTAATTTACTTATGGCTATTTGTCAAGATGCTACTATAGTTTTGGACTTAGATGATCCAAACATATGGATGAGTGCATATTCTCAATAGGTAGAGATCTTTCAAAGATTAATCCCAATGGTCTTTAAGAGCTTGGTGATTGCTCATCATAGGTATACCTTAAAGTATACTACTATTCAAGGAGGAGGTTTTAGACTCTCAATCCATCAATTTCATCTAGGTGACAACGTATATATACAATAGACAACACCAATAATACTTGATGTTACTACATGCCATACTATCTTGAGAGTGCGTGAGGTTTTTCCGTCTAGAATCCTTGTGTTGAAAGGACATGATGGTGTTGTTTGGAAGGATCATTTGCACAAGTATGCACCATGTCACTTCCCAAACATTGATTGCACCATGGACCAAAGCTTAGTACTTGTACATGTAGGCTTGTTGTGTATGTTATGTGTCTCATCTAGTGGAGTTGCTACTACGTTGTTGTGTGATAGTTGTTTGAGAGGATGACATAGGGTATGTTTGACTCCTCCCTCATGGTGGTTCTCCAAGGATAATGGTTATGTCCTAGATGTACTTGACTTATAGTTAGTTCACCCTTTATGTGGTATAGATTATAAACAAGCAACTAATGATGGGGCTTGATAGCACCCCATCCTCTTGATCTTTGCCCACCATAGTGTATACTACATACTTGGAGTAGATTGCTATTGGAGTTTAAGAGACCTAACCACCAGCTAGGGAGCCAATTGTGGCACTTTATTCATGGATGACTTATGTTGACAACAATGTATGTTGTGTAGCAAAGTATATACATATGCAAATTGTCACAGCATCTATAGTGCCAAAGCTAGGTTGCTTGAACATTGGAGTGGTAGTGTTGTAGTCATAATTATTTTGGTAGTTACTCATGGACTACTTGTTGGTGGTTTGATTTTATGTTAGGGCTATTGATCACATGGTGGGACCCACCATCACTTGCACCATTCACATTGTCATATGTGCCGTTAGGGCTAGAGACCTAAGTCAACCAGAGGAGTAAACCATCAAATTGCAGCTCTAGAGAGCTCACTTCTCTGATGCTCAAGCCTTTGAGTTCTTGGTTATGGTAGATAGAGGCCAGTGAGCATCACCTAGAGTCTCTTAAATAGAGTGGGTGTGGCTTGACAGTAATCAATGCTTAATTATTGATAGATTGTTGAGTGAAGGATCAAGTACATACATGATTTGAGTGGAAGAAAAAATTGATCATTGTGGCACTTTAGAGTTCATGTATGACATATGTGTGAGTTGTACTTTTATAATGTATGATGTTGATAGTGATGGATGTTGTTTGTAGCAATGTACATATGCATGACAACAAAGTAGGTAGCCTTGAAGGTACTCCATCACATTGTTGCTCATCTTGGGCCAATAATAATTGCATTTGATTGTATCTAAGGTCTTGTCTACTCCAACATGACTTGCAATGGTAGAATCATGACATTCTATTAGGATGCTAGTTCTTAGGTTTGGAGCATCCAAGATCCATAACTTGCCATTGTGGTACCCATAATTTTTTGTTTTGGATATTTTTAGGAAATTTTGAAGAACAAGTACATGGATGAAGCCTAAAGAGGGCTAAACCGGGAAGAAATAAGAAGAAGCGGGGGTTGGGAGTAAACCAAAAGTTGACCTCGGATCAAAATCAAAGAAGACAAAGACAAAGACAAAGAATTAAAGCAGGTGAGACTTTGTATTGGGCGGTGTAATTTGATCCAAAGAACCTATAACAAACTTCTTTGGAGTCAGCCTTGTAACACCCATTTATGCATGTATGTGGTATTGTGATATTTAGCTTGGTATTACAAGTACTTAAGAGATATTATTATATAGAGATAAAGGATGGTTCTATATAAGTCATGGTTAGCTAAATTTAGTCATAGCTAAGATAGAGGGGACCTTACTTTAGAGGAAGTAGAAAAGATGAGCACCACTCTTTTGGATTTTAGTGTGTTGACTTGGTATTATTCCTAGGTGTTTGGCTTTGAGGAAAGAGTTGAGAACTCTTGGTCCCACAAGCCTTTTTGTTTTGGATTCTTCTTAGTCCAAGGATAGCCCATGTGAAGGAACCCTTGACTTAGTGATTGGGTCAAGATAAGATCACATGCTTGGGGGAATATGCCCATGTGAATGGATCTTCCTTTCTACTTTTTGACTTTACTTGACTTTTAGCCTAGTAACTTGAGTTACTCCAATAATTAGTAACTTTGGTACGTAACTATTTCACAAGTATATAAACAAGGGGTGAGGAGGTACTCATCATCCTTTCATTTGCAACTATCTCTCTCTCATTGAGTTCTCTAGTGAGCAATGTCTTGAATCTTGAAGTGTTAGCCTTGGAGGAGTATGATGGAGTTTGGGTTCCTTACCTTCTTAGTCCATGATGCACTACCATAATAGCCATCAGAGGTTCATCTTGAGTGAGAGACATGCCGTCTCACAGCCCAATCAAGAAACTATGCAGGAAGAAAGTAATGACCTCGGGATCAAGAAGTTCTAGTGATAGTGATAGGATAACAACTTCACCGAATCAAAGACTTGGGAGGAGGAGCAATTGAAGAATGACCAATTGGGGCAAGACTATAAAATTACAAGTTGTGCAAGGAAGTAGAGCAATGTCTTGTTGCTACCTGGTTCCTATTTAGAGTCAACCCGAAGAAATGCAAATTAAATCCGTAGGAAGAGGAGTGGGTTAGGATCTCGAGAACGATCTTCCACAAGAAGAAGGTGAGGAAGCACACGATGACCCCAAAAGTAAGTAAGCAGAGTGTGGTGAGGAGGCTTGCAATTTGTAGGTTAGAAGTAATAGCACGGATTGAAGTATTGATGAGACTTTGTATCATGTTCTTGGCCTGGAATTGGAACTTCAATTTTCCAGGTTTCATGGTAGAAATTGCAACAAGAAATTGCAAGGATGGACCAAAGCATGAGAGGAAGAGAGGAAATCCAGCTTGATAGACGGAGGCGGATTGGAGAGTAGTTTTGGGAAGAGAAGCAAGAGATATAGGAGATACCACCCTCTATCAGAAGTGTGATGGTTCAAAAGAGACTGCCAAAGTGAGGAATTCATTCAATCAACCTTACACCAAGAATGGGTATAAGGTGGACAGTTATAGAGACCCCAAGCGGAGAGGGATAGTAAGCGCAATGATGGAAATGTTCAATCCAGAGCAAACCACCTATGTTACTATGAAATAGGCGGTGTTCTTTCACCAAATGTTTGCGGGAGAGGCAGTAGATTGGGCAAAATGTATGCATCAAAGAGTGGGGCAGATAATTTCAAGGTGGAGAATAGAAATTCCACCACATTATTTTGTGCCCTTTGCAGCACACTTTTATTCTGGGTTGAACTTGTTGATCTTGGAAGAAAGAAATAGAATGCACTTGCACTTTCATCTGGATTTGTGGAAAGAGGTAGATGTAGATGAGCGATATTATGTGGAGAGAGTGTGAGATGGAGATGAGTACTACAAGAAGAGTGGGAAGTAGAAAATTGTAGCAATTGACCTTCCAAGGGAAAGAAAGAGAGCCAAGTGAAAATCCAGCCCTTGAAAGTCATGAGAGTCATGTTGCAACAATCCAACCCTTGATAGTGCCGAAGCTTAACCCAACGGCAATGATGGTGAAGACGAAGGAAGCCACACCGGAATTGGAAGAAGAGTCGGAAGGAGAAACTAGATCAAAGGAAGAAATGTCAAGAGAAGAAGAGGAGTTCATGCTACAAAGTGAAGAATTGAGCAGTGACAATGAAGGTGAGGTGGAGGTTCAGAAAACACAAAGGCCGATGATCAAGGCAGGAAAGTTGAGTCTCAAAGTTTCTATGCTTGAACAAGGAAGTGAGAAGAAGAAGGAAGAAGTTGTGGCACAACCCCGGACTGCCAAGGGGAAGAGCATTACGACTGTAGCCAAAGTGGGGCCCAGTAAAGTTACCATGGAAGAGGAGGAAAGCTTGGAGGAAGAAACTTTGAAAGTACGAAGATTGTGACTTCAAGGCAAGGTGCACAAAGTAGAGTGGTTGGAACCTAAAGGCCGAGCTGATGGCGGGAAGTGAGAAGGAGTGGAATATCTGTCAAAGGTAGTATGTCCGCTGTTGATGTTTCTACAGCAAGAGAAGATGGAGATGGTAGGTGCCAATCTCAAGGTGCAGGATGAGTTGGCAGTAGTGAAGACCTGGAGTGCGGATACCTCATTATTGCGAGGTGAGTTGACAAGGGTGGAGATGGAAGCCAAAGAACTTTGGGTTGAGGAGGTTCTTTGGAGTAAACACTTTGAGGTGAGGAGGGAGGATCTAGTAAAGAGTCGAGAGGAGGCAAAGGAGATGACCGCATTGGTTGTAGTGTTGAAGGGGAAATTGCAGATGCACAAGAAGAGTTAATCCACTCAGAAGCAATTACAGCGGTGATGGAGCAAGAGTTGGAGAGTCTCAAGAAGAGGGCAGCGGAGAAAGATCAAGCATGGCAGCAAGAGTTAGCGGAACACAATAAAGAAGAAGATTGGTTGCAAGGATTGGTGCGAGTAGTGGAGGAGCAAATATCTATGAATCTGAGGGAGAAGGAGGCATTGAAGGCCAAATTTGAAGATGAGCTCCTGATGTTTGTAGTGAATTGGAGGAAGAAAGGAAGAAGGAGAAGCTTGCATTTGTAGGAGAAGCTGATGAGGTAGTTGGAGTAGTCAATGAAATCAAGGCAATGCTAAGCACAGAAGTTTTAAGGAAAACTCAAGGAGTTGAGACTGCATGAGCTGAAGTTATTGGTGCAGGAGACGTGCAAGAGAAAGGCATAGGACATAGAGTTGAATAATTTATTAATTTGTTTGCAAGAACGTGTAGATAAGAAGATGTTAGAGGTAGAAGACAATGTGTATCTCTGACTAGATCTTGTTATAACGGAGTTAGATAAACTTCATAGTGAGGTACAAGAAGTATGAAGACCCAAAGTTATAGAAGTAGGAGTACAGGTGTCTTTGGAGTTGTTCTCTAAAACTTTAGAGAAGAGTGGGTCAAGAGATACCGAGTTAGAAAGATTACTTGAGACCTCAATTGTAGTTTGTAGTGAAGAAATTGTAGAAATAGAAGAGTTAGGAGTAGGATTAGATAGACCCGAGGATGGTGAAATTATAAAGGGATCATCGGGTTTGGGAGCCAAAGTTGAGGTTGATATCGGATTGGAGTAGTAACAATTTTGAGATTTGAAGAGGCAGATATGAAGAGGTGCATTGTCATTTCAGATCTGTAGGTAGGAAGAGTTATTAGAGAACGGTATAGTTGTTAGATAACTATCATTTGCTCTAGTATTTAAAAGTGGCACTCACAATCATATGTTGTTCAGTGCTCATAATTTCTGAGAATAGATAAAGCAAAGTGTTGTGAAGTAGTGCTCATTGTTTGAGCTAAATTCCAAGTATCAAAATTGTGTCTATGTTTGTGAGTGTGTGGAGAATTTTGAAGTGCAAGTCAGTGTGTTGTTGGATGTTGGATTCCGCAACCTTGGTCTTTACTCTATGTGTTTGATCCTAAGTGAAGTGCAATCAAAGTAATGCCTTGATAGATCTAAGAGGAATTGTAGTGTTGGTAGTATTTTGCATTTGTGAATGCAGCTCTGAGTTGATGTGAAGTAATTGCAATTGAGGAAGTTGTGCCTTTAGTGGAAGGGTGGAACACAACTTTGAGGCAAATTTGTTTGTAGTGAAGTGCCATTTTGGGAGAGCTTGAATCATCACAATCAAGATTGTTTGGAAAGATTTGATGGAGTTGTGATTAAGAAGTGTTAATTTGTGACAAATTACAAATCAGTGCTTGTTACTCTCTTCTGGGTGTAGTTTCTACCTGAGAGACTCAAGACGCAACCAAGAAGAGTTAAGATTGTTACTTTGACTTTGTATTTGACCAATTCTGACCAGTATCTCTGTGAGAACAAACCTCACTTACCTGATTACCACAAAAGTGATATTTGCCAGGTTGTCATCATGAAAGGTGAATTCTTGGGTATTGGTTACACCTTTGCATGATTGAACTCCTACAATCTATGTGTAAGATTTCATAGTAGTAAGAATCCTTGGCCAAGTTCCAAGTTCATCTTGACCTCTATTACTAGTTTGTTCACCATATGCATTTGGTTGAATGCATCTGTAAGTTGCTTCTTGCCTTCCACATATGTGATTGTCATATTGAACCATTGTCTCCACTCTACCTAACAAATCTTTCATGTGTCTCAAGGTAGACTAGAGGTTTGTGGTCTATCTCACATACAAATGTCTTCTTGCCAAGATAGTGTTTCCAATGCTTGGTTGCAAGGACAATGGCAGACTTTTCTATTTTGTGCTTTGATAGTTATGCTTTGCTGAGAATATCTTTTGGGAGAAATATGCAATTGGGTTCTATCCATCATTCCATCCCTATTGTAAGACTAGTCCTATCCCAATGCCTGATACATCTATAGCTAACTTGATTGGACATTTTGGGTCATATCATTTCAAGATTAGTGCATGTAGTAATGCATCTTTCAATTCCTAAAAGGCCAATTCTTATGTGGTTCTCCATATGCTTTAAGGGATGTATGACCTTGGAAAATTCTTTCACAAATTGACAATAGAAGCCAATCAATTCCAAGAAACTCTTGAGTTAAGTATGATATTCTAGAGCACTTCATTTTTGAATAACATCTAGTTTATCTATTAGCATTTGGATACCCTCTACACTTACTTTATGCCCCAAGTAATCTACTTCAAACTTTCCAAACTTGCACTTTGTGACTTTGGTATATAGTTGGTTTTGTCATAGAATCCAAAGAACATCTTGTAGATGTTGCTTGTGTTCATTCATTTTCCTATTGAAGACTAAGATATCATCAAGGAAAATGATAACAAAATTATCCAAGTATGGATGAAATATATCATTCATCAAACTCATGAAAGTGGTTGGAGTGTTGGTGAGGCCAAAGTGCATCACTAAGCACTCAAAGTGACCATACCTTGTTCAAAAGGTAGTTCTGTGTATGTCTTCCTCCATGATCTTGCTTTGGTTCTAACCACTCCACAAATCAAGTTTGGTGTAGTGTTTTGCTCCATTGAGTTGATCAAACATGTTATCCATGCAAGGTAATGGTTATATTTTTGTCACCATTTGTTGATTTAGGCCTTGGTAGTCAATGCACATATGTATTGTACCATCCTTCTTCTTCACAAACAAGACAAGAGCCCCGTATCATGATATGTTGGGTTGGATAAACCCTTTTTGCAACATATCCTTGATTTCAGCTTTGCACTCTTCCAACTCATGAGGTGATAGTCAATATGGGGCCTTACAAGGAGATGGCTTACCAAGAAGTATCTCAATTTTATCATCTACTCTCCTTTTTTGTGGTAATCCTAAGATAAATCATCTGGAAAGATATCTTGAAACTCATTAACCACATCTTTCAAATTCACAAATATTTTTCCATCAGGTTATGAACTCTAGACTTCTTCTATTAGATCCATAAAACATCTATTTGTCTTACCAATAGCCGTTGTCTCTATGATATAGAGAGGTAATTCTTGCCTTTGTGATCTTTATCTCTCTCCAATGATCTTCTATTAGCTAGTTGTCACTATTTCCTTACTCCAATCTACCATGTGGTTGTAGTACTCCATCCAAGGTATGCCTAAGATCATATCATAATGAGCTAATTGTATCACTCACCACTCAATTTTTTTCTTGATACTCTCTTACAAAGAGTGTTACCTTTCTAGGTAATGACTCAATCCTTTGATGTTGAAAAATCAGCGGATGAGTTGTGGTTAGGGCTCTCTATATCACCACTAGGTAACTCTACTTCTTTATTCTCATCCTTCTTGAGTTCCATACCCATCCTTATTGCAACAAAGCAAGATAAAAAATTCTCTATTGCTCTAGGATCTATCAATACTCTCATGTGATTGTCTTTCCTTTTACAATAATCAATTGTGCATTTATCTTCCTCAACCTTTGTGCACTTTTCCTCTTCTTCCCCTTACTTTTACTCTTCTCTATTGAGCTAGTAAGGCCACAAGGAACATGTACTAACAATTTTTGTTTTCCAATATGATTTCAACATCCTCCTCTTCAATTCATCTCTCCAAGTTCTTCAATGGTTGCTTGTATAGACCCCAAGGGCCTCTAGGAAGGTGGGCACAATGATTGATGGCTATGTGCCCAACTTGGCCGTAATTGTAATAACATCATTGTTTTGCTCAAGGCCGTTGTGGAACTCCATCTCTCTTTTCTTTATATGGAGCGGTCATGCTTCTTGGTCTTGGAAATAAATGTTACTTAAGAACTAGTCCACCAAAGAACAATGTTGCAACACAATAGTGTTATTATGTTGGGACTAATTCTTCACCTCCTCCAAGTGCTCCTCCTATTCTTTGAGCATACCCAATGGCTTCAAAAATAGTGCAAGGATTTTACACCATTACCTCTTGATGAATTTGCTATTTTAACCCTTGTTTGAAATTATCAAGAGCTTTTGTTGGATTCATATTGGTTATTTTGACCTATAGATCAAGAAATATCTCCATGCACTTTTGTTTTTTGTTCTTCTACTTGAACCTCCATAGTCAAGTTCAAGTTATTTTCACGGAATCATGGATTGGAAATTCTTCAACAACCCTTCTTGCATTGTTGTCCAAGTGATCTCTCTTTCTTTTGCCAATATTGATCATTCCAAAGCATCATACCATGTGAGTGCTTTATTGGTCAAGTATCCACATGAAAACACACTTGCGGAATGATTTATGATCTCATTTGTGAATAGTCAAAAATATCAATCCATTCTTGAGATCTAGTTTTTCACTACTCCCATGGAGTGTTGTCCCTTGAAAGACTTGATGTTGCATGTCTTTATCCTCCGTAGTAACAATGTGGCTTCATTGTTGATTGGGATTGGTGTCATTAGCATTAGTGATTCTCCATGTACTTTGGCCACTAATATTTGGTTTCGGGATGATTTCCCTTCTTGCATTACATGATTGCTTGTGAAGGTATGTAATTGACCTTGCATTCCTTGCATAAGATCATGCAACTTTGGCTCCATGATTCATACACACGCAAATGATCAATCATTACTTCTTGCTTCAATAGAGGATTGTGATCACTCAAGAAGGGGCACAAATGATTAGGAATACCATTGGGACCTTAGAGGCTATCACTCATTGATAATAATCCTCACCAAGGTGTGGACTACCAAATCCCTAAATATCACTTTTGGTCTCACTACATAATGGATTTCTACTTGAGTGTTGAAAGAGAGAGGATTTTGTATGTCCATTACGTTATAAAAAAATATAAATGGTCAAATCTCAATCTGTATTGTATATCACCATAGGTAGAAATCACCAAGTTTGGCAAATTCATTATTATGTCCATGAACTTTGCTCCAAAATGGTAAACAAGATATACTCTCACTTGCTCACGTTGGCTGTACATAATCTTGATGTGAAATGGATTCAAGAAAAAGAAGCAAGCTGCAAGAAATTGTCCTCCATGAGCATCCATCCCATCCTCTCTTGAAAACATCCTCAATCTATCAATTGCACTACTTTTCTCCCCTCAAAATTACTCAATCTTAGTAGCCCATGTTCCTCCAAGAAGAATGATCCACTCATTTGGATTAAAATAGAAAATTTGATACCATTATAATGTTCCAAGGACAAGAGAAGCCCCAAGAGAAGTATTAAGCTTCATCCCTCAATACTCCAATGCTCTAAAGGAGCACCTTGTTTTTGTTATATAGCAAAGAGAATACACTCAATGGGAATTACATCCTTGGATCAAATACATGGATTTGTGACATATCAACAAGCTCCACCCTTAGATTAGCTACATGGATTGGTGACATGTTGATCTTTGTCCTGTTTGGTTGGTCAAAAAAGTTTGCCCAAAGGGAATCTTTGGATAATATTCCTATAAGAAGCTCAAAACAATATGGATGAGGAATTGTTGGAAAGCTCTTAACAAGACAAACAAGAGGGCAGAAGGAAACACCCTCTTATCCTAAAGGGGAATAATATTCTATTTTTTTATGCCTAATTCATCTATTTAGGCCTCCAAAATTGACTCTAAAGTTTTCAAGGTGCTTTTAACGATTGCTTTATTAGTGGTGTCATGCGTATGTACATCACTACATAATATACATCATTGTCAACATCATACACTATAGAAGCATAACTCACACATAAGTCATACATGAACCCTAAAGTGCCACAATAATCAGTTCATCACCAACTCAAAACACACTCAAATAGATTGGAACTTTATCACTCACTCAATCATTATGCCAACAATTGGGCATTGATTACATATAAGCCACACCCACTCTAGCTAAGAGACTCTAAGTGACGCTTGCTAGTCTCTATCCACCATAGCCAAGAACTTGACAACTCAACATCAAAGAAGTGAGCTCTTTGGAGCTACACTTTGAAGGTATACCTCTGATTTTGACCTAGGTCTCTAGCTCTAATAGTCTTGTACATGGTAAAAATGGTGCAAGTGATGGTGGGTCCCACCATGTGATAAGTACCCTAAACATGAAATCAAACTGCCAAAAAGTGATCTATGAGCAACTACCAAAATACCTCTGACTACCAACACTACTACTCTAGTGTCCAAGCAATCTAGCTTTGACACCACAAAATGTTATGATAGTTATCGTGCACATATCCATCATGTAATAGCCATAGCTAGATAGATGATCTAGAGATGAAATATGGTTTGGTAAAATCTGGAAGAATGTTATACATGATAGACTAAGTAGGTAGGCTAGAGGTATCACCAAAAGAGTACTTCTACTAATAGGCCAAAAACCAAAATATACTTCACAACTTTAGAATCAATAGTTAGGCATTGATCTAGAGGTGAAACTTGGTGTGGTAACATCTAGAAGGATGTTACACATGATGGAGAATGTATATCAGATAGAGGTAGCACCAAAAGAGCACTTCTACTAATAAGGAAAAGCTAAATAGGCTTGAAAACTTGAGGTAATTTTGGAGCCCTAAACAAATGAATTAGGTCTAAAAAATGTATAGATTCCCCCCTTCCCTAATGGAGAAGAGGCTAGAATTCCCTCCTCTTGGTTTGTCTCAATGAGAGCTTTCCAATGGTACCTCATCCATGTGATTCTAAGATTCTTACAAGAAGATTCCCTAAAAGATTCTCTTTAGTCAAAGCCTATTTACCAACCAGATGGGACCTAGACTGACATGTCACTCATCCAAACAAGCAAGGATGGAGCTTGCTGATAGGTCACCTATCCATGTACTTAATCCTATGGTGGAGCTTCTTTGGAGGAGATCCTCCTTGGCTATATAATAATGAGAAGGTGCTCCTTTGGGACATCAAAGGATTGAGGGTGAAATTTAAGACTGTATTTTCTCTCTTGTATCTCTCTTGAAGAGTTCTCTTGTCCTTGGAGTACTACAATGGTATCAGAGCAAGTGTTTTAATCCAAGAGAGTGGATCATCCCTCTTGGAAGAGCACGAGCTACTAAAATTGAGTAATTTGAGGTGGAGAACATAGTGCAATTGTTAGACTTGGGAAGCGCTTTAGAGAGCATATGGGATGGATGCACCAGGAGGACAATTTCTTGCACCTAGCTTCCCATTCTTGAATCCATTTCACAGCAAGATTATGTACATCTAGTGTGAGCAAATGAGAGTATTGCTAGTTTATCACTTTGGAGTAGAATTCATGGACAGAGTGATGAATTCACCAAACCCGGTGATTCTACCTATGGTGGTATACAACAAAGAGTAAGATTTGACAATCTAAATTCTATTATGATGTTATGGATCAAATGTATTGAATCCTCACCCTTTCAACATGCAAGTAGAAATCTGTAATGTAATTAGACCAAAAGTGATGTTTTGGGATTTTATAGTCCGTAATTTTGGTAAGGGAATATTATCAATGAGTGATTGCCTCTAAGGTCCCACTGGTAGTCCTCATAGTTTTTTCACCCTCTCAAGTGATCATTCTAACTCTCAATTGTAGTAGGAAGTAGCAAGTGAACATCAATTGTGTATAGGAATCACGGACCCGTAATTGCAGGAGTTGATGGACTGAATGTAGGGGATATTGAACAAGTTTTAAGAAATCAAGATGACCATGGAGGAATTGCAAAATCAAGTACGTGCTATCAAGAAGGATCAAGTAATGCAAGAAGGGGAGTTGTCTCAACAACCAATACCAACAATCAAAGTACCTGGAGAGTTATACATGCCAATCACACCGATCGCAATCAACAACCAAGCCACATTGTTACTACAAATGAAGAAGACATGCAACATTAAGCCTTACAAGGGATAGTGTTCCATGGGAGTAGTGGAAAATTAGATTTCAAGAATGAATTGATACCTTCTACTATTCACAACAAAGATCATTGATCATTGATCATTCTATAGGTGTGTTTGCTTGTGGGTACTTGACCGATAAGGCCCTCACATGGTACGACGCTTGGGAATGATCATTGATGGTAGAATGACGAGAAGTCACTTGGACAGCCATGCAAGAAGGGGTGCTCAAGAATTTTCCAATTTGTGGATTCCGTGTTAATGGCCTGAACCAGACTCTAGGGGTTGAAGCAAAAGAATAGTATACAAGAGTACATGGAGGCATTTCTGGATCTACAGGTTGCAATAACCAATATGAGTCCAGCCAAAGCTCAAAGTCCAGCCAAAGTTGTACACAATTTCAAGAGAGGATTAAAAGAGTGGATTCATCAAGAGGTAATGGTGCAAAATCCTCATCTTGTTTTTGAAGCCAATTTTTGTGCCCAAAGAATAGCAAAGGCACTTGGAGGAGGTGAAGCAATAACACCAATGCAAAACTATTGGGCAGAGACACACCACTTTGGTGGACCAATACCTATAGAATTGGGCAACATTTGATTTTGAGACATAGGAGCAAGACCTCTCCAAGGAGAACGGGGACGGTTCAAAGAAAGGAGAGAATGAGTCCCGCAAGGAGAATGGGCTCGAGAAAAACAATGATGTTGTTACAATTGGGCACATAAACATCAATTGTCATCCTCTTCATCTTAGAGGCCATTGGTCTCTTTACAAGTGACCTCTGAACCACATAGAGAGATGAATTGAAGAGGAAGATATAGAAATTGCATTGGAAAACAAAGATCCCTAGTAAATGTACCTTGCGGCCTTATTGGCTCGGTAAAGAAGAGCAAAAGTGGTGGGGAGGAATAAGACAAGTGTGCAAAGAAGGAAGAAGGTAAATGCACAATTAATTGTTGTAAATAGAGTGCTAAAAGGCAATCCAGTGAAGGTGTTGATAGACCCTAGGGCAATAGAGAATTTCTTGTCTTGTTCTATTGCAATAAGGTTGGGGTTGGAGTTGAAACTAGAGAAGGATGAGAAGGACAAAGTAAAGTTACCTAATGGTTAGACATAGAGGATTGAGTCATTACCTAGAAAGTAAATACTCTCAGTAGGAGGGTATTGAGAAGCAATCAAGTGGTGAGTGATACAACTAGCTTGTTATGATGTGTTCTATGTATGTTGTGGATGGAGCACTACAACCTCATAGGGGATTGGAGAAACAAAGTAGTAAAAACTAGTCAGTGGAAAATCTTTGGGATGAAAAGAAGATCACAAAGGCAAGAGCTGCCTCTGTATGTCATTAAGACCAAATCTATTGGTAAGATAGATTGATGTTTAATGGATTTAACAAGAGAAATCCAGATTGCCCAACACAATGGAAAAATTCTTGAGAAATTGAAAGATATGGTCAATGAGTTCCAAGATATCTTTCCGGATGAATTACTCGTAGGTTTACCACCAAAAAAGAGAGTAGATCATAAAATTCAAATAATTCCAAGGAAAACACCTCCTTTTAAGGCCCCATATTGACTATCACCTCAAGAGTTGGAGGAATGTAAGGCTCAAATTGAGGATATATTGCAAAAGGGGTTTATCCAACCCAGCATATTAGTATATAGGGCTCTTGTATTGTTTGTGAAGAAGAAGAATGGAACAATGTGCATGTGCATTGACTACAAGGGATTGAATCAACAAATGGTGAAGAACAAATATCCATCACCTTGCATGGATGACTAATTTGATCAACTCAATGTGGCAAGACACTTCATCAAACTTGATTTCCAGAGCGGTTACAACCAAATCAGGATTGTAGAAGAAGATACACATAAAATGGCCTTTGAACAAGGTTTGGTCATTTTGAGTACTTGGTGATGCAGTTTGGCCTCATCAATGCTCCAATCACTTTTATGAGTTTGATGAATGACATATTTCATCTATACTTGGGTAAACCTATTGTCCTTTTTCTTGATGACATCTTAGTCTATAGTAAGACGCTAATAGAGCACAAGCAACATCTGCAAGAAGTCCTTCATATTCTACAATAGAATCAATTGTATGCCAAAATCTCAAGGTGTGAGTTTGAAAAATCTGAAGTAGACTACTTAGGGCATAAAGTAAGTGCGGAGGGTACCCAAGTGCTAATAGATCAAATAAAGGTCATTCAAAAATAGAGTGCTCCAAAAGATTATACTCAATCCAAGAGTTTCTTGGGATTGATAGAGTTTTATCATCGATTTGTCAAGGACTTCTCCAAAATTGTACAACCTCTAACAACAATATTGGGCAAGGGGAAGAGGTGGATATAGGGAACCATACAAGACTTGGCCTTTCAAGAGTTAAAAAATGCATTACTACATGCACCAATCTTGAAATGGTATGACCCAAAACGTCCAAGCAAGATAGCTACAAACGCATTAGGGGTTACAATAGGAGCAATCCTACAACATGAATGGCAGGATGGATTTCACCCAATTGCATATTTCTCTTCAATTGCTATCAGAAAAATGCAACTATCATACCACCAAATGAGAAGAGCTGGCCACTGTCCTTGCAACCAAGCATTGGAAGCACTATTTGGGTGAGAAGGCATTTATGGTAGAGACAAACCACAAACCTCTAGTCTACCTCAAGACACAAAAGGATCTTTCTTGTTGATAGATTTGGTGGGCAAAATGGAGACAACAATTTAGCATGACAATCAGATATATGGAAGGCAAGAAGCAACTTGCAGATGCATTCACTCAAATCCCAATGGCAAAAAACTTGGTGATAGAATTCAAAATGAACCTTGAATTTTGGCCCAAGATTCTTGCTGCTACAAAAACTGATCCACAGATTGTAGGTGCTCAATCATCCAAAGGCATCACTAGCACCCAACAACTCACGTTTTGTGATGGTAGGTTGTGGATCCCTAATGATACGGATCTAAGAACCACTACCCTGTCAAAATCTCATGATTTTGCCATTGTAGGTCACATTGGAATGGACAAGACCTTAGATGCAATTAAATGCCATTACTATTGGCCCAAGATGAGCAATGATGTGATGGAATATGTTTGGAGCTGCTTACTTTGTCAACAAAATAAGACTTCTAATCAACCTTCTACAAGACTCCTCCAACCTCTCCCCACTCCTACACAATGTTGGGAATAGGTAAGCATGGATTTGGTTCTTTAATTTCCCAAGACCACCTTTGAGATTGATTCCATTGTAGTCTTTGTCGACCAATTTAGGAAATTGATCACATGTATGTACTACCACCAAGGATGTGACTTCTTTGCAACTAGCTCAATTGTACTAAGATGCAATCTTTTCCATCATGGCTTGTCGTGAGTGCTGATCATAGATAGAGGCACTCAATTCACTAGTTTTTTTTGGAGAACACTCTTTGGGTTCTTCAAAACCAAATTTGCTCCATCCACAACTTACCATCCACAGACCAATGGACAAATAGAGAGGCAAATCACACTATTGAGGACATGCTTCAGAGCTTTACTTGGATGAGCAAGAAAGTTGGGACATGTTACTACCATAGGTGGAATTTGAGTACAACATTTCAATGAATGCCTCCATACAAGTCAAATTTTTCTTCCTCACGTATGGAGAGCATCCTTTCACAACTGGAAGCTTGATGAAGTCCGTTTGATGGCTACCAAGGTAGATGATGTCAACACTTTTGTTTCTAAAATCCAATAAGGGGTGGAGCACAAGATACAGATTGCCCAAAATTGGTAAAAGTAGTATGCAAATGCACACAGCCAACACATGGAGTTCAATGTGGGAAATCAAGTTTGGTTTTCAACCACCAGCCTCAAGTTAGTTGGTCCTCATAAGCTTTGACCTTGTTTTATTAGACCTTTCTCCATCCTTCATCGCATTGGAGCCATGGCCTATCACCTTGAGCTACTGCCACATATGAAATCCACTCAATGTTTCATGTTTTCTTATTATGCAAATATGCTCCTCAACCATCCCACTTCTCTTCCATCCAAGAAAGTTGACCTTGTCCAACCTTGGTTGATGACACATAGGAGTATGAAGTCGAATGCATTCTCCAAAAGTGCATCTCGGGTACTCACCATCCACATGTGGAATACCTAGTACATTGAAAAGGGTGTCCCTTGTATGAGGCAACATGGGAGCCAGTAGCCAACTTGACCCACACACCAATGTTAGTGAAATCTTTTGAGCAATAACTTTGCAACAAGGACGTTGTGTCTTAAAAGGAGGGAGGTTTGCAATACCAATAGCTGGATAGATGATCTAGATATGAAATTTGATTTAGTAACATTTTGAAGGATGTTATACATGATGGACTAAGTAGATAAGCTAGAGGTATCACCAAAAGATTACTTCTACAAATAGGCCAAAAACCAAAACATGCTTGGAAACTTTAGAATCAATAAGTAGACATATGATCTAGAGGTGAAACTTGAGGTGGTAACATCTAGAAGGATGTTACACATGATAGAGAATGTAGATCAGATAGAGGTATCACCAAAAGAGCACTTCTACTAATAGGGCAAAAGCCAAAATAGGCTTAAACTTGAGGCAATTTTGGAGGCCTAAACGGATGGATTAGGCCTCAAAAATGTGTAGATTCCCCCCTCTCCCAATGAAGAAGAGGCTAGTTTTTGCTCCCCCCTGGTTTCTCTTGATGAGAGATTTCCAATGGTATCTCTCCCACATGATTCTAAGATTCTTACAAGAAGATTCCTTAAAATATTTCCTCCGGTCAAAGCCTATTTGACCAACTAGATGGGACCAAGACCAACATGTCACCCATCCAAGCAAGTAATCTAAAGGTGGAGCTTGCTAATAGGTCACCTATCCATGTACCTAATCCTCTGGTGGAGCTTCCTTGGAGGAGATCCTCCCTGGCTATATAATAAAGAGAAGGTGCTCCTTTGGGGCATCGGAGGATTGAGGGTGAAATTTTTGTTTCCTCTCTTGTATCTCTCTTGAAGAGTTCTTTTGTCCTTGGAGTATTATACATCACTACATCATACATCATTGTCAACAACATACACTATTGAAGCACAACTCACACATTAGTCATACATGAACTCTAGCAGTTAGGTCCATCTAACTTAGATAGCCATCTACTCCAAGTATATGGTATACCCTATGGTGGGCAAAGATCAAGAAGCCGGGTGATATTGAGCCCCATTGTTGGTTACTTTTCTACAATCTATACCATATAAAGGATGAACTAGCTATAGGTCAAGTACATCTAGGATATAACCACTGTCCTTGAGGAATAACCATGAGGGGAGGAGTCAAACATGTCACATTCTATCCTCTTGAACAACTATTACACATTAACATAGTAGCAACTCCACCAAAAGAGCTGCATAACATAGAACGCAAGCCTACACATACAAGTGCCAAGCTTGGATCCATAGTACCATCAATGTTTGGGAGATGGCATGCTCAAATGCCATTGGCATTACTTTCCAAAAGATCTTTGCCCATTGAGAACATGCACTCATCCATACGTCTGGATCATCCAAGTCCAAAACTATTGGAGCATTTTGACAAATGGTTGTAGGTAAATCTAGATCTCTTCCAAAGAGTAGAAAGAAAGGAGAGAAGGATGCTAAGGAAGCTTGCTGGCTAAACCAATAGCCACTGGCCAACCAAGGTAATTGGAGATCCCAATCTCCTCAATGGCCTCTCTACAAACTATACTTATGAAATCCACTCTCTTTGCTAAGCCATTTGAACCACTCTCTTTCTTAAGCCATTTGAACCACTCTCTTTGCTAAATCATTTGCCTTAGAGTGATATCAAGAAATAGTATGATGATCAATTAGATCCTTCTCACACAAGACCTGAAACTCTCCCAAGAACTTTGTACATTGATCAGTCAAAACCTTAGCTTGTGCACCAAAATGACTAAAAACTCAATCCAAGAATGAGTAAGCCATCCCTTCATTGGACTTATCAAGAAGTGCAACCAACTCAATCCACTTGGAGAAGTGTTCTACCATAACCAAAACATACTGATGATATCTCATAATCAATGATAAAGGTCCAACAAACTCCAAACTCTAAGGTAATTAGTGTAATTTTGGTGTAGGAGCACTAAATAATGCTCTAACTTGGTCACAAACCACACATCTAGTAACAAACTACTATACATTGGTATGCATACCATGCCACAAATAATGACTTTGGAGTAAGCTATATGTATGCTTTACTCCAAAATGTCCTAGCTCTTCATGAGCATGACAAACCAACTATGGTCTCTAGGATGGAAGTGGTACTACTTGTACTCTACCATCTTCCCATACACAAAGAAGGTGTCTACCCACCAACTTAAACTACTTGGCTTGCTGAAGAACATGATGTCTCTCCTTAGCACCAATTGTATCACCAATTCTGTCATCCACAACACTAGTGCAAAGATAATCCATCACCAAGACATTATCATGAATGTCTTGTTGAATTATACCAATATTTCCACTTTTGGATCTATGACCTCAATAATTCCACCGGTATGTGCTAAGAGAAATACCACCAAAGCCTTAGAGAATATAAATAAGAAGGTAGATGCATGCCAACTTGGCACCATCTCCTCATTTGTCTCACTATGCCAATGTGCCCTGGTCTAACTTGTTGGTTGAGATATGGGTTTCTACTCAACCTATCTACATCATAGTTCACCACTCTAGGTATGTAAATAACCATGAAATCATACTCTTGTAAAATTAGAGCCCATTGTGTAAGCTTCCCAAAAAGCTTGTCAGACTCCATCAACCACTTCAATGGTTGATGATCAATGATGAGAATGAAGGAGTTATAGGGTATCAAATAGGTAACATTGAATATGTGTTATTGCCCATAATGCTACCAAGCACTCTCCCTCATATGAATATACTTCACATCTACTAAATTGTTAGAGCAACTAGCATAGGACACCACAAACTCCTTCTCCTCATCATCATGTTGGGTGAGCACTACTCCAAGCCCCAACATGCTCCAATCAATGTGAACTTGGAATGGTTGTCCTTTGATCAGTCTCTCAAGAATGGGGGTAGATATCAACCTCTCCTTGAGCTTTATAAAAGAAAAACTCTCTCTTGCTCATCTCTCCAACACACTCTTGTGTGAGCTTGTCCAACTTTGTGAGGGCCTTGACCTTGGTAATGGCACTAAATCCTCTAACATAGCGGCAATAGAAGTTTACCAACCTAAGGAATGCTCGCACTCTACTCACATCCGTAGTCCAAGGATACATGCAATAGCCACCACCTTGGTATGTTGAACACCAAGTCCTCTAGGGTAAATAGTGTGACCCAAATACTCAACGTGCTCATGGAAGAATCTACACTTTCCAAGATGTAATTTGAGTCCATGAGATCTCAATCTCTCAAACACCTCCAAAAAATGCCTCTTATGTTCTTCCTAATAATGCTATAGACCAAAATGTCATCAATATAGCATTGAATAAAATCCAATCCTGCTAGGATCTTATCCATGACCCTCTAGAACTCAACAAAAGCATTCTTTAACCCAAATAGTAAGAACCTCCATTGATATAATACATCCTTACCGTGAGGATCAATAGCCAAAAATCCTATCTTGGACTTATCTTCCTCCTTGATTGGCAAATAATGATATCTTGCTCAAAGATCCAAAGTATTGAATACCTTTGCATGACCAATTGCATCACAGATCTCCTCAAGTGTAGCCATGGCATACCAATCAGCCGTAGTTTATCAATCAATTGGACAATAATCTCCACACATCTGCCTATCTATGCATATCCTTCTTGGCTTGCATCACTATAGCTAAAGCATGCTTTCCATGTGAAATCTCCACCAAACCTGCCTCAAAATGGTTTTTATTGTGGCTTTGAATCAATACTTTCTCCATGTCACTAGATTCATAAGGATGTCAAAAAATTGGTGTATTGCTAATAAGCTCAATGTGAATACTAGGTCCTTTTAGAGCACCCAAATACTTCATACTAAAGGCAAAAAAATTTGTGTAGCTCCTAAAGAACCTCCAAACTCTCTATCTTTCCTCTCTTGTAAGCTTGGGTCCAAGATCTTTCTCCCAAGTACCCTTTGTAACTGATGTAGGAGTGGAAGAAATATTGACTGGCTACTATGTTAGGCACTTAGTATTAGTAATTTCATGCTTCCAACCACTAGAGTAACCAAACTTAGTATGGAAACTCCCTCTGATTTACCTACAAGCTCCATACGTCCTCTAGCTGCATCTCATGCAGGTCAAGGGTGTGATCCAAGTAGACCATGCTCACTTGGATAGATTCTAAGCAGACCATTCTCACTAGTAGCCATTGGCTATGTCCCAAGAAAACCTTGCCTACTTGGTCCATCGCTCCTAACATGTGCTTGAATCATCTGGATAGGCATAAAGCTCACAAGTGTTCAAGTTGTGATGCCTATCAAGCGTATCCTAATCTGCCAAGCCAAGGTTTACAATCCAGTCAAACAATTTAGGTCCATAGCTTGACCTAACATATGACACTTGGATGCCTTTGACATTGTTGGAACAATGGTGATAGTGGTTTGAAAACCCATTTCTTGCTCCCTCTCATCAACATTGGGCTTCACTAACTATTATAACTATGAGTCTCAAACAAGTCCATGTCCCCTCTCTCAAAAAGCATGAGAGCTTGGAGAAACTCATAAGTGTGGGTAAAGCAGATTTGGCCTATCCAACAAGATTCACCATTTCCATAGGTGACCTATCAGCCACTACCACCATTTGAGACTAGCGCCCAACATTTAAAATATCACCAACAATGAGGTGATTTAGTCCCTAAATCCCATCATAGGCACATTGTAGAACCTCTTTGGGTAAGAGGTCTGTCCACCAAAGATTAAGATGATGAGCCTGTGATCCCACTCTAGCTGCAACCAACAATATGGTAGTTCTCATCCAAGAATGGACTTGATGGGTACTTGCCACCACTTGGGTGCAAGAATCACCAATCAAAAGGACTTTCTCCAAAATGTAGGTTGTAGAAATAGACCAATGAACCTAAAGATGTTTTAGTATATGTTTTAGTATATGTTTTAGTATCTCCCAAACACACCACAATGGGGTCCTAGAGACCCTAACCTCAGCTTGCCCGTGTATGTCCTTGATATGGCCATCCAAAAATCACCAAATGAATGAGACCATGTCTCTCCAAATCCTACGTCCCCAACAAGGAAATGTCTACAAGTTGGGTCTTTTGGTAACTCCTAATTGTTGACATTAGCAATAACTCAAGATACCAATGGGCCAAGTGTGCCACATAATGTAACAAGAGTTGCCTAGTAGTCTCATCTCTCCCTACATACAAGTACTTTTGTACTTGCATATTTGCATGTAATACAATAGCTAGTCTAGTGCTAATCCTACCAAACAACTCCAATGGGTATACACCCTCTATTGGATATTGCCCAGCAATAAGTATGTGGTATCCAAAGGTAACATTGAGAAAGACTCCAAAGGCTCATCCTCACATAGGTCTCCTAGTGGTACAAAGGCTCCACAACAAGCCTATTATACCAATTGATTTGCATGCTACTACAATGCCTCTCAGAACTCCACAATGGAACATCCAAGGTGGATCCTACTCGGACTCCAAATCCAAGTGATCTCCTCTAGTACTAGATTATCCTCTACATGGGCATTTCTCTCCAATAAGTGACCAGGCCAAAGTAACAAAACCATTGAAAGTTGAAACTAATGGCCATGGTCCATGACTGTAGTGAGCCAAGACTACCACTACTAAAGCATATTGTTAAATGACACACCCATCCTCACCTAACTACCAACTTGGTCTATAGAAGGTTGTCTCTTCCAAGTAGTCAATACCCATGGGATATAATACTACTCCACCAACTAGCACATCATATGACTCAACTACTGTTGCAATAGCTTGAGCTCTCACCATAGAGTTGTAAATCTAATGACCAGGCTGAATCTATATAATGAGCTCTCCACATGTGATGTACAATGTAGAACCATCCCCCAGAGATATATAGATCTAAAATGGACACCTCTCCACATTGGTCTTCCATAGCTCCATATTGACAACTACAACCTTCCCTAACATAAAGGGTTGCACACTAGAGTCTAATAAGACCCTCTATGGTATATAGACCTACCCTAAAGGGCCCAACAAAAAAAATCCGTCTCTCATTATCCAATAGGACAACTCAAATTGTGAACCGCACTTGCTCAACGGTAGTCTAGTTGGTAACTCCTCCAATCTAGTTGTTGTTGCTTGATATAAACCATTGGTTGGTGAGCGGATCACATGCTCCTCAACCAAGTCAGCTCCACTATCAACCACCTCTGCTCTAGAAGTAGGACCACATCATCCCTACTCTCACAAAGTGTGGCAGCCAAATAGAACACTAGAGTTAGGTCAACTTCAAATGTAAACATATCATTGGTTGAGAATAAAGGGAAGTGCATAATCAACTAAGCCATCCCCAACATCAAGCTAGACTCAATTGGTGTAGTAGCAAGTAGTTGACTAGTAGGTAGTTTATCATGCACCCCATCACCACCTAACACACCTACACTAGGACATCTAGGAGCTATGGATGTCATTTGTAGTGCCTCAAAGAGTGTAAATGATTAGAGGAGACTAGGGAAGATTCTTCTCTTTGTGGGTCCAAATCCACTAATGTTCCTCTAGGCTCTAGAGTATGCACTACACTCCTAGTTACTGCAATAGATGCATCTACTTGTGTTGCTTCACACATGAAGTGCAAGATGTCTCTATCACTAGCATAAGAGGTGTAAACCTCAACACCAAAATTTGATCTCCTCTAAGTTATGGCCATGTTGGCCAATCTTTGCTCCAACTACTCAATCCAAGTAGCCATGGTTGTATCAAAAGTAAAAGTAGGTACTACACTCCTACCAAGTGTGGATCTTCTACCACCACCTCACCCTCCATGACTTGGATCTCCTCTACCACCTACTATAGTAGCCCTACCACTCCATAATTTTGAGTGGAGGTCAAAGCATAAGTCACTAGTATGACCAAATCTTTGGCAATGGTCACACTATCTCTATGATGGTTGTGATGCACCATAGGTATCATGTCCATTGCCTTGAGTGCACTCTCTCTTGTGGTGAGGTCCATCACAAGTCCAACAAGCAACACCACCACTCATTGGCTACTATTGACCTAAAAATGAAGATAAGGGTCTAGCTATAGTAGGCCTTCTACTCACTCCATAGGATAAAGGTTGTCCACTCTATCCTTGAAAACTAACATGGTGTGGTACACTCTACTACACTCTAGAAGAAGTAACAATCATGGATGAGGTCTCCCTACCAAATCCAAATGTCACTCTCTGAGCTCAATGTGTTCAGCCAAACTAAGGACCATTGCTAAAGTATATGAAGTAGCCTTTAACAATGTAGTATCACGTACTCTGTATTGCAACTCCCTATCCAAAATTCTTTACCAAAACAAGACTATTTGGGCTTCAATAACTCAATCCTTGAGTGAAACTAATCAATCATCTCATGCAAGTGTATGCCTCTTGTTGGCCGTCTTCAACCTTCCATTTGAATTCTTACAAGCTCTTCAACTTGTCAATCCGC
Source organism: Lunularia cruciata (assembly GCA_948567375.1). Classification (NCBI taxonomy): domain Eukaryota; kingdom Viridiplantae; phylum Streptophyta; class Marchantiopsida; order Lunulariales; family Lunulariaceae; genus Lunularia; species Lunularia cruciata. Next base: position 28,980,832 of record OX419756.1, read on the forward strand.
ACTCCCTAGTCATTTTGACTCAAGCTTTGGAAGAACTCCACCATGGGATTAAACCTGGTACTATACCACCTCTTGTAGTGGTACCTCTACTTGTAGTAGCACCATTTCCAACTAGTGCACCTCCACTAGATCCACCAATGCTACCCCTAGAAATCAAGCCTAAAGTGATGGAGATGTAGTTTGGAGACCAATATTATCTCTATAGCTCAATCTCCTCCAAGTGAGCTCTCTTGAATTCATGATAGTCATCCATTGGTGGACCCTCCAAGTTCTAAAACAACCCCTTCCATACAATGAAAGGTGTGATCAAAGTCAGGTTCCGCATCTATTGTAGATCACACCAACTATCAAACTCTTGGATGAAGTCATCCAACTCAATAGTACTCACTAAACTAGAGTAGCATTTAGGGCCCTTGGATGCCCCATGGATCTCATCTATATCCCACAACAATTATGCGGACACACCAAGTGCACTCTCAACTAAATCAATCCATGTATCAAACTACAACTCAGAGTCCATCTCCTCTCTCATTGGGATATGAGATATAAGTTTTATACTAAGTGCCACTCCGTGTAAACCCATTATGTATTATCATGATATCTCCTTAAGAATCCTCAAAGAACTTTGTTGTGATAAAGTAACTCAAATTGTAACCATAACCACCGCAAGTACCCTACCAAGAATCACTACCAAGTGCTACCACCAATTGAACACCACCCACTAATGTAATTGTGACTACAACAACTACACTAAGGGAAAGTGCAACCTGTAACTTGCCATCACAACATGCACTCTTACGGTCTACATGTCATCACTTCTTGCTTCACTAGAGAGAAACACAAGTAGTTTGACTAGTCATCACTCCAACCTCATTACCAAGAGAACACTAGACACCATCACTCTAAAGTCAAGGCACCTCACACAACATGGTGCATAAACAAAAACTAAAGAATGGAAGAGATCCAATCCCAAGAAGTCTAAACACAACTCTCTATTTCATAAATCAATACCAAACTAACTCTGTCACCATTTGGCATTTTACATGGTAGGAGTGTCTATCAACTTCTTAAGCTACCAAAGGTCACCAAGAATGGGATCAAACTACCTCTAGCCAAAATTTGACATAAATCTTCCACAAAATCTGACATAAAATTTGACATAAATTTGAATTGACTCCTCTATAGTTGGCTAACTACCAAATCCTTTGCTAAATCTCCACTTGAGTCAAATCTCTAACTTGAGGAGATGGGTTCTCAAATCCAACTTCAATTTTGCATTTTGAGTTCAACTCACACCAAATCGGCCTTGATTTCACCTCTTAGGCTCAAATTGAACACTATTGTCTAAAATTGACACTATTCTCATCAAAATTTGGCCATCACTTTTGCACCCAATATCATTGAAATCTGAACCATGATCAAGGTACCAACAATCAACCAGGCTTGGAGATACCACCAACCTCTTCAGTTCTTGCACCCGATTTCTCCTTGACTCTCACTTCTCCAATGTTAAAAATTCTTCATCAACTCAAATCACACGCAAATAGATTAAGACTTGATCATTCACTCAATCACTTTGCCAACAATCATGCATTGATTACAATCAAGCAACTTCTACTCTAGCTAAGAGACTCTAGGTGATGCTTGCCGGCCTCTGTCCACCATAGCCAAAAAATCAAAGGCTCAACATCAAAGAAGTGAATTTTTTAGAGTTACACTATGACAGTATACCTTTGATTTTGGCCTAGGTCTCCAGCCCTAACGGTCTTGCTGATGGTACACTTGATGTCACAAATAGTGCAAGTGACAATGGGTCTCACCTTGTGATCAATACCTCAAACATGAAATCAAACCACCATGCATGAGTCTATGAGTAACTACCAAATACCTTTGACTACCAACACTACTACTCTAGTGTCCAAGTGTAATACAAGCATCTAAACATATTATCTAGAGGTCAAAATTGGCTTCATAACATCTAAAAGGATCTTGTGTACAATGGGCTAAGAATATCATATAGAGTTGTCACCAAAAGAGTACTTCTATTGATAGTGCAAAAGCCAAAAAAAGCCTAAAACTTTAGAGCCAATTTTAAAGGCCTAAACGGATGAATTAGGCCTCAAAAATAAAATAAAACTCCCTCCTCCCCCATTGAGAAGAACGCTTACCTTCTCTCCCTAATGATTTGTCTCATCAAGAGCTTTCCAATGGTACCTTACCCATGCAATTTTGAGCTCCTTATAAGAAGATTCCCTAAAGATTCCTTTTAGTCAAACCCGTTTGACCAACTAGACAGGACAAGGATTGACATTTCACCCATCCAAACAACTAATCCAAGGATGGAGCTTGTTGATAAGTCACCAATCCATGTATTTGATCCAAGGGTAGAGCTTCCTTTGAGGAGATCCTCTTTGCTATATAATAAAGAGAAGGTGCTCCTTTAGGGCATCGGAGGATTGAGAGTGAAACTTGTGTTTTCTCTCTTGTATCTCTTTTGGAGAGTTCTCTTGTCCTCAAAGTATTACAATGGTTTTAGAGTGGGTGTTTTAATCCAAGAGAGTGGATCACCTCTCTTGGAAGAGCACGAGCTATTGAAATTGAGTAATTTGAGATGGATAACATAGTGCAATTGCTAGACTTGGGAAGTGCTTTAGAGGGCAGATGGGATGGATGCATGGGGAAGACAATTTCCTGCACCTAGCTTCCCATTCTTGAATCCACATCAAGATTATGTACATCCAGCGTGAGCAAATGAGAGTATCTCTAGTTTATCACTTTGGAGTAGAATTCATGGATAGAGTGATGAATCACCAAACTTGGTGATTCTACTTGTGGTGGTAACGACAAAAAGTGAGATTTGATAATCTACATTCCAATATGATATTATGGATTTGAATGTACTAAATCCTTACCCTTTCAACACGCAAGTAGAAATCCATTACGTAGTGAAACCAAAAGTGATGTTTGGGGATTTTGTAGTCCACAATTTTGGTGAGGAATATTCAACTAGTGATAGCCTCTAAGGTCCCAATGGTAGTCCCCATAGTTTTTGCACCCTCCTCAAGTGATCATTCTAACCTTTATTGAAGTAGGAAGTAGAAATTGAACATTGGTCGTGTGTAAAAATCATGGATCCGTAGTTGTGTGAGTTGATGCAAAGAATGTAGGAGATGTTGAACAAGTTTCTAGAAATCAAGATGACCATGGAGGAATTGCAAAATCAAATACATATTGTCAAGAATGATCAAGTAATGCAAGAAGGGGAGCCGTCTCAACAATTAGCACCAACAATCAATGTACATAAAGAGTTATGCATGTCGATGACACCAATTCCCATCAACAACCAAGCCACATTGTTACTACAAATGAAAAAGATGTGCAACATGACATGCAAATGCTACAACTAGCTCGTTATGATGTGATCTTAAGTATACCGTGGATGGAGCACTACAACCCCACGATGAATTGGAAAAAGAAAGTAGTGAAAACTAGTCAATGGAAGATCTTTGGGATTAAAGGAAGGTCACAAAGGCAAGAGTTGCCTTTGTATGTCATAAGGACCACATCTAGTGGTAAGATAGATAGATGTTTCATTGGTTTAATAAGAGAAGTCCAGAGTGCACAACACAATGGAAAAATTCTTGAGAAATTGAAAGATGTGCTCAATGAGTTCCAAGATGTCATTTCGGATGAATTACCCATAGGTTTACCACCAAAAAGGAAATAAGATCATAAAATTGAGATACATCCCAAGAAAACACCTCCTTGTAAGGCCCCATATTGATTATCACCTCATGAGTTGGAGGAGTATAAGGCTCAAATCAAGGATATGTTGCAAAAAGGGTTTATCCAACCCAACGTATCACCATATGGGGCTCTTGTATTGTTTGTGAAGAAGAAAGATGGAATAATGCACATGTACATTGACTATCACGGATTGAATCAACAAATAGTGAAGAACAATTATCCATTACCTTGCATAGATGACTTGTTTGATCAACTTAATGGGGCAAGGCAGTTTATCAAACTTGATTTGTGGAGCGGTTGCAACCAAATCAGGATTGAAAAAGAAGATATACACAAAATGGCTTTTCAAACAAGGTATGGTCACTCTGAATATGGTCACTCTGGTGATGCCGTTTGCCCTCACCAATGCTCCAGCTACTTTCATGAGTTTGATGAATGATATATTTTGTTTGTACTTGGATAAATTTGTTATCATTTTTCTTGATGATATCTTAGTCTACAATACAACACTAATAGATCACAAGCAACATCTACAAGAAATCCTCCAAATTCAACAATAAAATCAATTGTATGCCAAAATCTCAAAGTGTGAGTTTGATAAATCTGAAATAGACTACTTAGGGCATAAACTAAGTGCAGAGGGTATCCCAAGTGTTAATAGATAAAATAGATGTCATTCAAAAATAGAATGCTCTAAAAGATCAAACTCATCTCAAGAGTTTCTTAGGATTGATGGAGTTTTATTGTTGATTTGTCAAGGACTTCTCCAAGATTGCACAACCTCTAATAGCACTATTGGGCAAGGTGAAGAGGAGAACCGTACAAGAATTGGTCTTTTAGGAGTTGAAAGATGCATTACTACATGCACCAATCTTGAAATAGTATGACCCAAAATGTCCAATCAAGATGGCTATATATGCATGAGGTGTAGCAATAGGAGCAATCCTACAACAAGAATGGTAGGAGGGATAGCATCCAATTGCATATTTCTCTTGTAGGTTGTTATCGACAGAATGCAATTATCACACCACCAAACAAGAAGAGCTGGTCATTGTCCTTGCAACCAAGCATTGGAAGCACTATCTGGGTGAGAAGGATTTGTGGTAGAGACGGACCACAAACCCCTAGTCTACCTTGAGACACAAAAAGATCTTTCTTGTCAACAGATTTAGTAGGCAAAGTAGAGACAAAAATTCAAAATGACAATCAAATATGTGGAAGGCAAGAAGCAACTTGCAGATGGATTCACCCAATTGCCAATGGCAAACAATTTGGTGGTGGAAATCAAGATGAACCCTAAATTCTAGCTCATGATACTTGTTGATACAAAAACTAATCCACAAATTATAGGTGCTCAATCATCCAAAGGCATCACCAGCACCCAAGGACTCACCTTCCATGATGGCAGGTTGTGGATCCCAAATGATACAGATCTAAGAACCACCATCCTAGCAGAATGTCATGATTCTACCATTGCAAGTCGAGTTGAAATGGACAAGACCTTGGATGCAATCAAATGCCATTATTATTGGCCCAAGATGAGCAATGATGTGATGGAATATGTTTGGAGCTACCTACTTTGTCAATAAAATATGGCTTCTAATCAAGCTCCCATATGACTCCTCTAACTTCTTCCCACTCCAAAACAACATTGAGAACAAATAAGCATGGATCTCATTTGTGAATTGCCCAAGACCACCTCTGGGTTTGATTCCATTGTAGTCTTTGTCAACCAACTCTTCAAAATGATTCATGTATGTCTTACCACCAAGGATGTGATTGCCCCACAACTAGCTCAATTTTACTTAAATGTAGTCTTTTCCCATCATGGCTTGTCTCGAGTGCTCATCATAGATAGAGGTACTCAATTCACTAGTTTTTTTTGGAGAACACTCTTTGGATTCTTCAAAACCAAATTGGCTATGTCCACATCTTACCATCCTCAAACTTATAGAAAAATAGAGGGAAAATCACACTATTGAGAATATGCTTTAGAGCTTTACTTTGGATGAGAAAGAGAGTTGGAACACCTTACTCCCATTGGTAGAATTTGCTTATAACAATTCAATGAATGCCTCCATACAAGTCACACCGTTCTTCCTCATGTATAGAGAGCATCTTTCACACCTTCAAGCTTGATGAAGGTTTGTCCAGTGGCTACCAAGGTGAATGTTGTCAACACTTTTGTTTCTTGAATCCAGCAGAGGGTGGAGCATGCCAAGCACAAGTTGCAGATTGTCCAAAATTGACGGAAGCAATATGTAGATGCACATTGCCAACACATGGAGTTCAATGTGGGAGATCAATTCTTGTTGTCAACGACTTACCTCAAGTTGGTCCTCATAAGCTTAGACCTTGTTTTATTGGACCTTTCTCTTGGAGAGTTCTCTTGTCCTTGGAGTATTACACCAAGCAATCTTGCTTCAATAACACAAATGTCATGACAATGAAAGTACTCTTTTTTGACACCTCTATTTAATCTATTTAGGCCATCATATATAACATCTATCAAAATATTACCCAAGCTAATTTCCACCTCTAAATAGTATATCTAGCTAATGGTATTATATTGACATGGCCATCCAAAAATCACCAAATGAATGGGACCATGTCTCTTCAAATTCTATGCTCCCAATAAGGAAATATCTATTTTAGTAGTTAAGGGTTCTACTAACCCCTAACTAATGATATTGGTAATAACTCAAGATACCAATAGTCCAAGTGTATCACATGATATAGAGAGACTTGCTTTGTAGTCTCATTTCTTTCCACATACAAATACCTTTGTACTTGTATACTTACTTGTAGTATCATAACTAGTCTAGTGCTAATCCTACCAAAAAACTCCAATAGCCATACTCTCTTTATTGAATACCTCCAAGCAGTGAATGTGTTATCCAAAGGGGACAAGGCAATAGACTCTAGAGGCTCATCCTCACACTGGTTGCCTAGTGGTACAAATATTCCACTCCAAGCCTATTGCACCAATTGATTTGCATATTGATGCAATGCTCCCTTGGAACTCCACAATAGAACATCCAAGGTGAATGGAATGATCCCACTCATCCTCTATATTTAAGTGATCTCCTTTGGTATTGGGTATCCTTTGCATGGGCATTCCCTTCCAATAAGTCACTAGGCCAAGTAATGGAATTGGTGAAAGCTGAAACAAATACCATGGTCATTTACTATAGTGAGCCTATACTACCATTACTAAGTGCACAAGTAGGCAACATACTAGTTCCTCACTTGACTTCCAACCTAGCAAATAGGAAATTATCTCTTCATAATAGTCAATATTGAATTTATATGCATGTGGAGTAGAACACAACTCCACCAATTAGCATATCATATGACTCTACTATTGTCGCAATGGCTTGAGCTCTCACCATAGAGCTATCCAATTGGGCTGAATCTAGACAATAAACTCACCACATGTGATATACTATGTAGAACCACTTCCTAGAGATGTTTGGATCTAAAATGGACACCTCTCCACATTGGTCTTTTGTAGCTCAAGATCAATTATTGTAGCCTTCCCCAACATAAGGGGCTAATAAGATCATTTGTGGTCCATATATCTTCCTTAAAGGTCCCAAAAACAAAAATCCCACTCTATTTGTCCAATAGGACAATTCTAGGTGTGAACCAAGCTCACTCAAAGGTTAGTCTAGTAGATAACTCCTCCAACCTAAATGTCACTAAGTGAATCCCATGCTCTTCAATCAAGTCAACTCCACTATCAACCATTTCTACTCTAGAAGGAGGAACTAAATCATTCTTACTCTTTCAAAGTGTAGCAACCAACTAGACACTAGAATTGGGTCAACTCCCAATATAAACATGTCATTAAATGAGAAAAAAGATAAGCATATAATCAATTGAGCAGCCCCCAATATCATGCAAGATTCAATCTATGTACTTGTAAGTGGTTGACTAGCATCTAGTCCATCATGCACTCCATCACCACCTACCACATTGCTTTAGGATGACTAAGAGCCATATATGTCATTTGTAGTGCCTTAGAGAGTGTGAAAGACTAGGGAAGTCTAACTATCTACCAACCTCTCCTCTCTATAGGTCCAACTCCATTAGTGCTCTTCTAGGCTCTAGAGCACATATTGCGCTCCTAGTCACTATGGTAGATGCATCTACCTATGTTGCTCTACACATAAAGTCTAAGGTACCTCTATCACCAACATAAGAAGTGCAAGCCTTAGCACCCAAATTTGACCTCCTTTAAGCTATGGCTATGCTAGCCAATCTCAGCTCCAATTGTTCAATCTAAGTAGCTATGGTTGTACTAGAAGCAAGGGCAAGTATTGCATCCCTACCAGATGTGGGTCCTCTACCAGTTTGTCTTCCATGACCTAGAGCTCCTCTATCACTTGCCATAGCAGCCATACCACTCCATAACTCCGGGTGAAGATCAAAGCATTGGTCATTTGTGTGACCAAATCTATGGCAATGGTCACATTATCTTTGGGTTGGTTTTGATGCACTAGAGTTATCATGTCCATTACTTTGAGTGCACTCTCTCTTGTAATGAGGTCCAACAAGCAAAACCACCACTCATTGGCTCTTATTGACCAAAAAATGAAGGTAAGGGTCCAATTGCAGTAGCCCTCCACTCACTCCATAAGATTTGGGTTGTCCACTTTGCCCTTTGAAACCAACATGATGTGATGCACTCTGTTGCACTTTAGAAAAGGTCATAATTGTGGATGAAGTCTCCCCACCAAATCCAAATGCCACTACCTCTTCCTCCACCATGTTGAGCTCAAAACGCTCAGCTAAACTAAAGACCACTACCAAAGGAGGTGAGGTAACCTATAAGAATGTAGCATCACGGTCTCTACATTACAACTCCTTATCCAAGATCCCATGCCAAAATTGGATTACTTGGACTTTAGTAACTACTTGAGTGAAAATTAGCCGTCTCATGCTAGTGTATGCTTTGCATAGGCTCTCTAGTCTTTTGCTAGAACTCTTGCAAGCTCCTTAGCTTGTCAATCCACACTCCCTAGTAATTCTTCCTCACACACTAGAAGAACTCTACTATGGGTTAAAACCCCAATATCGCACCATCTCCTATAGTGATACCCCCACTTGTAATAGCACCATCTCCAACTAGTGCACCTCCACTTGATACACCAATACTACAAGAGTTATAACTTGTAGGTACGGCTAATCTACCCCTAGAAGTTGAACCTAAAGTGATAAAAATGTAGTTCAAAGACCTATTTTGTCTCTATAATTTAATCTCCTCTAAGTAAGCTCTCTTGAACTCATGATAGTCATCCATTGGCAAACCAACTCTCCAAGTGCTACAACAACTCTTTCCATGCCATGAAAAGTGTGAACAAGGTCAGGTTTTTTTATCTACTATAGATTACACCAACTATCAAACTCTTGGATGAAGTTATCAAACTCTTGGATGAAGTCATCCAACTCAATGGTACCTAATGTACCAAAATAACACTTGTAGCCTTTGGAGGCTCCATAAGTCTCATCCATATTTGACAACAATAGTGCGGACATCCCAAGTCCACTCTCAACTAAATTAGCTTCTATATCAAACTCTAAATCATAGCCAATCTCTTCCTCATTGGGACCTGAAATACAGGTTGATATTGATCACCATTCCATATAAACCCACTATATATTGTAGAAATATCTACTCTAGAATTCCCAAAGAACTCTATTGTGACTCAAACCGTAACTCAAACCATAATGTGACTCAAACCGTAACCATAACCACCACAAGTACTCCACCAAGTACCAAGACCACTCACTAATATGGCTCTAACAATGGCAATTGCACTAGAGGAAAGAGTGACCTATAACTTTCCATCATAACATGCACTCTCATGGTCTACATTTCATCACTTCTTGTCTCACTAGAGAGAAACATAAGTAGTCTAATTGGTCATCGCTCCAATCTCATTGCCGAGAGCACACCAAAGCACCAACACTCTAAAGTCAAGGCACCTTACACAAATATGGTGCACAAAAAAGAAGTAGAGAATGGAGGAGGTCCAATCATAAGAAGTATAAATGAAAACTCTCCATCTCATAAATGAACAGTAGACTAACTCTACCACCATTTGGCATTTGGCACAATAGGAGTGTCTACCTACTCTTAAGCTACCAAGATCACTAAAGTTGGGATTAGCCTTCCTCTCCTAACCAAAGCTACATGTGTATATGTATCAATTGACTACTCACTAGGACAAGAAGTGAGGGTGGACTACTTGGCTAGTGCATTCGTCCATAAACTAGAGATTTGGTTTAAACCCTATTATGCAAAATCTATAAGGATGGGCAGATTTTGCTAAACAATGACCAAAAGCTACCATAAACTCATCTAAGTTGGCTTGTTGGCCCTCTTAGGCCTTTTTAACCTCTCTAGCCCTATGCCTCCAAGCCTCTAAATGCCAAAATGAGCACTAGTTAGGACAATTTAGGCAACTTCCAACTTTTGACTCTAACACCAACCATTTTTACATCTATGTATTATTGTGATATTTAGTTTGGTATTATAAATATTTGTGAGATATTATTTATATAGAGACACAAGATAATTTTATACTAGTCATGATTAGCTAAAGTTAGTCAAATTTAAGATGAAGGAGATCTTACTTTAGAGAAAGTGAAGAAGATGAGCACCACTTATTTTGGATTCTAGTATGTTGACTTGGTATTATTCCTAGGTGTTTGGCTTTGAGGAAAGAGTTGAGAACTCTTGGACCCACAAGTCTTTTTGTTTTGGATTCTTCTATAGTCCAAGGATAGCCTATGTGAAGGAATCCTTGACTTAGTGGTTGGGTCAAGATAAGACCACATGCTTAGGAGAATATTCATATGAGCATAGAAATTCCTTTAGACTTTTTGACTTTATTTGACTTTTACTTGAGTAACTTGAGTTACTCCAATAATTTTTAAATTTGGTATGTAATTATTTCACAAGTATATAAACTAGGAATGAGGAAGTATTCATCATCCTTTCATTTGCAACTATCTCTTTCTCATTGAGTTCTCTAGTGAGCAATGGTTTGAGTGTTAGCCTTGGAGTAGTATGAAGGAGTTGGGGTTCTTCATATTCTTAGTCCATGGTGTACTACAATATTAGCCATCAAAGGTTCATCTTGAGTAAAAGATAGGCAAGCTCACATTTTTGGTTTTGCTGTTAGGATCTCTCTAGAAGGCAAGATAATGTTCCACATAGAATTCTATATTAGGCAAAAAGAGGCTATGAGAGCTCACTTAGAGAGAACATTAGGGGAGAAGAGAGTTGAACTTGTGTTAGAGAACCAAGACCCATTTGTGTATCTTGTAGTGTTCATTATAATATCTTTGAGGTGATTTTGTACATCCTATACACATGAAAGGATGTGGAGAGATTATGTAAGGTGTACTGCAAATTTTGGGGATTATATTGATTTTGGGTAAAACTTCAAGTTTGAGATCTAAACTCAAAATTTTCATAGAATGTAGCTTGGATTATTTGTTAAGTGGAACACTTGAAATTATTGTAAGGGCTACTACAAGCATTGAGCTAGATGTTTTGGAAGGTGGTAGGGTAAATTTTTCCAACAAACTGTATGCTCTTTAGAATTTTATATAGAGTTTGCTATTTCTTCCAATTTCATTAGATTGCTTTGAAACTTTCTAAGAAAACTAAGTAAATAGTATTTTACTTTTTGGCCCAAGAATTAGAGAGATCATTTTTGTGCAGGAAGTTATGAATTTAAAGTGAGGGGGTGGTTTCAAACCAAATCTGAAATATGAGTTCTAAACAGAAAGGTGCCTAGGCCAAATGGCTTGATAAAAAGATCTGAATTTTTTTCGAAATGACATCTTGAGGACTTAATTAGATGTGAAGAATTTCAAAGGATTGTGACATACCAACTGAGAGAATTTAGTGACATTGTGGGGAGGGGTCAATTCGGGAGAGTTTAGATCTCATGCATGAGGAGTGTGAAAGCAACCAAAAGTATGTTTGAGTGTTTAGATTCATCTTGGGAACACAGAAATCACCAAGAGTGGAAGTTGAGGCTAAGAAAGATTCCCAAAGGGTTTGAGGTGATTGTAGAGGTGGATTTGAGGAAAAGAGAGTTGAGAATAGAATTTGATTAATGTTGAGAGGAGCCAAAAACATACACTGCTTGGAAGAAAGAGTGGTTTTAAGTGTTTTTTATGTAGAGAGAAGGGACATAAGGCAAGTTTATGTCCATTGACCTTTAATAGCAAGAGATTGAGGGAAAAGAGAGGCTTACTTGACTTGGGATTGCATGTTAGACTTTTTTCACCAAGGAGTTGTGTGAGATTTGTGAAGTAGAAGGACTTCCAAAAGGACATGAGTGTAGTGGAGTAATAATATTTTTGGAGACTTTGGTGAAAGATCTTGGAAAGAGTCTTAGTAAAGTATAAAGAAATTACCACCTTCATTAACTAATTCTCAAGATTAGTGATGGAGATAATCTTTCAACTTATGGATAAACTATCCATGAGGGTTTGATTAATATGCACTCTAGGATTTAGTATTGTTATAGAAAACTTAGAGTAACCTAAACCTTATTTTTTTCCTATGGTATATTACTCTCAAATGGTGTTAGTCATGTATATACTCTATTAGTTATAGAGTGAGAGAAAAGAAAAGATTGAGAGAAAAGAGAAAGATAGTGAAGGGCTAAGATGGGAAAACTTCCGGTTTTCTTTGGCAAGGATGGAGAAGATATGGAGGCCTTTGTGAGAGCCTTCATGAGAGCTTGCATAGGAAAAAAATAAGAGGAGGAAGAATGAATGGGCCTCATTATTACCAGATTTATTTGAGGATGCAGCACTAACATGGTATGAGTCAGAATACACAAAAAAGAAGAGAAATAAGCAAGAAGAGTCTTGGGAGAGTTTGACTTCAACACTCATTGAGAACTTTTTTCCATATGTGAGTTACAAGAGATTGATGGGTGAGGTTACCTTCCTCAAACAAGGACATGGAGAGAAAGTGAGAGTCTATATAGAAAGAGTGGAGAAGTTGGAGTCCAGATTTTGCATAGTGTTGAGGAAGGGTGAGGATGATGTGGAAACTACTATGAATGGCAAAGGAGCCATGATCACCAAGAACTTTGTGGGAGGATTGAGGCCACAGATAAGAAGCAAGGTGAGATATGAAAAACCTTCTTCCAAGGCTGAAGCTATCAAGATTGCAATACATATGGATGAGAGTTTGGAAGGGGATGAGAGTGATTTGTTGGTGAAGGGTGTTGTGCATCTTCCTCAAGGTTACAAGTATGGTGGAACTTCTGATATTTTGGTGGTAAGGGTTGTATCACAAGTATTAGTTGTTCCGGTTCTGTGGCACCTCTACCAAAAGATCCACTTCAAACCATCATAGAACAACTTGCAGCTCTCAAGATCAATGTAGTGCAATTATGGGTGAAGGGAGAGGTGGATCAGAATTTGGGGAGAGGGCCTAGGAGTTATGGAAGCTATATATATAGAGTATATCAACCAACCAACCAAAAATTTCAATGAAAGAAATTGTTTTGGTTGTGGAGGAAGGGGTCACATTCAAAGAAATTGTCCAAATTCCACTTACCATGGAGGAAGGGGTTTTGAGTAAGCCAATAGAGGAAAGAGTGAGATGGGAAACCCAAGTGGCTCCTAATCCAAAAAAAGGTAAGGGAATAGCATCCATAGATATGGATGTTATTCCTAGTTGAGAGCAACTATGAGAAGGGGGAGTGCTCAGACTCTAAAGGTCTTAATTTTGGCACAAGAGAAAAAGATAACTCATTTTGCAAAGCTTATACACTCTTCTCAAGGATTTACTCCTAGCAAGGATACTCCTATGTCTACTAGAAGCACTAACACCTCAACACCATCAACAACAAAGACTCTAAGGAAGAAGTTGGGATGAGGGACTTCTTGATCTCAAAGCAACAATGGAACACAATGTGCTGGTGGATGTTGGTAGTCACAAGGCTAACATCACAGTGGGTCAAATAATTGCTTTGAATCCTACCTTGAGAAAGGATCTTAGAGGTGGTTTGAGTTCTACAAGGAGCAAGAGGAGGAAGAAAGCAAAGGCTCTAGTATCAATGGGGGTGGTGGATGATAAACTAATACCATGGGAGGCTTGTAAATATGCCTCCAAGATTGATGTAAGAGTGAATAGTCACAACATCAAGGAAGTAATTGTTGATGGAGGATCTGCAGTGAATGCCATGTTAGAGAAGTTGATGAATAAGTTGGGTATGATATCCTCTAGACCTTCATCATTTGTGGTGAGCACGGCAAAAAAAAATATGTTTGACCAATAAGGATGATAGATAAGGTGGTAGTTTCAATTATTGGAGTTCAAAATTTCATAACTTTCCAAGTCTTGAAGGATTCAAGCTATGATTTATTTCTTGGGAGGCCATGGTTGAGAGAAGAATGCACAAGTGATCAATGGCACAAAGAGTACTTGAGGATTGGGCCATCAAACCATAGAGTCGTAGTTCTTGTGACTAACATCAATAACACTTCATAATGAAATATACCATCTTCTGATTATTGGGAATCAAATTCAGAAGGAGCTTCAAGGGTGGACACAAACATAAAGGAAGAGACTTCCATGGAGGAGGATGAATCTAAATTTGATTCATACGTGTATCCCTTGGGTGCTATGGATTTTGCACCTAAGCCAGAGGTTTTGAAGGACCTAGATAAATCACCATTGACACTTGAGGAGATAGAGAGGAGTTTATCTACCTCAAGTATGGTCCAAATGTAACCAAGGAGGAGAAGGTGAAATTTGAGGAGATGTTTTGCAAGTTCATCCATGTATTTGCTTTCAATTACAAGGATGTAAAGGAAGTCACCTTGGATGAGCACAAGATAGAGGTGGAATCACATGCAAAACTAATCCACCAAAAGCAACATTGCATTAGCCCACCAATAGCTTTGGTTGTGAAAGAAGAGATTGATAAGCTCAAGGAGGCCAGATTTATCTTTGAGATGGAGAATTCAGAATAGATATCTCCAGTTGTGATTGTGAAGAAAAAGAATGCCAAACTTTGGGGTATGTGTAGATTACAAGAAGCTCAATGTTATTACTAAGAAGGACTTTTATCCTTTGCTATTCATTGATGAGATCTTGGAGGAGATTGTAGGTCATGAGAGTTATAGTTTTGGAGATGGTTATAATGGGTATAACCAAATCAAGATTTCATTAGAGCATCAAAAACTCACCACATTCACCACACCTTGGGAGACGTATGCTTTCAAGGTCATGCTTTTTGGGCTTTGTAAAGCTCTAGCCACATTCCAATAGTTCATGAACAAGGTGTCTGAACATTTCATTGGGAAATTTGTGAGAGACTTCATTGATGACTTTTGTATCTATGGGATCAAGGAAGAGCACTTTGAGCACTTGATCAAGGTCTTGCAATGCTTGCATGAAGCAAATGCATCACTCAACCCAAAGAAGTGTATTTTTGGTTGTGAAGAAGGTCTACTTTTGGGACATATCATCTCCAAGGATGGAACAGCAATTGATCTTGAGAAAGTGAGGAAAATCTCAGACCTTCCATTCCCTTCAAGCTTGACAAAGTTGTGCCAATTCTTGGGGATGGTTAGGTACTATAGGATGTTCATCTTTTCATTTTCCAACAAGGCTTATGCATTGACCATCTACATGAAGAAGGGTGTAGAATACATGGTGATTTTGGAGGACAAGGAGGCTCTCAAAGCATTTTAGGAGCTCAAGCAATCCCTTATTGTAGCTCCAATTCTTGCTAAACCTGATTGGAATAAGCCATTCATACTCTACACAAATGCTTCCAATGTAGCTATAGGATGCACTCTTAGTCAATTAGACCAAGATGTGCATGATCATTCAATAGCTTATGCTAGTAGACAAATGGTTTCAATAGAAAAGAACTATTTTTTCATAGAGAGAAGGGTTGGCAATGATCTTTTCTCAAGAAATTTAGACATTGCTTGATTGGAAGGAAAGCCACCATTGTACAGATCACATGGTTTTAGAGTACATCTTCAACAAGCCTAATGTTAAAGGGAGGCTAGCAAGGTAGATGATACTCTTGTTTTAGTATGACTACACCATTGAGGATAGGCCAAGGAAGAAACATGCAAATGTTGATTTGTTATCTAGGGCCTATGATCATGATGGAGTTTAACTTGTGGATGGTTCCTTCTCAGATGAGGAGCTCTTGGCAATCTCAATCACTCAAGAGGTTCTAATGGAGTACAAGGAGATTGTGGACTTTGTGACAAGAGGTAACTATCTAGAAGGGATGCATACTAGGGAGAGGAATGCTCTTGCAACAAGATCTAGATCTTACACAATGGTGGAGGATATTCTTTTTCACCAAGGATCAGATGGTCTACTTTGAAGAGCAATGGGTAATGAAGAGTCTATCATACTCATAAAGGAGTTTCATGAGGGTTAGTGTGTGGGAGACACTTTGCAAGAAAAGTGATTGTTTCAAGATTCTAGGTTACCATTGGAGAGAGATTTTCAAAGATTGTCTTGATTATTGCAAAACTTGTCATTTTTGTCAAGCTTTTGCTAGAAAGTCTACTTCTACTCCACTCCTTAGATCAATTCCATTGCTAGGACCTTTTGAGAAGTAGGGATTGACTTTGTAGGTCCTCTCAATAGAACCCCAAGGGACAATTGGTACATTGTGGTAGTTATTGATTACCTTACCAAGTGGGTTGAGGCTAGACCATTGAGGGACAAGAATGAAGATGAAGTTTGTAGATTTCTTTATGAACACATTATCACTAGGTTTGGCTGCCCTCTGGAGTTGGTTTCTAATAGAGGAGGAGAGTTTACAAGGAGCATCACTACAACCATGCTACAACATTTCACTATCACATATAGAGTAACTACATCCTATAAGCCAAATCCAATGGCTTGGTAGAGAGAACCAACCATACCTTGTGCATGATGTTGGCTAAAGATGCAAAAATGGAGGGGGTAAAAATCATTGGGACAAGAAGATTCATGCAGTTTTGTGGGAGTATAAGAAACCCATGAAGACTTCCATTGGATATTCTCTATTTCATTTGGTATATGGTATTGAGTCTAACTTACCTAATCACTCTGATCTTCCTACCTTCCAAAGCATTCATAGGAGATTGAAGAAAGCACAAAGAGATGATCTAGAGAAGTCAAGGAAGGATCAACTCATGGAATTGGAGCAGGTAAGAGCAATTGCTATAGTTTGAATGGAACAAGCTCAAAGGAAAAAAATGGAGAGCTATGACAAGAGGCAATGCAAGAAGAAGGTTGAGCTCTTCAAAGAAAGTGATTGGGTAATGTTGTTTGATTATATTCGATCCAAGAGAGTGTAAAAGAAGTTTGTGCTTAAGTACTTTGGACCTTACATAGTGGAGAAGGTGTGAGGCAATTATGCTTATGATCTCAAGGAGTTAGGAGGAAGACACTTTGATAATTTTAACCATGATAAGTTGAAGATGTATCATAGAACATAGAGAGACCTTCACTTTGAGGACAAAGTGAAATCTTAGTCAGTGGGTAAATGTAACACCCATTTGTGTATGGATGTGTTATTTTGATATTTATTTTGGTATTATAAGTACTTGAGAGATATTATTTATATAGAGACAAAGGATAGTTTTACATTAGTCATGATTAGCTAAATTTAGTCATAGTTAAGATGAAGTGTACCTTACTTTAGAGGAAGTGGAAAAGATGAGCATCACTATTTTGGATTCTAACATGTTGACTTGGTATTATTCCTAGGTGTTTGGCTTTGAGGAAACAGTTAAAACCTCTTGGACACACAAGCCTTTTGTTTCAAATTCTTCTATAGTCCAAGGATACCCCATGTAGAGCAATCCTTAACTTAGTGGTTTGGTCAAGATAAGACCGCATGCTTAGGAGAATATTCTCATGAGTATGGATATTCTTTTAGACTTTTTGACTTTATTTAATTTTATCCTAATGACTTGAGTTACTCCGGTAATTAGTAACTTTGGTGCGTAATTATTTCACAAGTATATAAACTAGGAGTGAGGAGGTACTCATCATCCTTTCATTTGTAACTATCTCTCTCATTGAATTCTCTAGTGAGTAATGGTTTGAGTGTTAGCCTTGGAGGAGTATGATGGTGTTGGGGTTCTCTGTCTTCTTCGTCCATGGTGTGCTACCATCAAAATTTCATCTTGAATGAGAGATAGGACGGCTCATTGGACAACCTCCACCAACTTGACTTGCAAATTTAAACAACCTCTTCCAATTTAATGCACCTTCTTTACAATTGGCTGACCGCTAAATGCTCCACTTACTATCAACTTGAGCCAAATTGAAAGGATGGAGATCTCCAAATCTCTAATCAGAGGAAATGGGTTTAGAAATCCACCTCTAATTGTGCACCTTGATTTCATCTCCTTGTACTCAAATTGAACGCACATTGTCTCAAATTGATTCAATTCTCAAAAATTTAGCTAGTGCTTCTGCACATTTTTTGCCTCATTGCCAAATCTACATCAATTTGGATAGAACTTTCACATGCGATCACTCTCAAGGAAATCTAAGACCACAATCAAATGTATCAATAATCAACTAGGTTTAGAGATGCCACCAACGCCTCAATTTTTGCACTAGATTCCTTGTGACTCTCATTTCTTTAATGTAATTAATTCATTCTTCCACTCTAATCACACTTAAATCATATTTGTATTTGATATTTCACTCAAAAATCTATCAACAATTGGACACTAATTATAATCAATTAACACTCATTCTAGCTAAAAGACCCCAAGTAACGCTCATTGGCTCTATCCACCATAGCTAGGAACTCAAAAATTCTACATGAGAGAAATGTGCTCTAGAGTTACACTTTAAAAAAATATACCTTTTTGCTCGACCTAGATCTCCTACCCTATCGACGCCACTAATAACATATTTGACAATATGAACCGTGTAAGTGACGGTGTATCTCACCGTTTGATTAGTAGCTTAACATGAAATTCAATCATACACAAATAATTTGTGAACTATTACCAAAATAACTATAATTATTAACATTAACATTCACAATAACGACCTAACAAACTAGTTTTGGCACAACAAATATCATCACAACCTAAATCACTTTGTGTGCTAGTGCATGCAAATAATGTGTGCTAGTGCCTGCAAATAATGGATGAATGACATACTTTACTTGATATGATGATTACTGACCCCTACAACCATCTAGTCGATGGCAAGCAGTGATGACCTCATTTCAAGAATTATACATGTGTCCTCATGAATTAGTCTTGGAGTCGTCATCTATCATAAGTGCTTTGCCCTTCCCCTGGAAACTTGTGTTTGTCCTTGTTGCATCTATTGGTACTTTTTATTTCTCTTGTTCCTCTTAGGATCTTACACACCTCTTGGCGCTTTGTATTTCTCTCTTTCTTTCCCATGGGATTATAGTATTTCCCTCTGTCTTTCTTTCTAGAAGAAGTTGCTTGTGTGCACCCTGATGCACCTATTAATATTTTGTTTTTCTTTTTGTCCTTTTGCACCTCTTGGAGTTATGTATTTCTTCGAGGGGGAATACTATGTCGCTGCCTTTCTTTCTAGAAGAAGTTTCCTAACACGGATCGTCCCTCTCTTGTAGTTATGTTATTTCACTCCGTCGTTCTTTCTGGAGAAAGTTTCCTGACGTGGTTCGTTCGTCTCCTATAGTTACGTTAGGCTCTTCAAAATGCTGACGGCCGGGAGATACATGAGGGACAGTACCTAATCTGAACTATTTCGTCCTTCTGTTCCACGTTCGTAGCCAACTCTTGGTAATCTCATCAAATTACTATAATCTGGAATTAAAATCATGGGGTAAATCGAAAGACCAATCCTGTTCATTTTGTTGAGGAAACGATACAATTCGGACGTGTTGAATATCGAACAAACTGGGAAGGAAACCTTCCGCTAAAGCTTAGATGTTTTTCCTCCGTTTTCTTTGATCCCTGGCTTGTGTCCCTGAGGAATTACTCATCGATACACAATTCCCGGATTGAAACCCGGGTTGTTTCAGTTCGGTATAGTTATGGAAACTGGATGACCACCCACCTGTACTATTAACAAGAAATTGGGATCTATATCCGAGAATGGCAGTAGAGTCAACACTTGTGAATCTACTAATTTAATGAGTAATTTGAGATGAATTTGGCAAGTAGTAGAGAGAGATTTTATTGACCTTTTTTGACGAACTCGCTTCACACACTCTCCGGAAATTAGATTTCAGAATTAGTCCAGTGATTAAAACATACAGTGCACGGTACTCAACTAGTAAAAAGTAACGGGATATTCATTAGACCAAATTGAGTGACTCTATAAACCTATTTACAAGAAATTGTAAGGAAAAGAATTAACAAAAAGATTAACAAGTGTGAAAAGATCTAGGAAAATGGGCCGAAGCCCATACAGCTACTCACTTCCTGGCCTACCAAGTAGATATGTACGACCTCCACATAACAAATTTGCATGGGTGATCCACGAGATGCCGTAACATACTAATTGCAACCCTCTTATGTTCCAGATTGCAGGTGTCCTGGTATATGAGCTGCCCCAATCTCCTCTTTTCCTTTGTCAGTGACTCTGGCCTTCGATTCTGGAGAGTTCTTCCTACAATACTAGGAGGGCTCCAATACTGCACGTAGAGCTCCTGTTTTCTACTATTACCGATCACAATCATTATATGACCAGGTGTCCGTCAGATAGGGTGACATGCCCAAGAGCGATTCCCACATGGTGGTCGTCTGAATGAGTTCAGCACATTAATTTGCTCAATAGAACATTGAGACAGCGAGAGAGATTGGTGAACGATTTCATCGACCTTGGTTACCTTGCATATCCCGAGGTCTAGTCCGCACGTGAATGCACGCAGTTGCACTTTAGGGGATGCTTACAGTAGTTCTATCCTGCTTGTTCACGGGATCCACGGCGGAGTAAACATCTGTCGTCACTTAGCGTATACTAGTGCCTTCATGAGAACCGGCCGCAGTCTTTCCGTCTTCTTCTTCCTTGTTCGTCTCTCAACGTGGATCGTGACATATCCTGAGATTAGTCTCAGTTCGTCCCTTGACCTGTCTGTACACCATGATGCATGAGATCTACACTGTAGAGTTTTCCTTTTTTATATATTTCTCTGTGATGTGTGTTCTTTGTTTCTTGTATGTTGTTTAAGTCGCGTGTGTAGGAACTTGGTTAGCGGAACGGTGCTCGATGGAGCATGTTAATCACCTTCTCGGAGTAGAATACTGAAGAGGCTAGTATCGTAGTCCTGACGCTCATGGTATCGAGCGTCATCAAATGCATAAAATGCAAATGCTTTGAGGAGTTTTTTAGATCCCACAAATCCCTCTGTGTAACTTTCTTGAATTTCAAGAAAGAAGTTATTATTTTCCCTCATGGTACGGGGCCTTTTCTTCGCGCTGATGACTTCTACAGTAGCCTGTATTCTTTGTCTCCATGTTTTCCCCCAGCCTCTTGTTGCTTCCCCCGCTTAGTTTTTCCCTTATTTCTCCAGAATCTTCATCTTCAGACCGCACCGCCAGGTAGTACGTCACAATCATGGACAAAATTCAGAGACTATGTTTAGCGATCGCATTCGCTTACGTTCTGCGATTTCGCTACAGTAGTACAGGACTGCTCATTCAGAAAACTACGATAACCAATCTGTCTTTTGGGCTACAGAATGTTTGAGATAACCTCTACTACCTTTCCTTCCCGCTTTCTTCACTTGGTGCGTGACACAAGAAGAGATCGCGATAATATTGACCGCGGACAATAAGATCGCTATGAAGATTTCTATTTCACCATTAGTGGCCTGCGCGTCCTACCGTACAATGTAAAATGTATGAAAACAAGTTACGAAATTTCAATCGATTCTAAGAACTGATTTGATATTGTCGACTTGACATCACATTTTTCACCAAAGTTCTGAAATTGAGCGGCGACCTTACCGTTGGCGACCTGAAGGACCGCGATCCAATGGCATGTAACGAGAAGTTGTAGAACTGTAGACGCGAGATGCAAGAATACCTTGTGTAGATTCACAAGGACAAAAGAGTTATATTTTATTCAACTCCTGTAAAAGCAAGTGTTGCCAAATTTTTCCTACCGAAGACAACAATTTGCGACTTCAGAACTAATTTTCATTCCGGAATGTCCGCTGCTATCATCAACATCTACTCTGACAATTCTAAAGTTGATAGATCGCAAATCTGTGTATGATGTGAATGCACCTTTAGGAGACTCGGGGTATGATGTACATTTGAACATCTTTATTCCCCTCCACAGAGATTCTTACTTTGCAATGTAACAGGATATAAGATGAGACCAGCAGTCTACTTCACAAACTGGTTGTGATGCTATCAATACATCAAAATCTTGATGTGATGTTAAATTGGTTCGATACGTCCATGATTGTCCTCAAGTGACGAGAGTCACTTTGGAGGACCCACCCCACATATATAAGGTGAGAACGGAATTGGGTAATCCCAGTGGGATTGTTCCAACTTCTAGCGAAGTTCGGATCCTTATTCGATTCGCGAAAGCCCTGATCGTGTTGATTTGGAGAGTATTACAGTTTCTGGCGGATATTGGCTAAAGAGATATATGTACACTGTGAGAGAATGTCGTAGTTCTTATAGTTCGTCCTTTGTTTCCTTTCATGCAGACTACGTTAGTTTCCCTACCAGTAACTTCTGTCAGAGGGTCTTTCTATCTGAATCTATTGTGACTAAGAAATTTTGTTCAGTACCAAATAATTTTTGAAAAGGAAGTAAAAAAGTTTTGAAGTCGTATCCTTCGTTGAGAGTTTTGCTGCTAAAATAGAGGAGGGAATCTGTTTCATGTGTAGGGAGTCCTGTTCATAGAGTACTCAGTACACAGGACCGAGTACACAGTACATAGGACATTTACGTTAACTTTTGAGGCTAACGTTAGGATGTTGTCGCGTCTATACGAACGTGACATAAAGGACAAGCAGGATCGGAACCACGACAAATCATACACTGACGACACCGCAAAAAGATCAGTAAATGGATAGTTTCGTATTCCCAAGTACAAGACGCTGCGTTCCTCGTACTGCTTCCTATGGTATCTACTACAGTTGACTTCAATTCCGTGCAAGGGTTTGGTATCCTCAAGACCAACCGTGTGACAAACAACAGTTGACTGAAGCCATGAGGCAAAGGTCCGAAGAACAAGCAGTTTCTGCTTCTCGCAGAGGATCTTCCTCTGCTTGAACATCTTTATCCCTTATTGTAGGGCAGATTCCACTTATCGATACTATTGGGTTTTAGTTCCATTTTACCCTATGTCTTTTCCTTGTACGGCTTGACGAGGTGTTCCCTCCTTCTTGTTATCCTAGGCGCTCGCTTCTTTCAGATCGAACATCCATGTCCACAACTATCATTCGAAGCCGAATTTCTGCGAAATGAAGCCATCTCCGGCCTCATCGGCCCTTTAGGCCAACCAACGTTGAGGTACTCAGCAACAGGGAGAGGACCTTGGGGTTTCTCTCCACCCCTTTAGGCCAACCAACGTTCAGGTACTCAGCAACAGGGAGAGGACCTTGGGGTTTCTCTCCACGATCGTTAGAAGCATATTACTACAGTGCACACCCGATTTAACACTCTTTTGAAGGAGAACTGAGTATACCAGTACTCGCACTTTTTGTTCGGTTGCTTTCTTAGGCTGTCCGCGCTGAGGCTTTGAGGTTTCTCCCCTTGGGTTTCGTGCTTTGCGCTCTTCCGCGCCTTGCCTTCTTTCTTCTTTCATCCATTCTACTTTGCGATGATTACTTGCGGTTGCATATAAAATGGCTAGAGCCCAAATCGTTCCTTACGGATTGCTGCTGATAGATAGCTTCTCCCATTGCATATAGATTGGATTAGATTCCACAACTTGTAAGAAAAAATATGATGATGGATTTCAATGCCCCAGACAGCATAAGACTTGCAAGCATACATAACCAACGTGCTACAAAAAGCCTTCTTGGAGTGATGGTTGTATTCATGTTCCAACAACAGGCCCACTAGCATGGAGAAGGTGGCGACCACGTAGGATACCAGGAAGGATGGGAAAACCTCATCAAGCCGTACAAGGAAGAAACATAGGGGTAAAATGGGGCTAAGCCTCAAT
Organism: Lunularia cruciata; assembly: GCA_948567375.1. Taxonomy (NCBI): domain Eukaryota; kingdom Viridiplantae; phylum Streptophyta; class Marchantiopsida; order Lunulariales; family Lunulariaceae; genus Lunularia; species Lunularia cruciata. Next base: position 29,004,755 of record OX419756.1, read on the forward strand.
AGTATCGCAAGCAGGTACACCCATCCAAATGATTCCCTTTTACTGTACAGGGATCTGGATCTGCTGATGTCAGTAAGTTCTCAGACACTGTCATGTCCAACATGCCCAACTTTAGTAAACGAAAAGCTTTCGAGTCATTATTGAGAGTTCAGACCAATCAGCAATATTACATACAATGCCGCAACAGCGGCATAATTGTGGCCTGTGTATAAAGCTTCTTTGATCCAAAATAAGTACTCAGATGGCCTAAGTTCTCCGGAAAACATACGACTTTCGAAGCAGAGGCCCCCCAGTGGGGTAGGTTCACACAGGATCAGGTCAGACCGGTAAAGTGGATGGTACTTAGGAGGCAATGTGATGTTAAGTGAACGAGTCATAGGAGGGATTAAGAAAATGAGAAAGGCGACTGTGTAGGAAAAACGAAGGATGGGAAGACCCCATCAAGCCGTACAAGGGAGACACAAAAAAGTAACATGGGCTAAGCCCCAATAGAGTCTATACGAGAAATCTACCCTATTGCACCTCAGATACCCTAGCTATGCAAGTAGTATGGTCTGCACACAACTGGAGCATCCAAAGAAACATCACCTAATGTGATTGCTCTCCTATGGATTGCACCAGCCACTGCCCTCAGTAGAGCATTGGACACATGCTGTATAAAGTATGCTACAAAGTATGAGAGTGAGAGTGGTACCCCCTTACGCCTAACATGGTAAGCTCTCGCGCACTCCTTGACAAATGTGTCAAATGCCATGTCCATCGCTCCGTATAACTCCAAGGCTAGAGGAACAAAGAGGTGACCTCGTTGCATGCCCTTGTACTTAGAGACCTTGCGACCTGCTGCTGCACTCGCCGCCCATCCCTTGGAAACTGTATCCCGCATTGGGTCTGTAACCACGACATCCGCTACTGTCACCTGATCATCTCGGACCAAGTATAAGTATGCCCTGACACATGTCGTCTGCAAGGCATACGAACGCTCCCTCCGAGCCAACTATCCACTCTCTTGTGCCATAGCAAACACTATGTCTCTAATGGCATCATGGGTAGCTATCCTTTGTCCTCCAAAAAGACATCGTGTCATGTGGACGGCTGCTGCATCTAGTGTGGAACCACACTCACAAGTGAGTAATGAAGATGCAGATGGGTGGACCAAACCTAAGCGAAACCTAGGCGAAACCTCATTGTTGTAGAGAAAGTAGTTGGTGCGAGTCGGAAAGCCCTAATGCACGGTCGAGCTAGGATCCAAAAGCCTACACCCTTGCTGGAGCAAGAGCGTAGACGTGCTCTAGTAGCTTGAGGAATGGACGAGTCGACTAAGAGAGAATGTAGCATATGCTCACACTATCGCTCCATCAAGGAAGATTGTAAACTTCCAGTCCAATCTGACGATAGTGAAGCAAATGGTGGAAAATCCTCTCGTGCTCGTGGGGATAGACTATCTCTCGCCTACCGCAATAACACTTGGAGAGAAAAGGATCATCCCTCCACCTCTGTCACATAAGTCTCCAAAACCGGCCTATCAACAACCATAAAACGAGAGGAAAGTAGGGGTGCTGAGAGAGCACAACTACCCAAAAATGCTATAGGTGTCGTCTCCTCCATAGAAAGTAAGTCAACCCCACCACATGAGATCGGCAGAGCTGTTTGCATACGTGCCAGCTCCTCTGTCACACACTACAAAGTCACTGGTCCAATAATATCACCAAAGACTCTCATAATCCTCTTATCAAATGCTCTCAGATGTGATAGGAAAAACAGTGAGGAGGAACTGTACGGGATTAAGAGCGGGTGCAAGTTAGTGAGGAGTCTGGATAGTTGATGCATTTCTTGTCATAAAACTTCTAGTCAGAACGAGAGGCGATTCCAATGTTGTCCTGAAGAGCATATGACACATTCTTTCCACTACTTTAGGACACTGACTGTGTTACCAAAGTGTTCCATTCAAAGAAAAGATTTCTTAGCGACACGGACGGATAGAAAGTAAACTCATGGACGGAAAATCGCATTTCAGGTCTGATCTACGTACATTTAGCCCCATTTTACCTTTTTCATCTATCTCTCCCTTGTACGGCTCGATGGGGTCTTCCCATCCTTCATTTTTCCTTCGCGGTCGTCCTTTACCATCTACGTACTCACCTTTGTTCAGTGGAAACTCAACCCTGTCAAATGGCAGAGACTGAGAGGCAAGGCTGTAGGAGTTGTACCGGGGGTAGACCCGCTGATTGGGTCTGTACGTAGAGCTTTTCTACGATTCCTATATAGCCAGGTATACATCAGACTGTCCGCCTTCGTATCCCGTGTTTGACAGCATCTGAGGAGATATTACAAGACAATTAATGCTCAACAAAAACGATTCTGGATCAAACAGCCGAAGTTTGGAGGGATTGAATAGTTTGAAACAGAATGTGTAGCGATATCAACATTGGCACTAAAATCAACTATGCGTGTAATTGGGGTAAACTCCATAAACGTCGATAATTACTTGTCACATATTGCATGTGCCAGAAGACGTTGCCAGATTTGTGTAAGTGCGATCTCGTACATGTCCTGGGGACATTATAAGGCATCATAGTATTTCAATCTTTGCCTGATATACGTAATCCTAACTTAATTCTTCGCGACGAAGTATCACTGATTGGGTATCGAGACTAGGGTTTCAAGTGCATGAGATGCGTCGTACCGTGCAGCAAAAAAGACACTACAATCCTCAAGAAACACACCTTCGGAAAGTGGCCACATGGTTTGTGAGCTGTTCTACAACCCCTTATTCTGATCTAAAGAGGAAAAGAGAGCCTGCTCCACAGAGACTACGGAATCAGTAAACTAGCAAATGATACAAGATCTCTCCTGAAGCTTAATCATGTTCGCAGCGTAGACAAGATTACAAATCAACAACCGGAAGGCGAATGTTGAACTGTCACAGAAAGTAAGCGTAAAAAGCTTGCTTGCAGTTGACGAGGAAAAGTATTTGATGGAGACCATTGTGAGGATGTAAAGCACCTGTAGGGCATCTCCTGAATCCTATCAGCAACAACTAATCTAGTGTAGCATTCTATAACCTGCACTTTCAGAATTGAGAAACCAATAGATTGGTTGTAATCCATTGGATCCGCAACATCAGCAGAGATTAACAAGTTTTAAGTGTCATGTCCGATTTCGAAGCCATGAACTGCAGAATCTTGGCAGTAAGGTGCTGCTTGAAAATTATATAGTACAAGGCCATTTACAAGAGGGCCAAACAACATCTCAGAGAAATTAGCCAGAAACTCAAGGTCTGTATCTATTTACATCATGTGTTACCAAACAAAATAATTCGGCTTCTACTCTGACCTATGCGCGAGAATGTGAACTAATACAAAATTGTTTTAATTTAGACATCCTAAGTAGTGTACAATGTGAACAGCTATCTACATTTGCTAGCCAGAGTACATATAAAGCTGGGAAATGTACATCAAACTATGACCACCATTCATTTATTATGTCCCTGTTCTCCTCCTCTCCCTCTGAAGGACATGAGATTCTCACCGATGCTGATTCACTATAATGACCACTCTCTTTGGAGTAAGACATATAGGGTACAAAATAGCTGGGGCAGACCGGCGAAGTACCTGCCTGCCCAGATGGAGAAACAGACGTAAACTGCGCACTGCTGGTTGTTGATGGGAGAGAAATTGTTGGCAGCGCGTTCACTCCCGAAGCCGGCCAGGGACCCCAGTTTGACTGATTGGTATATCCCATCATGTCGTTGAGGCCACTATCCTCACTGGTGCCGAAGTTCAGACATGCAAGGAAGCTGAACGACTGGTCTTGGTCTTGAGCAAGTACGGAGGCGTCGATCACCGGGTCAGTGGGTGCCTTCACTTCTGCATTGCCCATCTCCGGGGGGTTGCCATTAGCATTTGGTCGTGAAGGCTGTGGCCGGACAAGATCGGCGCACGGAAGCTGCGCTGCCTCCATCTTCGTTGCAGCCGCGGAAGACACACTGGGAGAAGTGTCTGAATTTTGGGAACAAAAGGTCCCGCCTGTGAGTTTCTGCACTGTGGCCAGAAATTCTTCAGGTGTTATGTCCATAGTCCTTGTTGGCGGCTTCTTCGACGCGCGCGATTTGCGTTTAGTTTTTGGCTTTCCGCCTCCGCCTACCCGACCACCGTTCTTCGCAGACCTTGAACCGGTTGTTCCGGGTGAACCTTGAGTTCTCGATCGAGAAGCCTGAAGCTCCTCTCCTGGCCCCTTGCCAGTCTCTGTGATTGAAAATGTTGAAGGTGCTTCCTTCACAGATCCGACACAGGACTTGCTCTCACTGCTATGTGATGGAGAGCCAATTTTCTGACTCAAAGACCCAGAGCCCGTTGGTTTTTGGACCCGAGACCTGCGAGCCTGCCATGCGTCATGTAGCTTGTGCAGCAACAGGGTAGAACTTGGCACACCACCCCCGGGCTTGAAACTCTCTTCTCGGGCAATTTGCCTATTGTCCTTAAGCATTTCTCGGCTAGGTGCCATTCCACTTTTCTATTTCTTGAATCCTGGGGGGAGAATCCTTGAGTTCAAACTTGGATGTCCTGTGCTGATTGCCGGTTTCACCTGTTTCAGAACCGATTGTTCTCGGACTGGATCAAGAAATGGAACACCTCCTTTCTGTTCTTCCCCTCACTTCCTCCCAAGTACTTTCAAAGAAGAGCTGAATAAAATAGCTGCAAGATTACGATTCTCAATCTTCAGATAGGAAGAACATGAAGGCGTGTACGAGGGACGTGAGAACTTGTAGCATTTGAAGCTCTCGTCTTTAGCACACAGTAGAAAATTCTGGTACTTGCTCTGTGGCCGTCTTTGATTACACGCTCAGGCGATCTGGGAATCATGTGTAGAAACGCCTCTTGCGCTTTCTTGCTCTCCCGCTGCAAATTCTCAACTCGCAACCCTCCCTCTTTCTCTCTGGGGCCTCGTTGTAAACTTAACGCTCCTCTCTCTCTCTCTCGCGGATGGTCGGCTCAGTTCAGTTGCCTCCCGATACAAGGGTGCGAATGCCACAACCCATAACTTTACAGGAAGAGCTTAACGTTCACACCAGTCCCTGTTCTGGACGTCTTGATCTTCCGACAGAAAGAAATCCTGATAACCCTGAGAGAACACGAGCGCCTTCTGAACCATCTACCGGGAAAATGTTGAGTTTATAGAACCCATCTTCCCGGACTCTAAGGAAAAGAATCTGGCCGAATAAGACGGCTTCCCTGGCCCATCCGCATCTGAGCTCAACGAAGGATGGTAAAAGACATGGGTGAATGGATGGTTCCAAGCAACGAATGTATGGATGGGTGACGCAGGGGTCCAGAATCTGACTGGTTTGGACGGAAAGGGATGGGATGGATAATCATGGAGAGGTGCGAGTGGGACGGAGCCACTCGACAGACATGAAGCTACGGATCATTTTCGGGTGAAATCGGGATTCCAACGTCCAAACGAACAAAGACCTGCTTCCACGGTACTCCTCGCATCATCGCATGCCTCTCAAGTCAATGCAGTAGCGCGGCAGACCAGACGGGGCCTGCCTCTGGCCCATCTGGGCGTAGGCTTAGCTTAACGCGCTTCTAGTAATAATCCGCTTTGGCCCCTAAAGACCCTTCTCTACTCCTCACGCTCCCACTGTAATCTGGAGTAATCTGGAGTACAGTACTTTATGCCCTGTTCATCGTGAGTTCCCTACAGTTGTGGCTCTGCTCTACCCATCTGAACTCAGCGCTTGCTCGTCTTCTTTTCTTCCGCCCTACAACTGCACCGCACTGTGGGTTGTTCCATACAAACGCCAACTAAGTCTTGGTTAAGGCCTACCTTCTGCTTTTCTCAGGCCCCTGGACTCTCGGGATGCAGAATTGTTGCTAATCCACTTGCTTTTTGTGTTATAGTGAGGCCCTGTTGGAGAAACTAACCAGCCAACCCAGGAATGTGTATATACGGGCAGGTGCAAGTTTTTCCCTCCACATGTAGCGACAATATCCTGCATAGGTCGAGATACATATGAAGCTTTAGAGCAGTTCTATTTCCACAAACTAGCGTCGGTTTTGGAGTTTGGAGTGGTCAAGCTCATATGGTTTAAACGCAATGCATAACTCGAAGGGGATGCCTGTACTGTAGCTAAAGTGAACTGAGGATCTGTTCCCTACAGGGCGTCTCATCGTTGTGCTGATATCGATAGACTATTGACCGTTTGAGAAGGACCTGCTTGGTAGACATTTATTCTCTCTGCCCAAATCTTTTTCACCGCATATGCCTCATCGTCGGTGCTTAGAAATTTCAGAATCCACTGTGAACGACCGGTGAAGTCAAAAACCACTCGGTGAGTTGTAGTGACTCAAAAGCTGCAGTTCACTGCGGACACCTGCTGATATCCAAAGCAGCTGAAGCTGTGCAGTCGGTAGGTCCCTGATCCATTACATTGCATTCTTGCAACATTCAATATCGAGGTATGAAACCGGTCAAGTCGGACTGTGTAAACTAGAAAATCCGTCATCAGACTCAGCACTCAAGAGCGTTTCACCTGTAGAGAGTACTCCGCTCACCTACTTTCGTAATCAATGCACATCTCCGTTAGAGGTCACTCTCCTGTTAGGAGAAAGGGCAGGATGGATTCCGTTATGCTCGAAATCTATGTTATCATGCTCCCCGAACTGAGTCCACGTCTTTTGACTGCCGTCTGCTGGATTGAACTACCCTTCAGGTCTGTTGAAAACAATTTTCAAATAGAATATTTTCTCAGCCTGGGTCAGAGACACGGCACGCGCGTGGCCCTCCGTCTCTCATCCATAGTTGCATGATTAAACGTTAATCCCGCTAGACCTGCTCAGCTCACCTAGAATAGAGCTTAAAAGATTTCGTATTGAGGCTTTGCGAACTTGTGGGACCTGCTTGACACACATAGTAACGTTGAATTTATCTACGGCAACCACTCATTAAAATATTACCGGACCCTGGGCATCTGATGGGACCTGTATTGACTTTAAATACAATGTGGTAGGTCTTGCCCATCTCTTTGACTCGATTAAATTATTAGAGCTCCTGTATATAAGCAACTCGGGTTCCAGTTGTTCTGCTCGTGGACTAATAGTGGTCCATGTCGAACGCATCCCGAGTTAAGTATTACAGTCAGTGGTCACTTCCTAGAAATATCACGACTCATCATCTCAATACCCTACAAATTAAAGGAGTGAATAGAGTTCGGAGACGGTAGAAGAGAGGGAGAGATGTGAGAGGAAAGATATATATTTCTGAGGGCTCTCTAGCATATAGCACTTGAATGAATAGTAAATTATGTTCATTTTTCAATTTTGGTTTCAGACTATGGCGAATTGAGTAGATAGGAATGTGTATTTTTAGGTTTTTTTAAGGGTTTAGAGTGATTATTACACATTGAGAGTCATGGGTAGAGAGTTTTCAATTTTATTCTCTTGGTATTCATTCTACCATTCCATGGGAACTTAGTTTGAAAATTTTAGAGATTGAAAATTACAGGAGTTTATTTTTTTAGGGTTTGGAGAGATAGTATTTACTCTTGTGAGTTGGGATGTGAAGCATGGTGGTTTTGCAGGTATGGGAAAAGATGGAGTGGAGCATTGTATGTTATTATCATTATTCTTGTGCTAGACATGCTTACACTTCCCATGTGGGGCCGCCCAGAGTGGCTCGGGATACACCATGCTTGGTGTCTCATCAACTCTTTACTTCACAAGGGACAAAGACCCATGTGTGAAGGATGCACAAGGACTATGATTGGAGCACTTGGGATAACATGTGAGGCAAGTGATCAAATCAACAGTTGTGACACTCGGGATTAAGCATGCTTCCTCCATCCCTTTGTTGACCGTTCCAATGATATCGATTGAGTCGTGGGAGTAGTTAACTTCTCAAGTGGGTTGCATTTTGGGATTATTTAAGATTAGTTTTCTATGTCCACGTTTATTCCATATGCTACCCTATACACCCCATGATGAGGCTAGATAGGCTTTTTGCCTAATACTTGATCGTTTGGCACGTGATCCCTTGGATGAGTTAACATGGTTCCTATTACTCTTACTCTCTTTATGGTGCTAGAGTGTGACGTGTGGTGCATCAAGAGGTGATTGCTAGATTTTTTCATTCCGAGCGGGGGATTGGACAGCCCTACAAGAGGAGTCTATTAGGGCTGCACATTTTAGGAGACAATTTTTGTCATAGGATACCATAGAGTCCACTTGATTATGACAATGTAAGACTTTGGGTCATATGGGATAGTTTAGTGGAGCAGCACAAGCGCTACATCCTTTGTCTATGGCTATACCTACTGATGAGACTATATTTTCTCTACGCTCACTACATCTTATGGCAGGAGAGGAATTACCACTAGAGGTCTTAGATTATAAGCCTAATCAGCTTTTATGTCTTGATAGGTCACTTTTTGCACAAGCATTGTACATTGCCCCTTACCTTTCCTCATAGGCTTGTCACGGATGATATATGAGCATCTTAGAGATTCCTTTCAAGCATATGATCCTTCTGGTGGTTTTACCAAGTTGTTTAGGTGGTTACAATAGTAGCAAGAGGAGACATTCCTATTTCTGTTAGTCAAGTGTTAGGTACTAGTTGACTTCTCATGATGGAGAAGAACACAAGGGGCATTAGACCAATTGCTATTGGAAAAATCTTTTTGCATTTCATTAGTCGTACCATTATCTTTTAGCATTGTTCTCACATCCAATAGCACCTCAGTCCATATCTATTTGGTGTAGCTACACTTGGAGGATGTGAGGCTATATCTTTAGGCATTAGAGCTCTCCTAGATATCTATTTGGAGTGCATTGTCCTACAGGTGGATGTTGAAAATGCTTTTAATAGCATCTCACAAACATCCATCTTTAGAGAGCTTAGGAAGGCTAGTGGATCCTTGGCAAGTCTTATCCTTTTGTGTGGTTCTTTTATGGCT